>CM060676.1:105508897-105998897 GCA_030686995.1 Artemisia argyi
TAATCGCTGATGCGCCGTGTGAACGCGTCAACTTTCTGGCGACGCCATGGAAGAGACATATCTTCGTTCTCTTCATCGCGACACCTTCCTCTTGACTTCCAGTGTCCTGTCTCTTTATCTTCGTTGTCCGAGGAGTCACTAGAGGAAGAGTAGTCTCTTTTTCGGCGCTTGCGCCGGCTTCTTTCAGAAGAAGAGCTTGAGGGATCTCTACTTGGGGTCTTCTTTTCCCCAATCTATCTTGGATCCTCTTACTTCCAGGTTTGGAGGATCCTTGGCTTGGCGAATGTTGAGGTCCTAACCGGTCTTGTATCCCCCGACTGCCAAGTCTGGAGTGAACATTTGTGCGCCTCTCGCTATCTTCTGAGTATTGTGAATCAGATGTCGTACCCAGCCTATCATGGATGGTGGTACGTTCTGCACGTCTTCCTCGTGGGTGGCGCAGTGGTGATGGTTCGCGTTCAGGACCAAAATTCAGTGGAGCTTGTAGGCTCGTGCTTGCCCTTCTCCTTGCCTCTTTTTGCATGAGGGCCATTAAGGTTTCATAATTTTGGGATACAAAATTTCCCAACGTTAGATTGGGTGTGTCCCCAGTTGTTGCAAGAATATCTGCCTCGGTATTAGGCACCCTATCTCGGTTAGGCGCGCCTGGTGGCACAGTGTTGTTCACTGCGGGTACAGTTTGGTGAGGAGTGGTGAAGAGGGTGCGCTGGAGTTCTTCAGCGCTTGGGACCACTGGGATGATTTGGGTAGTCCTTACTGGTAGTTCTACCTCTGGAAGAGGTTGGGTTGTCCCTGCCTCTTGATGACCAGGTGCGCTGGTTGTCCCAGCAACCTGTCTAGAGGTCGAATCTTGTTGATTCTCCCTATGATGGTCACGTTTTTCTGACTGCAGAGTCCGCTGGCTTGAATTCTTATTCTTTGTCATTCTAGTCCTTAGTTCTTAGTAGGGTCCCACGGATGGCGCCACTTGTTGATACAAAAGTTGGGCGTTCCTGATTATGGGCTCTTGCTCTCGTACCAATTCGCTTCTTAGTACTTGTAACCTGCGCACTAAGAAAATAAACAACACCGTTAGGCTTATCGTGGGATTTTCTCCCACGATTAGACTCTGACGTGAAAGTAAGTAATCGATTTAGGGTTCTCGTAAAGAGTTAGGGTTTGTGAATCGTACCTTGAATGATAGTTATGTCATTCCTTATATAGGACGCAGAAACCGTGTAGGTATCTTGCTCCTTACTCTTCGCACTCGTGGTGCTTATCCGGGGTAAGGATATCTATTCCATAGATAGATGATCCTTTATCTATACCGTGTATAGTTTGTTTGATTTGGGCTTGCGTGAGCCTGTTCCCATTATTAATGCGACCCAAGTTACAATAGCCCACTCATGGTGGATTTGGGCCTTAGTAATGTATATCATTTGGGCTCGTGGCCCATATATAGACTATACGTCATCACTTTTCATAAGGCCATTTATCCTATTATTTATCATAAGATAACCTTGATTTCAGGTTTAAATCAAATGAGATATGACAGAAAATAGGACTTCTAGATGCAAAAGCCAAACAAAATAAGCTAAAACAAACACCCCTATAAATATCATCCTGCCACACCTTTAACAAAATAAGCTAATCCAACCACACCTTAAATCAATCAAAACGCCCCAATCTTGCTAATTTATTCCACCAAAATTTTTTAATCAAAACAACTTGATCAGTTTGTGAAACCACACTCATATCACAAAACCAAAATCCTATGAATACCCACTTAAACTAAACACAAAGTAACCACAAATCAGTAAAAAATATAAAGAAGAATTGCATACCTGGATTTAAAAAAATCATGGCAACGCACTTCATCCTCTTTTGCAATCCACGCGTCCCAATCAAAATAGTCCAAACAGGCTATTAAACATAAACTTGTGAATAAAAATACAAACTTTTTACCCAAAAAATTAGTGCAGTAAAAAAAATTGAAGAACCCTAGATTTGGGTCACGGGTTTTTAGTTGTGTGTGCGCTTTTGAAGAATCCATAACAATATAGCCACAAATTTGTGGTTGTGAAAAAAGGGGTTTTGTACCTCTTAGAAAACAGCAACAATAGATCCACAAATCAAAATCCTCTCAGGAAAGCATTTGTAGGAAAAAAACCTGCACGACTTTTCTTTTCTTTTTTTTTCTTTTGATTTGCGGCAGATTTGAGAGAGAAAACAAAGATGCGTGTGTGTGTGTGTTTTGTGTGTATTGAACATGGTAGAAGAATCCAGATAGAGAGGCTTTTTTTTTCTTTTGATTTGTGGCAGATTTGAGAGAAAAAGCAAGTGCTACAGTGGTTTTGGGGAGTAGTTTGGGGGGAGCATATCCAGATAAATGTAGGTTTTAATAATGACGAATTGATCTTTTCTTCTTTGTGATTCTGCCGGGGTTTTTTTTTAAATTTTTTTTTAAGACCGATTGGAGATAGATGGAGAAAGGAATAGACAGAGAGAAAAATTAAGAGACGGTCGATTTTGCTCTTGATACCACGTTACAATTTTGATTTTCTTGTCCATTAATTAAACACAACATTATAATATATAATTTATAAAGGATGGTTCTATGTATAAAACATTAAACGGGTTAGGCCTATCACTAATATCAAAGCCCAAAGACTTTCATAATAATAACATTTTTCTAACACATAACTCATTTTAAAGTTAACCGCTTAATCATTTTAATTTTTGAAAGTCAAACCAATTAACACTTTAACCTCAAATTTAATAGGCGATATTTATTTATTTTTATTTATTTATTTATCTATTTTTGGGCTAAAACTAAAGCAAGTGATAAGTATCTAGATTACACTTGAATGCAAATAGAACTCGTAAATCATTACAGACAAAAAATTCAGTAGATAAGAACCTCGATTTAAATTTCGTTCATGATTTGACTGAGTACATCGATATCTTGTTGACCGTTTTCATATAACACTTGTTCTAGCTCATCATGGTTGATATAACAACTACCATCTTTATCAAAGAACATAAATGTTTTGCGTAGGTGCTCATCGTTTTCCATCTTTCGCAAGTGAATTCTCACTACTACAAACTCTCCATACTCCAGGACTCTATTTTTAAAAACATCAGTGATAACATCAAATAAGTACTAATTATACGCATAATTTATCCCATTTATATTGCTTCTCTTATGTTATTTATATGAGAATTGATACTTAATCGTTCACTTTCGTTAGTCTCAGTAAGCATTTGAGCAATTGAATACTTTCTTTTGAGGTTCTAGTGAAAGTATTAATCTCTCAGGTTTGAGGAAAAACATTTTTGCCTTGGCTAATGGCTTTTGGAAAACATATTTGATTTGGCATTTTATAAAACATGACGACTTGTTTTGATCATCTCTCTAAAGCCCAATCTGAATGTGAGTTTAGCTAATATTTCAAATATCATGTCTGAACCTGTAATAAAAGATCCACTTTGATCAAGTAAGTGGAAAGCCGACCTAGAAAAATCGAGCTCGCACCAAATAGGCTATAGCCATATCCACTCTTAGGTTGTAAATATCTTGTTTCCCTTTTTGTGGCCTTTTGAATCGACTAAATCGAAATCCGGATGAGAAAGTTATGGCCAAAATACTAAAGCGACTTCTAAGGTCAACACATAAACTTGATTTCTTCTTTTGGCTTTGTTTCTTTACATGATTTTCTTTATTTTAGGCTATCGTTAGCGATTCTAAGTGGTTTCAAATATTTTTTTCATCATTAAAACATAAAGGAGACCTTAGCCATCAATTGTACCAGTATTACATTAAAAAATGACATAAAAATAAAACAAGACATAAAAATTGAAGTACATAAACTAAACTAGTTTCAATGATAATATTTAGCCCGAATTTCTTTTTAATCTCCTCGATGATAGTCACATCAACCGGATGCATCCAGCTAGTGTCCATTGCAAGCGTCCTCAAGTCCTCGTTCTTTTTTTTAGCGTTGAGAAATTCAACCCTCTCCATAGTCTCACGCTCCAATTGTTCCAACTACGCCGCACGGCTTAACGCGAATTGTTGTTGCATCAATTCCTGAAACATTTCTTGTTGTGAACCAGAAGTGGCGGATGAGTTTGTAGATCTTTTAGACTTTCATTCATTGCCAGGTGGACGCAGCAATGCATCATCTACAAAAAGCTCCGGTTCTTCTTCAGTTGTTCGTCCTTGGTTTCTTCTTGTTTGTGTGGAATCGGGATTTTTCCATTTGTGTTTATCTTCCAAAAAAGTCCAAGCGCTTTTGTGAGGAAAACTATTCCCCTCGTTGTCTCAATATGATATTTCAACTCGAGTCATCAAATCTTCATCATTCTCGCACCTAAGAGCCACAGTTTGTTCGAAAAGCGAGTTAAACTTCCCGACTTCTCGGTTCATCGTAGTTCAATTTCCCGTCAACATGTTCTTGGTACACTCTTTGAGATAATTAATTGTATTGATCGAGAACTTTGTACCAAAAAGTGTAATTGTTTTGTTTGTTCCCGACATCCAGATCCTCGGATACTTGCATGTAAAATTACGCCAAAATTAACTCTTCTTTTTGCCTCTAAAATGTACAAGATCCTTCGGGTTTTCTTTTCCTGGGGTTTCTTGGCTTTAGTCTTTATAACAACCCACAAAAACTCATCACTATCATTTCCACTACAAATACCTATGTCAGGTATTTCACATGTAAATTTTTTCTTTTAATGTGCATTCATTACCTGCATGACTCTCTAAACTTGCTCACGTATCTACACAAGCCAAATATCTCTACCCACACATCCTATAAACCTCTGGTATGTCAAGAATAAGATCACAACAACTCTACAATAAGTAATCTACCAATCTAACACACTAAACATATCACAATATAATAATAAACCCCAATCTAATCCTAATTAAGCCCTAATCATGCCTATGTGTTTACAAAACTCTAATTGCTTATCTAAACCAATTTGAAAGTGTTCAAGGCTTATGTATGAGTTACCTTAGGAACAATAGGATATCTTAGCACCATTAGACCCTAGTACAACCCCTTAGAGCTTAGGTACAAGTCTCTTAAGCACAAAACCATAACTAGGTCATAACTTCCCGGAATTAGGTCTAAACCAACCAAAAACTTCACCATAACCTACCACCACTTAGTATAAGCCTCCTAAGACTTAAGATTACTCACTAACACTCATAGGACCCTAATCTAGGCACTAAACCTTAAGTTAAACCCTAATCCTTCACTAAGCAAGATTAGGTCTAAACTAAACCTAAACTAGTTAAAACCTAAACATAAGCACCTTAAGCACCTAGCCTAGCACCTTGGTCACCCTTAGCACACACCCTAGCACCTCTAAGCACCCAAGCACACACCACCATAGTAGCTTACAAGTAGGTTGGTCACCTACTTGTGCCTAGGCTACTTCTCCACCACAAACACCCCTAGAACTGTGTATAGCCATCATGATTCGCCCTATAGCTTATCCTCATCACCCTCTAGCTCAGCTTACTCACCCCCACCTTTCCTCGAAACCACATACCCCCTTTTGACACCTAAACCCCCCACGACCCTATAAATAGCCGCAACCCTCACCTCACTTCAAACCATCCCATTCTCTTCTTTCACCTCAAACTTTCTGTAGTTAGTAGTAGTAATAGGTCCCTTGTAGCCTTAGAAGTTGAGTGGTATAAGCCTTGAAGCCATGTCAAGTCGTTTGTGCACCTAGGAAACGTTAAACCCACGTTAACCTTAAACTAACCCAAGTAAGTGTAATCTTTGCTTCTAATAGTTATATTACAGTTCTAGGATAGTATTAAGATGCCTTAGAACCCTTGCGTAAGCCTTGATCATTTTCCTTTAGAACTTTTCATTTTAAAACCCTAATTATACACTAAATTCTAATTTTATACTATAAGCCATTATTATAAGCTATAAGCTAGTTTAGGTAACTTAGTTAAGCTAATATTAGTTAACAATAAGCTAGGAAACCTCTTTGTTTCATAAAAATATGATTTGCATGGAATTAGGACTAGTTTTGCAAAGTTTTCCATGCATAGGGGTATATATGGTAACTTTCTAAAAATATTAAGTCTAGGGACTATTTTTGACATTTCTTAGATGTTATAAGTATAAGGACCCTTTTTTCAAAGTTGTATAACCTTAGGATCAAAAGATAAATAGTTATAAACATATAAGGACTAGTTTTGCAAAAGTTATGAAGTAAAGGGTATAAATGGTAAATTTTGAAAACTTATAAGTCCAAGGGTCATTTTTGCCATTTTCTTAAAATATAGAAGTATAGGGACTAATTTTTCTAAGTTTAAATAGTTAATAATATAAGTTTATAAGTCTAGGGTAGATTTTGTAAATATATAAACTATAAGGGTATAAAGTGAAAGTATTTTCATATAAATATAAAAACCTACTTTAAAGTTAGAAGCATAACACAATACTAGGGAGCTTCATGTGAGGGGTATCATGTGGATATTTCGTTTTGACGAGTTTGCTGGGTTTACGAATTAAAGTGCCCTGGCTCCTCAAACGATTATTGCATGACCTCAGAATTATGATGGCCCGAATGGTGTTATGTTATAACTAAACTTAATAAAAACATGACTCAATAGTAGGGAGCTTCATTTGAGGAGTATTAACTTCTGAATTATGATGGCCTGAACGGTATTATGTTGATAACATAATGCAATAGTAGGGAGCTTCATGTGAGGAGTCTTATACTTCTGGATTGTGATGCCCCGAACGGTGTTATGTTATATCTAAAACACTAACAATCCTAAGAATGATTACATAAGAAACTTAAACAAGATAACTAAAGCTTGACATACAACCACAACTACAATACCACCAGGATACGTGAGTAGGCAGTCTAGTCTCCGAGTCACTTTTCACATCAATTAGATTTCCCTAAGCCTAGGTGAGTTTTCACTTTTAAATGTTTTACAACCCTATGAGGGGGATACATGCTTTAAATCGAATACAAGTCTTTTTCTTTTGTTGTTGCATGAGTAAACTATCTGCTACCCCTACACAACAAAATTCATGAATCTAATCGCTTGTGATATTTTACACAAGTGAATGCGAATTTAATTGATAGATCTATTGGGGTTTGACAACACCCGTTGGTACTACCTCTCACTGGAGGGTACCAATAAGTATTATATTTGAACCCTCTGAAGGATTAACTTTGGCAAGTTATCCTTCCCGTCCCTTCATGGTTTGGTCTGCAGACCCCATGATCTGGACCGTTAACGTGTGGTTCATGAACTTACTGCAACAGACCAACTCTTGATAATTGTACATGCATTACAATTACCACACACATTACATTTTCCTTGAAGGGTGTAACAACTGAACCCTGGGGAACTTGTATTCACTATCACTTAAACCTATGACTCTCACTCAACACCTAGTGTTGACTCTTTAAGCATGCATCCTAGGTAACGGAGCTCTGTGGAAATTATGGCATGGAGTGGCACAAGACTTGAAAGACTTTCCACTTGGTTATCATTCAAGCTTCATAACACACTTAGATTTTGGGGACATCCTCTTATAAAACTTTGATAATTTTAATGAATGATAACTCATTTTTATAAAATGTCTCTTTTTTAGTCATTTTCTATTACTGTATCTGTGATCCATGAAGTAATTACCCAGATCCAATTTCCGCTGTGATCTGTGAAAATGGATGTGTTATAGATTGGTATCAGAGCTTCAGTTGTAGAGAATAAGGTCAAAACCTAAACTACAACTACTATTCCCAATATCCGAGAAAGTCCTTCATGCCACTACACTCCCCAATGCCTTTTTCCGAGAGCCATAACTCTATTAGATCTGCATAATAGGTATTCCTTAACTTATATTTTAGCTTATATTATTTTATCGGGTTATTAGATAGTTATGCCTGCTCCCCACTACTCTACCTTCACCCCATCCGGATTACATACGGAGAATGTTCTTCGCTCTCCGAATGATTCGGATCTTAGTTTTAAAAATCTTTTTCCCAATTCCCTGGAAATCCCTAGGAATAGTATAGATACACCATCACCCTTAGGTTTTACACCTTTCGTATATGACCCACACTTAAAATGTATAAGAGAATTCTATGCTAAGAAATCACCTATTACTCCCCCAAACACTATTTTACACCCACCATTTCCCTCTCCAAGATTTGAGCCACATGGGTTCTTTCTTTCTAGAGACCCGTATATACCTAGGAAACCTATTCCTGCCTTTACCCCTAGATATGAACCTAGACAACCCTATAACTTAGCACCCACACCTTACTTAGTAAACCCTCCCACTTCATCTTGGAAATTTGAAGTCGGAAAAAATTCCACTAGGACAACTTTAGAAATTCAGGAAAATCAGGTAGTGGATATTTTAAATAACTTAGATGAAATTTTCCTTGACCTTCTTGAGAAGATAGAAGAAGGTCATGATAATAACCTAGGCACCCGACCTGATTATAGTAGTTTAAGAAACACCCTACAATAAGCCCGTTTTAGGATAGCTAAATTACAGAAAAATCAAATGAGATACCACCATAAGATAGCTTTTGCCCGTTTTAGGATTTGTACCTTAGAAAAGATGATTGATGATGATGAGGAATGTCAGCAATCAAATCTAGGAAATATCCCAAACCCAAACCCTTAGATTTAAGAGAACCTCGGAGGAAATCCCTAAGTAGTATGCCTTTTATAGCTTTAGGAGTTTTTCTCTAGAATAATGCCATAATACTTATAGGATATGTAAGATAGGAAATCAATAATAGAAGTTATGCCTTAGATACCTCTTACTTTCATTTCCTAGTGCCCCTTAATTTAGGATAACCTAGCTAACCTAGGATTAGGTATGCCTCTTCTTGATTACCCTAGGTGATCCCAAACCCTATAGTAACCCCTGGGAATTTAGATGTATCCCATAAAATATAATAAGTTGGGTACTTGTTATAACCTACCTTAAACCCATACCCCATTATAACCCCTAGGAACTTAGGATGAACTGTCCCGATGCCTTAGATTCATAGATTCTCAAAACTTTTAACCCTTAACTCGTTTGGGTTTCGATTTCAAACCCAAAAACCTTACTGAGAGTCGTCTCGTAAGGATACTTATTCTTGAACTTTAGGCATTTTAGGGAAGCCTAAAGTGTCATTCTATAGAGTCCGTTCCCTATTTCCATTTTCTATCCTTAGGTAATCTACCTAAAAATCCCTATCCTATTAAATCTAACAACAAGACATTTGGCATAAATAGCAACACTTGTTAAAAACAAGTTATTTATGACCTTATGTAGTTGTAACTTCCACTCCCGTTATTTTATGACATTATATGTCATGAATAACAACTTCCCTCGAACTTCATCTCTTTTCACCTCCTAAAAACTAAAATCCCTTAAAAACACTCTCTTATCATTTCATATGATACTAATGATGAGAATTCCTATTCTACATCATAGAGATCTGAATTCTTTCTAAATTCAGTATCTCTAACTCTCACTACTTCCTTAGCCTTCTTTAGTCATCTTCCCCTAGCTATTCTTGTTCCCAATCTTCCCTCTTTACACCTCTAAATTACTATGATTATTGAAATAGTTATTCCCTCTTAGAAAACCCAAAATACGCACTCTAGGATTCCCATACTTGAGGTTAGAAATAATTCTAGGATGCCCTTAGATAAGCATAAGAATAGACATAGGATACTTTAATAGGCTATCTCTAAGAAATCATAGAGGAAATAGAAAAATAAGATTAGAAATTTTCGTGGTTTTTATTGGCTAGAAACCAAACTAGAGAAAAACCGATAGGTAAGAAAGACATTACAATAGGATGAATTTAGCCTAAGTTAGGAATTTTACTTAATATCCAGGATATTAGAATTAGTCATAACTTAGACATAAGAAGTCTTTAGATACAGTCTAGGAAACTTAGGAATAACAAAGGATTAGATTAGTAAACTACCTTAAGCCTCTAGTACCTAGTCTAGTAGCAGGATAAGAATACTAGTCAAATTCTCACCTTGTAGGAACAAGCCATTTTGAGGTTATAGTTTACCTACACCTAGTTTCATAAGTAACCTACCCCATATTAAGATTTCCCACATACTATCCTCAAATATATAGTATAAGGATTTAGAAAATTCCTAAGAATAATATACCATTAGGATAACCAAAACTTAGAATTCGAGGTTACTAGTTATAACGAGGAATAAGACATCTGAGGATTTTAGTCTACCTATACTTAGTTTCTTAAGATTTTATGTTTCATAGGTTACACATTATAAATTCTACTTAGAGGATACTATGGATGCTACCTTAACTGGATTCAAGTACCTAGGAATAGTGATACTTATAGTAATAGTGATACTCGTAGTCTTAGACAACTTAGGTCAAAAGACTAAATGTGAAACTCTACCTAAGTATAGTGATACTCCTAGTAAACCCTTAGACAAGAAATCACCTAGTCCTTCTCCCATTATAGGATCTTCTTTACCAGTTAAGACCAATACATCACCTTTAGAAACTTAGGAGTAGTTATGAAAACTTGAAGAACCTTAGGGGAAAAACCTTTGAAGAAATCTAGTAAATCTTAATTCCATTAGGAATACTATCTTTTCAGGTATTCTATACTCTCACTCTTCCGTTTAATTCTATTCTTTCGCTTCTTCTCATTCTCCCGTTTAAATCTCACTCTCCCGCCTTTTTCCCACTCTCCTATTTTAAATCTTACCCTCCCGCCTTTTTCCTACTCTCCTATTTTAAATCTTACTCTCCCGCCTTCCTCATTCTACCGTTTAATCCTATACTCCTGTCCTTTTCCCACTCCACCTATTCCTACTTGTTAGGAATACAAATATTCCTGTAAAAGACTCGGTCACCTAATTATTGTAATAGCATTAAGTTAGCTCGTAGTTAGTTTAGTAATTAGTTAGAATTAGTTTAAGTAACATCGTGGAAGAAGAACGGGTCTTTACCCACTGTATGCTTGATCCACAGCCGGGTGTGAGCGTTTTTATTCTTTGTATAAATACCCCTCTCCCACCAAGGGAGAGGGTTGGACCTTCTCATTCTTAATCTAACATTTTTTTCTTTCTCTCTCAAGGTTCCAAGTTTTCTCTCTTCTTCCTTTTTCTCTTAAACCATACGCCACCCAAATCATTAGTAACATCATGTTTGTGACTTAGTTATTATCCTACAATTGGTATCAAGAGCCAAGGTTACATCTTAGGGCCTTGGTAAATCTTATTTGGTGTGGTTGTGTGTGGTTTTGTGAGTTAGTTGTGTTTTTCTTGAAAACATATTGGTTTGATTTATCTAGTGTTAGGTGACATGTTAGAGGTGTACTTCTATGATCATTTGTGTTAGTATTACATTATTTCTCAGTTTGTTTTGCCATATCATACGTATTTTTGAAGATTGGATTGTGTTTGGGTCATTTTTCTTGACTGCGGTTAGCCCTACTGTTCCATTGCTTGTCTGCAGTTTGCTACTGGATTTCTGTGGTTAGGTGACTGCGATTACTATTTTGAGTTAACGGACAAAACGCAAGGATAGTGACAGCTTTGGACCATTGTGGACTGCGACTAGCTCCTGCGGTTTGGTGGTCTGCGTTTTAGTATTTGTGGTTTGCTATTGTGGTTTGCTTTTTCTGCGTTTACCACACTTGCGGTTTTGAGCATCTTGCGGTTTGCTCCTTGCTGCGGTTTGTGCCTTGCATGTTACTCACCTTGAGGTTTGTTTATTCTGCAGTTAGTACTCCCTGCAGTTATCTCACCTTGTGGTTATCTCTCCTGCGGTTAGCTCTTCCTGCGACTTGCTCATCTTGTTGCTGTTTACTCCTACTTTGCGGTTTGCTCGTTTAGGTTGCGACTTTCTCAACTTGTTTGGCAATTTACTAAGTGATGAGATTCGTGTGATAAGTTAATCATTTTGCAATTCGTGAATTGTTGTAACTTTAGTCGTTTCAATTAATCTAATTGTGATCTGACGTTGTGTGTTAACCCTTACGACTTGACTAATCTCAATTGGATATATTGTAACTTGACTTGTCACAACTTAACACTTGATGCAAACTGTGACTCATCTAGTATCTCTCTTTTAGTTTAACTTGCTGAGTATATCTTCTGGTTTCTTTTGTTGACTTTAGTAAAATCCCTAGAAAGAATCATTTCTCGGTTTAAGTCACAAAAGCTGTAAAATCCCGTTTGAAGACTTTGAGATGTCGAAAGTTTCAGATGACATTCAAGCTGCTGGGTCCGACACCCGACCTCCGATGCTTGACAGAACAGATTATGAATCATGGGCACAAAGAATCAGATTGTATTGCTTGGGTAAAGAAAATGGTGAGAACATTCTGCGATCTATCGATGAAGGTCCTATGCAGATGGGTACAACCAAAGATGCTATCTCCAAGGCTGAGGATGGTACAGTCATCCATGGAATCGATAGACCACGAACTTATAATGATCTCAATGATGTTGAAAAGCGCTATGATGTTGACATTCAAGCCTCCAACATCGTGATACAAAGGTTACCCAAAGATGTGTACAAGCTAATCAACTTCAACACTGAAGCCAAAGCTGTTTGGGACAATGTCAAAATGCTTCTGTCTGGATCGGAGCTGACCAAAGAAGACCGTGAATCTCAATTGTATGATTAGTTTGAGCATTTCAAAATGAATCCTGGTGAAAACATTACCGACTACTATGTCAAATTTCACAAGCTGGTTAATGACATGAGAATGATCAGAATGACAATGCCCAACATTCAACTTAACTCTAAGTTTGTGAAAAATATGTCACCTGAGTGGGATCGTTTTGTTACAGCAGTTAAGCTCAACAAAGGATTGAAAAATACGAACTATGAACAATTGTTTGCATATCTGCAACAACATGAGAAGCATGCAGCATATGATCATCAATTAAGAGAGAAGCTCAATCCAACTGTCACCAATGATTCACTAGCTTTCATGACTAGTATGTTGCCAATCAATCAACCTGCGTCATCAGTGGATCACTCATCTCTACAATCATCGGCTTCCATGAATACCCATCTCGACTCAGGGTACTCTCATACTGACAAGATGATTGACAATCTTTCCAATCAAGTATCTCTACTGGTTCAACATTTCAGGGCTGCACTCCCTCCTACCAACAATCAACTCAGAACTTCCTCCAATCCACGTAATCAGGCTATTGTGGAAGATGGTAAAGTAATGGTGCAAAACGTTCAGGGCAGACAGAATATGAATCAAAGGAATGTTGTGCGGGGTAACCTTCAGAACAGAGCTGGAAATGTGAATCAGGGCAGACAGAATGTTACTACTGTGGGGGTTTAGGTCACATCGCCAGAAACTGCACTCTGCCAAAATGTCCTCAAAACTCAGACTACTTCAAGGATAAAATGTTGCTCATGCAAGCTCAAGAGAATGGAGTTGTGCTTAATGAGGAAGAATTGGCGTTTATTGCTTGGGATGATGGAAAGACATTTGATGATGATGTGGATGAACAACCAGTTCATGACTTAGCTCTTAATGATCCAAACATCTTCCAGGGAGAGGATTGTGATGCTTTTAACTCAGATGTTGATGACGAACCCACTACTCACACAATCTTCATGGCTAATCTATCATCTGTTGACTCACCCACACGACAATCTGGTCCCTCCAAATCGTCCATCATATCTGAGGTACTGAAATTATATGATAAATGTGTTGTCAATGATGAACAAAAGACCTTTAACGATATACGACAAAATAATGTTGGTGAATCAAATGAGACTGAATTGGAAACCATTAATGTGCTCGCAACTGAGCAACATTCGGATCACCACAGTAATTCTGACGTATCTTGTGGAATGTCTTCTGTTGCGTGTGATAATGATGTGATGCATAAACAAATGATATATAACGAAGTACAACAAACAAATGTTGTTGAATTAGATATTGCTAACTTGGGGAATAGCAATATTGTCCCATATGAACAATATGTAAAACACAACGTCGAGTCTGTTGTATCAAGTAATATATCTTCTGTTGATGACAATATGTGTGAATTGGATGAGTACACTGCTGTTGCACCTGATGACACTCTAATCACTAGGATTAATATTCTTAAGGATCAAGTTAGGTGTTATGAACAACGTGCAAAATTTGAGCTAACAGAACGTGAGCAAAAAATGGAATGGCAAATGCATGCTTACATCACTGAACAAAATTTAAAGGAAATGGCCTTTAAACAAGAGATTAAATCTTTTCAAAATCAACTTGATCGTGCTTTTAAAGAAAAATAGGAAATTCAGGATAGTTTAAATCTCCTAAAAAGTGAATTTCAAGAAAAGGAAAATAAACTGTTAAACGAATTTTCCAACCTTAAGCAGTTGAAAAACAAACTTGAAAACAAGTTGTATGTTCAAGGCCAAACCTGTCAAACAGCTCAAATGATGGAAAAGCACATTAAACTATGGGATAAGCATAGTGATAAGGATTTAGGGTTTCCTAAAACAAACATCCTTAAGAGCGTTAGAGCCTCTCAACCTGCCCTCTATGATGCTAAGGTTATGCTTACACCCAATCATGAACCCCCAAATAGTTGGTCTGATAAAGAATTAGATGAACTTGATTCTGCCAATAGAGAGAGATTTGATAAAAAAAAATGAAAGATCCAAAGTGCATTAAACACCGAGTCATTGTTAAGCCACATGATTATTATGAACAAAACCGAGTGACTGTTTTTGCACCTCAAACTAAGTTAACACCATAACAGGTATTTTGGCCTCTAGACGTTGAGAACATGAAAGCTGAGGAAATTAAGGCTAAGACAACCCAAAAGTTAGTTGCCCCAACGGTGTATCCCCCCAATACACCAATGCACTTAGTTCAGTTGTCACTTCCCACGCAATGCAAAACTCTTATTAGCATATATGTCCTTTGTCAAATGTTCACTGATTTTGATAAAAACATGCAAAAAGAGAATCACACCAACGGGAATCATTGAGGGTGAACGGGGATTTGAGCTAACAAAAGAGTGTTACTTAACTGAAGTGATCCCATTTTTTAAACTAATCAAAGAACACTTTAAGGGTTTACAACAATCCCTTAATGTTGCGCTAAAGGAAATGAAAGAAGTATTTAAAAATATGGAAAATAAGTGTAAACAAAATGCAATAGATCTTCAGCATAGTGAAATCACCAGGAAAAATATTCTCATTATGAATGACAACTTGATTGCTAAATGTATTACACAAGATGTGTTCTATACTGCTACAGATTCTTTACTTAATGCTTGTCAGTTTCATGAAATGTCTATTGCTTTGAATAACCTTCACAATCGTGTTGTTGAGCTTGAGGGGGAGAATTTGAAATTGCTTGAAAAAATTCAAAATGATGATCATGACAACATGGTCAAGCATCTTTCTAAACTAGAAGTTGATAATCTTAACTTACAATTAAAATATCAACATTTAGAAGAAAAATGAAAATATCAAAGGCCATGACATCTTCTGATGCTCCGGAATTTGATGCATATTTTGAATTAACAAAAAGGGATGAAAAAATTCAAGCTCACACGACCACGATCCGGTTATTGAGGGGTCAAATTGCCCAATTGAAGTCTCCAATGAATTCTGTGATCGACACCCATAAACCAATGTCTGCAGATTCTCATAACTATCAACTTCAAAACACAATCAGCTTACTTAGACATGAAAATGATTGTATTCAAGCTGAAAATTCTAAAGTTAAACAACATTACAAAGAGTTATATGACTCTATCAAAATCACTCGTGATAAAACCAATGAAAAGATAACTTCTTTGCTTAATGAAATTGAGAATCTAAAGACAAAGGTGAAAGGGAAAATGCCGGTAATTGTAAGTGACAATATCAATTCTGTGGTTTGTAAATGTAAAAAATATGCATGTTAGGCTGTTTTTATTCCTCTTCCTCTTAAGAACAATGAGCTAGTCCATAGTGATTACCTTAGACATCTTAACAACTGCCTTGACATGACCCGTGAAACCATTGAAGAAGATAGAATGTAACACCCCAACCCGACAAGGGTCAAAATGTCACATTATGGTGCCAAATCAGAACATACAAACGCAAGCGGAAGACTTATAAACATAAAGTTACAAAGGTATTATAAGGTAATAAGGAAAAATACTAACACTATACAATGTGAAATCCAAAACTGAAATACAAAACAAACAAAATCTAACTGAAGCTAAACCAAGTCTAATCCAAAACAAATGGTTGTTTAATTCATCAGGTAGTCCACTAAATGCTCCTATGCACTCTTCGCTTAAACCCAGCTTCCAACCTAAAACCTGCCGCGGAAGAAAAGAAATGCGGCTGAGCTTAAAAAGCCCAGTGAACAGATATATAACAAAACGGATAAACGGAACGTATAAAAGTATAAGGAAAGAAGTAATAAGCTCCTGCTAAAGTGAATGTCATCTGTCAAATGCATAAGAGATCAACGATCAACTAAACAAATATCATGAGTCAAATGAATGAAGCATCATAAAGATATCAAGTGGAAGCATAATCAGATAATAATCATAATCATAGAGCACGTATCAACAAAGGCTTGTCTAACGAGATACTCGAATAGACACACGAAACATAGGAAAGCCACGAGCCGACCTAACGAGATACTTGAATAGGTCTCCTACCATATAATCACATATCCGTCAAATCATAAGTGCACGAAGAGGGGAGACCTCTAAGTACCAAATGGAGTAGCTAGCTCCAACGTGAAGAAGTGTAAGCACATACTCACATTCACCCTACACAGAACAGAATACCTAGGATGCATCCATACGCCCCCCTACAAAGCAAATCATACATATTATAATATCCAACTGTGCACATAATATATATCCGACAAAATGGGGACGCCATGGATCAATCACACCTCCACAGAAAGTGTCATGCCATTGGTGCTTCAATGACACGCCCATGGTACCTCCATGAGTAGAATAAAAACTCGGGCATCAGAACAGAACAAATCATATCATATCATATCGAATCATCATATCATATCCAACAGAACATAGCAAACTGAACTGAATCATATCAAATGAGTCATATCAAAGCTCATATCAGAAGGATCATATCAGAAGCTCATATCAAAATATCATAAAAAAGGAATCATAGCAATGGCATATCGAAAAGGAATCATAGCAGTGTCAAGGATCAAGAGAGTCATGAGAAGTCCCTACTGAAAAGGGAAGAATATCTATACCTTAAACCGCAAATGAAACCATATCAGAAACATAAGGATCGAAAGTCACTCCTTTTTCAGCGAATCTACACGAATTCATAATCGCCTTATTATTTATAATTCATTTTAAATTAAAGTACTCCTTTTTAGGTTTCTTTATATATTAAGAAACTTTCCATTTTAAGTAACTTGCCAAATATAGTAACTTTTCATTATTAGTAAGTTTTCCGGATTAGTAAGTTTACCCATTTATGATTACAATTGACAATTAAATAGGTTTAAATGCTTAAAATGATCGATATTATAACTTGGATTTAATGATGGCAACTTATAATTGTTTCGAGTTTAAAGTGTCAATATAACAAAGTGTAGGGTCTAAAATATAAATTATCAAAGTTTAAGGTTTATATATGTCAAATGTTTAACTAGAAACCAAGCACACTCAGATCCACTTACACTCTCTCGTTAGCCACACACAAATGCAACTCACTCGATATATTTTATTGAGAACCCAAGACCCCAAAACTTGTTCGACACACTGTCTTTCAATATGCACTTTAGCGAGACTAAACAACACAAAAGACCCACGTTTAATCCAAACATCACCACGACCCTAGCCCTTTTTATTTCATTTATACACGCATTGAGAAATCAGTTTAGGCCATTCAATTCACACACACGAGCACACTATTTTGACAGCCACACTTAACCAAATATCCACATGAATAACTAGACCAACCAATTTAATCATTTCTTTCTTTAGACCAAGATTCCATGCACATGTTTTATAATTAGATTAAGACTCTACGTTATACACATCACACACAAAATGCAAATTATCACCATGCATGTGAGACCAGATAGTTTTCACACAGCCCTAGATAGATCGAAACTAAGCACAAACACAACCTAAGTTTTAACGAGACACACCCACACATAAAATACCAAGCATGCATACGAAACTCACACCAGACCCAAACCCCACGTTTATAGCCCATAAAGATTTGCATGTTCCATTCTGTATTTTCTTTGGTTTATTTCTCATGCACATGTTACTCCTTGCTTAAAAACCCTCACGACAGACTCCCCACACACCCTTTACCATGCATGCCCAAGGTTAAACGACGAGACGCATAATGGACATAACACGTAAACAATCTTGAGATCACATATATAATGAGTACTTGCACCTTATTAGATTAGCTTTTAAATTCAGGTTGTTTACGTATATGTATGTATATTTAAGATCAGAAACGTAAGGACGATAGAAGATACCTCAAGAACGACCAATGAACAAAAAAAGAGTATGACAGCCCAAGACCAAACCCTATTCGAAACGAACCAACGTCATGCCAAACTAATCACCTCACCACCCACGACTCACACCCAACGATATTCCAAACTGAAGTCTAGCCTACTACCCTTCGTACCTTCTTTTCTTGGAAGCGAAATAAAAAAAATATGGAGCTGCCGTTGTGTTATTGCTTAGGGTTTTTTGTGTGAGTATTTGAATGTGTAAACGGTTGTGAAAAAGTGAGGTAGGGAGGGAGACTTATGGGGTGTTCTATCTGAGTATTTGGGAGAGTCAACAGGACTAATCCTCATTTCAAAATCTGATGTATCTAGACATATAGAAATAACAAATATTGTGTATAACATTTTTATTAATTTCAGTTCTATAAGGGACATTATTGTCGTGTGATGTTTGGCTTAGGAAATTTTGTGTGTTGACTTTATATATAACATAGGTTATCCACTTTTGTTTTGTAGTCTTCATGTTACAATGTTTAGTTAACTTAAGTTTTAATCTTGTTCGAAAATTCCAAATATAACGGATCCGGAAGCACGATTTTTAGGTTGTTATAATTATTCCCCTCTAAAAATAAAATTTCGTCCGCGAAATTGAAGTTGCAAAAATTAAACGGAGATGTAGCGATTCACAAAAGAACGACACCATTAACCTCATGCTCGGGGAGGTCCTTCCAACAGAATCTTCACAAATGGTGTTTTTTTCTCATGACTCGATCCCGACAACAAGGATAGCCCCAGGCTCTCCACAGAACACAAATCATAACAAATTTTATTCCAGCGAATACGAAACAAATGCGTAGTAGATGACAGATGATAGTTGAAATCTCAAAAGGAGAAACATGAAACACATATTCCTACAAGGCAAGCACAGAGATAGTATTAAACGATAGATCTTCATCAACTCCTACCGAATTTTGAACGAACAAAGGAATTTGCTAATAATTAGCGAAGTACAAATCGAATCATCACGCGTATCAAGAGTCTCATAAAGAGATGGGTAACATATTCGTACCGACGATCAAAATCACAAATCAGAGTATCAAAATGTATCAAAAGACATAACAGAATAGGTAGGATAAACGTACGGATAAGAACGAATCCAAGAACTAACGTGTCGCAACTAAAGCTTCTTCAAATGTCAAAATATCTAACTCTTCTATACAGAATAATCATACGGAACTCACAACTCCCACTCTAAATTTCAACTTCCTCTTCCACAATAATAACCAATCCATTATTTGCTGAAATTGATTCTTAACATTCAGTAAGTAGCTTGTTGATATAAATTAACGACTAAAAACGTTATTCATATCTTTCGATATCTCTATGTTTTGATAATCACAAAACGAAAACACATTAAATCAAAGATAATGACGTAAACAAGTATTTAGTAGTTAATAATCACTTTCACCATCTAATCACTTAAGGTATGAATAAACATAGTGTTTAATGTATTATAAGATCAAAGGAAAGTTTAATTAAGTATTACAAAGTTTATTTAATTATATAAACACATTATATATTTTTGAAAACACTTTTGGTAATAAAGAAAAATGTTTTATTCATACTAAATATATGAATTCAAATTTTTAACCAAAATCAGTTATTTTTTCACCAAATAAACTTTCCTCACTAAAAGACAAAGAATCTGGCCGTTTCAGCTGGGCGGCCCCCTTAATTATAAAGGGCGGTCCCCTTAATTTTAAAGAGGTCGGCCATGATTTAAGGGGACCGGCCACGCTTCTCTGTCAGAATCTGTTGCCTATAAATACCACCTTAAACCTGGATTTTTTCCTCACCTTTTTGCACTAAAAACTTTCTGATCTAAACATCCCTCTCCATATTCTAAAAATCCTTTGATCTTATATACTTTGATCTTTGTTTCAAAGTGATTCAAGCCTCAACACTCAAGTGCAAAGAGAAGAATACTTCTACTAGAAGTATTACAACTTAGTATCATATTGCTATCTAAGTTGTTTGGTTGTTTCATCTTGTTGATCTTTCATACTTTAGTGAATAAGGTGTATGTATTAGTTTGCTAGATTTAGTTGTAGAATCTAGAATTATTATAAGTGTGTAGTGGAAGTGGAAGTGAAGAAGTAGTGTTGGATAATAGTGAAGATAGGAGAAAGTGGCAATAGTGACTAGTAGTGAAGAAAGTGAAGCCTTTAAGTGGAGAAGACTTGAAGACATTAGTTGATTGAAGTTGTGAAGACATTGGTGCTTTGAAGTTGTGAAGTTGCAAGACATTTAAGTTGTGAAGAATTTTGTAAAGGCGTGAAGATACTTGTGGTGTGAAGACTTATTGAAGAAGTCAAAGGTGTGAAGAAATCGTGGTGTGTTAATTGGTGTGAGATTGGTTCTAGCTACGATTAGAACTCGACATCTTGCTTTGTGTCGTTAATTGGTGTAAGCATTTGGTGTGTACGGTTTTCTCCGCCATAAGGGAGATTATTGACTTGGTGAAGAAAACTCTCGAGTTCGGTGCTCGGGGAGTGGAGTAGGGCAAGGAAGGTGTCCTTGTAGCCGAACCACTATAAATCCTTTGTCTCTCGGTTTGATCTTTCCATCCCTCATTCTTTACTTGTTTACTTACTTTCCTTCTCGTACATTATTATTATTGTGTGTTGTGCATATATTGGTTTCACATAAAGATCAAACTAGGTTCCATTCAAAACTTTAATTATACATTAGTAAATTAAAGTATATACAATCATTAAAACACATATACACATATAAACTCAAACTTATATTTAACTGAGATACATGAAATTATAATTTCTATTGAACACTTTAAATAAGAAGTATTTATGTGACATATGTGAATTAATTTCTGTCTATACTTTAGCTTCAAAGGGTTTTTACAAACTACCATTAATTATTTGAAAGTAAACTTTTATTAAAACGAAAAAGACGCAAAACTATTCAACCCCCCCCCCTTCTAGTTTTCTACAATTGGTATCAGAGCCACGTCTAGTAAGATTTTTAAAATAGATTGTATTTTAAAACTTGCAACGATCAATGGAATTTGAAAAATATGTAGAAGGGAAATTTGCACAACAACCACCGTTATTTGAAAATGATCATTTTCTTGAATGGAAAAACAAATTTGAAAACTATGTGAAATCAATAAATCTTGATCTTTGGCATATCATTTCAATTGGTGATCTTAAACCAACCAAAATAGAGTTTGAAAATCAATATAATAATCTTCAAACTAATATTGATAAAAACACTAAAGCCAAATTACTTATTTTCAAAACTCTACCAAAAGTTAAATATGAAAGATTATTTCGTTGTAAAACGGCAAATGATATTTGGAAATATCTTTTAAATATTCACCAAGAGAAATGTAAAACCAAAGATGATAAACTTGATATTGCAAAAGAAATAGTTAATCTAGAAAATTTAGTAAATAAATATTTAGTTGAAATAAATACATGTACTACTAGTTCAAATGTGATCATTGAAGGTATCTACAACGAAGAATACATGAGCCAAATCCAAAGAAAGAGCGTGAATAAATCATGGTGCAACAAGTGCAAAGAAGACGATGATAATACGGCTTATGAGAATATTCAAACAAATGAGAACACAAGTATTGATGGCAAGAACTACATGTTCCTAGATCCAAGTGAAACTACAAACAAAACATGGAGCGACATGGAAAATGAAATTGATCACCGTATAGCATGTGAGGAATGTACAAGTACAAAGAAGGTACAATTCAAAACTGAACATTTTTGTTATGATCAATTTATATTAGAATTTTTAAAAATGGAAAACAACTTCAAACATTTTTGTAACATTGACTCAAAAATTATTTTTAAGAACGAATTTTCAACATCCGCTGAAAACAACTTTGAAAAAGAAATCATTTTAGAAGATAAAATGTCTAGACTTAAAAGTAATATTGAAATCGATCTTGTATGTAAAAAATGTCAAGACTACAAACATGAAATTAAAATGGAAAATGAAAAAGCAAAAACATTGGCAAAATTCGAAAATAGCTCTAAATCTTTAAAATATCTTCTCGACATTCAAAAGCCATTTTATGATAAAGCCGGGCTAGGATTTATCGTAAATGATCCTTCAACAAATGCATTAAAACAAACAAAATTTGTTAAATCTAGTGAATAAATTTAGAACTAATACTATTAACATTCATTACTTATTATTCTAGTCAAGAAAGTCATTGTTTGTTAATTAAAACAAACTATTGATGAATTCTTGTACTTATCGACGACATCCACATCATGTGCATTCAAATGCAATGGATGTTCTTATCTAACCAACTAGGACCCATGAGAATCTGGGTACCAAGCTGTTTATCATGTTTAGGTAATTAACGAATGAAGAGTCTATCACGTGTTGATTTACTCATCTCGCTCTATTACCTTTGACGGATATTGGTCTCTATCATATTATTTCACTTTCTGCAAATGTTTCGCCTATGACGTTGTTGCGGATTTATTCTTGTCTCTGCATTTTGTTCTTCACTCTTGGAGTATTGGTATCATGGTGTGTCCGTTACTATTTCAAGATGAAGCCTCCTAAGTACTACTTCTTTTAACCTTCACGAGGTGTGATCGATTGAGCATCTCGGATCTAGTTACCGTGATTTCTATTCATGGGAATATTACTTGGCTACTTCGACATGTCTTGGACTTGCTCTTAAGACTTCTTCTTTCACCGTCATGCCCATTCTTTTTGAAAAGTTGGACCTGAGAGAGGTTTTCTTTTCAAAAACTTGTCAATGTTACATTATACTTTAGAATGTTTTAATTAGTGTGTGAATACGATTTAATTGATAAGTTGCCATGCTTTATATATGCATACATGATATTAGCATTATTAACCTTCTTGTTGTTTAGTCTATTATCATTTTTTCTTAAATCTTCTATGATCTATAGTAGATCACTTAAGCTCTATGATCTTACTAGTTGTATTAATAGATGCATTATAATTGATATTTGTTTGCAACTTGATATTATGATGTTCCTTGTATACATACATTATATATATATATATATATATATATATATATATATATATATATATATATATATATATATATATATATATATATATATACACACATATTTCTATCTTGTATCCATGAACTATTTACCTTGCTTCTTCCTGTCCCATTGCATTTAGATCATAAGTATCTATCTTTTCACTTTAACATCTTTAGGTGTCATTAAAGATGATTATATGTGACAATGGGCTTAATTGATTCTCTTGAAAATGACAAGCTTCCATTTCAAATCCTTCACTTGCAACTTCTTGATTATCATGATCAAAACATCATGTTTAAAAACTTCTCTCTTTTTGAATGAAATATTTCTTTACTTAACTAAAACTTCTTTCATAACCATTATTTTAATCGAAAACAAGATTAATTTTTTTTTACGTTATTGTAATGCACACTTGAAGTTACTTCAAAACATTGTTGAATAAAACTAAAAGCGTTTTGCTTAAAACACATTTAACCTTCTCACATGTGTCATACACCTCTATTGGAAATGACATTCACAATTTAATCAAATCATTTCATGAGAATCATGACTTGCCCATATGGATCTTGTTTGTAACAAGTCTTGAAGTCCATATAATCATATCCACCTATGTGTTACTTGTTAACAATCATCAACATGTTTGCTCTAGGCTAAGTGTTATCATTTTCATATAGTTGCTTATTTAGCTTATTTACCTTATTGCCTCCTTAATTGCATATCTTAATTGATAAATAAATAGATAGCATGATTAGTAGAAATTTATTGCTTATTTCTATTATTTCTATATCACTCTCAACATTCATGAATAGTATGCCCTATATTGCCTCAAAGAGTTGAACTTACTTGAATCCAAATCCAAAAACACAACCTTTTTGAAAATTTTCTGCCAAAAATCCATTTCTGGCATTCTGGGAATCACCAGATGGGCGGCCCCCTTAATGATTAAGGGGACCGACCCCTAATTAAGGGGACCAGTCATCTGATGGTCGGGGATACTGTTTTCTTTATCACTTTTTGACCCATTTCAGCCTATACTTCCCAAAATTCACAAACATATTTTGTCCCATGTTATCCCTCAAAATTTACCTTCCTAAACCACATTCCTCATACACTATAAATACCCTCTTCCCATCATTAATGCCATCACACCCAAACATGTCATCTCCCAACAACCAAAAACCTAAGATTTCAAGAACCGCAAGGATCTCCGTCAAACCCGTTTGGAGGAGGAAACTTGATTCTTGTCATAACTCAAGTGATGTTGTTCCAAGTCAACCAACTACTAAGCCTCAAACCCACACTAATGACTCATCTCACAACCTATCATCCACTCACACCCTCATTAATGTTTCTTCTTATGATGAGCATGCTCAATCCCAAAACAACAATCCCAATCTCTCAATCAATACTTCACATGTTGCTCATTCAACAAAAACATCACCCACTCATGAAGAACCTTTCCCACACATTTCATGTTTTCATGACTATCCAAGCTCAACCATATCTCCACCACCAAGAGTACCACCACCACATCCTACAACTTCACATGCCACTCCCATGTTGCATGTTCAAACTTTCACCCAAGACAACTATCAAGCCCCACCACCATCACCTTCCTCCGAACACTTGAAGTTCGTTGAGGAGCTAAAAGAGGCACATGAGCTTAGTGCTCTTTTAGCATTATATCTTGCTCAATGCAATTTAGATCCACCACAATCAAGCTCACCATCATCACCACATAACAAAAACCAAATCGAGAAGCATGTTAACAATTGCCCTTCTTACATCTTCCTCCAACAACAAACCATTGCATTGAATGAGCACTTTGCTTGGATTGAGTATCTTCTTACTATATCTCAACAAACACCATCACTTGAACAACATCAAAACCCTCAATCAACAAACCCATCTTCAATTTCACCACCTACAAGCTCCACATCTCCAAACCCAACAACATCCATGCAACCAAATGTTTACCTCCACTAAACCACCAAGCATTTTACATGCTTATGTTTCTCATTTTCAAATAAAACTCCTCAACCATTTTGGGATTCAAGAAAGTTTGGTAACACTTCTTGCTGGCACATTAGGACATTCTACTTAGCTTAGAATTTCATCTTTTTAGCCTATGTAACAATGATTATGGGTTGACGTAATCATTTTTTTTATGAATGATTCAATATATGTTTCTAATTATCTTTTGCCATGCTCATTATTAGTTAGTACTATGCTATATGTGTTTGCTTGTGTCATGCTTGTGCTTCTAATATTTTTCTTGCAAGAATTCCATTTCTCGAACCCTTGGTGCTCTCAAACGAGGGGGAGCATACATCAAGGGGGAGTTTTCATCTTATTGGCTTAAACCTTTTTGATTCTACAAAAAGGGGGAGAAGTGAATGTAAACTCACTTAATACTTGTCTAAAAATTAATTTTAGATTTAATGACTTTAGGTTTTGTAATCATCAAAAAGGGGGAGATTGTTGATATAAATTAACGACTAAAAACGTTATTCATATCTTTCGATATCTCTATGTTTTGATAATCACAAAACGAAAACACATTAAATCAAAGATAATGACGTAAACAAGTATTTAGTAGTTAATAATCACTTTCACCATCTAATCACTTAAGGTATGAATAAACATAGTGTTTAATGTATTATAAGATCAAAGGAAAGTTTAATTAAGTATTACAAAGTTTAGTTAATTATATAAACACATTGGATGATGTCTATCAGCAGATTCAGAAAAATCAGAAGAAAGGATTTAAAATGCCACATTCTGAAGCAGATCAGAAGAAGTTCTTCAAGATTTATCTGAAAAGAGAAGTGAACATGAAAGAACATCAACTCAAAAGTAAATCTTTTGATGAATTGAAGCTGCTATACTTAGAGGCTTACAGAAGAAACAAAACCAGTTTTCTCATGGATACTCAAAAGTCTTTCAAATGAAGAAAAGATGATCAGAAGGAACAAAAAGAGAAAGCAAAATTGCCTCCTGTTCAGTCAAAGGAAATGGTTGTCCATGGTCCACAAATTGTTTTTGTTGAACCCTTACATGCAAGGCATCCAGTCATAGATTGGGAAATCTACAATGATAAGTTTGGCAAAGCATGGAAGATAACAAGAGTTGGAAACAAGGTTGAGATTTTCAAGAACTTTGAAAATCTACTCAGAGCATGTAACAGAATGGATTTAGATGAATTATGGGTATTAGTTCAAGAGAAGCTGAAATCCAAGTACAAGCCAGATGCAAAGGAGTAAGAGCTATGGGTTGAGTTCAGCAGACTGTATGATCCAAATCCTACTGATACTCATTGGAAATTTCCTTATTATGATTTATCTGTTACATGGGAATACTTCAGCATGAGTCATGTTCATCATCTTTCCACTCAGAGTGGAATAGAGCTCTTTATGCTAGGAGAGAAAGAGTATCCTTTAAGCTATGAAGTATTATCAGTCTTGATCTCCAATAAGCTTTTGTGTGAAGAAGAGACTGATGCAGTCAAAAGATTGAAGGAGAGCATACTTGATCAGTATGAAAGCCTTAGAAGAAAAAGATAAGGTTTTTGGAAGAGTTCCCTCAAATCCTCAAGGTATGAATTTTATTCACAAAGAAACTTGGTTATTTTATATGGGAATAACAAGTTTAGGGGAGGATTGTTGGGAATAAAATGCACAGAGTAAAGAGTCTGCCAGAAGAGCCTGCTAGTGATAGTTAAGTCTGCTTCCTCATTTCTGCTGATGTTGAAGATATACTAACAGTACCTTCTGGGTAAGAAGGTACTGCTAGTTAAAGAAGGTCCTACCAGTTTTCACAACAAGTTGTCATATTATAATTAGAGATACTTACTTGTATTATTAGTCTTTGTACAAAGTTATACGTTTAGTAGAAGTAGTACAGAAGACTCAGTAGATATAATGGAGTGTTTTACCTTGAAAGGTGTAATATTAGGATAAGATAAGCCTCTATTATATTATATTAAGCAACTTGACCACTTGTAATAAGGGCTCCTTATACTATAAAAGGAACCCTTAAGACACCTTCTTAGATATATCTCAGACATCTCTTTCCTTACAGCTTGCATAGCTTTCCCATGCATAACTTCCATCCTTAACCTTTTCACGTATCAAAGATTCAAGGTTACACTTGTAATCCTGGTGATAGTTTAGATCACCCGTATTATTTCATCAATAATATTGAATCGTTTTGTGTTATTCTTGTTGTGCTCATTCTCTTTTACTTATTCACCACCTTTGTTCCTTTAGTGTGTTTTAGTAAATTCCGCGTGCTAACTCACATTCATTCATAAATATCCTAAACACATTACTGAGATTAACATCTCAAGTGTTTGCACAATTCATACAGAATCCTTCCACACGCAAGTATCTAGTGAATCGGATAAAGGGAAAAAAAGATCGGAAGAACATACGAGAAATCCGACTAGGTTGGGCAAATCTATTTTAGAGGAGCCTGAGAGAAAAATGGAGAATGTTACCGGTAGGAATAGCGATGGGATTAAAGTAAGCAACCCTGGAGTTTTTAAGATTTCCTGCACCATCGAGGGAAAGCTCTTAACCGATAGTCATATAGATCCTAGTTTCCCAGACAACATAATACCCCTTTCCCTATCCCAAGAGGCCTCCCTAGAACACATTGTGTGCGAGAGAGTCAATAATGCAAGGGTAATAAAAAATGTATCCATTACAATTGGAGAACTTGTTTACAATACTGACCTCACCTTGGTCGATGACGTGGACCCTCTCACCAATAAAACGTTAACCAACCTCATTCTTGGGAAACCATTTATCAATGAATCGGGAGTGATCCTTGATGAGAAAGATGGTAGTGCATTATTCACCAATGGTGTTAAGAAGGTAATTTTTCGTAGGGGTAATGAGGAGGTGTACGAGAATCGTCCTTCCCTTGAGGGGAATCTATATAGGTCAAAGGATGGAGAGGAGGGGAAGGTAAGACGGCGTGATCCAAATAATCTCAAAATCCCCTGCATGATCGGTCATAAGTACTTCGACAACATCTACATTAACGTATTACTGCCAAAGAATTTTATGTCCCTATTCCATTATAAAAATATCTGTAGATGGGGAATGATTTACAAGGGGGAGAAAGTAGTTGGTAAGGATCATGAAATCCAGGTGTTTGTAGGAAATATGGCATTCACTATGGAATTTACGATTGTGGACAATATCGAAGACTATGTCGACCCTAGATTATCACAAGTCATTTTTGGGGCGCCCTTTTGCGAGATCACTAATTTGATAATTGATGACCGGAACGGAATCATGACCTTCGCTGATGGAATTAGGAGAGTTTCATACCAAACACCATACAAGAGAAGAGACCTTAAGGAGATCGATTGTGACGGGCTTGACAAGATAAGTTCCCAACTTATTTTGTGTGATGAAGATGTTCGGATAGGGTGTAAGAACACTTCTGATTTATCATGTGGATTCTTTAAGGATGTTAGCAAGCTTAGTTCTAAGTATCGAAAAGATATCTTCGAGTTCGAAGACCCGAAGTACGTACACTATGAAAGCGATACTAGTTTAGAAGACGACCTGGAGAGTGGAACCAACGATGAGGTCACGTAGTAACCCATGACCTTGAGTCTAGCTACAAGACTCGTAAATAAAGAAACGTGCTTCTTGGGAGGCAACCCATGTTTTGTGTGATTTTATTTTGTTTGTTTGTTATTTGCTTCCGTATGCATGCTTTATTTTTATTGTTGGTAGATCATGTTTCTCAACTAAATAGTGGAAATACTTTACTTTGTTGTTTTGGCCTAGTCTTAACTCCACCTAAAGGTATTTTTGCAAAAGATAAGTGTAAGGGGAAACCCCAAATATGTTTTCAAGAAACAAACCGATCATGATTCTCCACAATATTAAATGAACATGTGTATTCGTATTTGTTAGAGTCAAATGCTTGTATCGAGTCATAATGAAGTTTTGCAGGATTTTCCAGGAAGTAGGACCAAGTTTTTCCAGAAATTTTCCGGAAACTTAACATAAGAATTTCTGCAGGTCACTTCTGACGGCGTCAAGAGTTAACTCTTGACGGTGTCACGTGTAAAAATCTGGAAATTTTACCAGTTTTGTTTTTCTAACGGAGTCTTATGGTTTTTGTGAATTATTAAGTTTTATAATCTCCAGGAAATCTGCAAACTTCATTCCACAAGCATTATATCTTATCTTGTTTTCTAGGATTTAGTAACTTATATAGGATGCCGCCGATTTTATGCGAGGTTGTCTTGTCTATTTTCTCAGGATTTACAGGTTATGTATGACAAGAAGATGATTTATATTCTGGAAGGGAAGCTTTGATTGTTCGTTTTCTTGGAGGAAGATTTAACCTGGCCACCTTATTATCCATACCGAGCGAATCAGGGGAGTATTTGATTTCATTCTTTTTACTTTTTCACTTTTACATTCTTTACTTGAACATTGGGGACAATGTTCATCTTAAGTGTAAGGGGAGGGTAAAATGATGATACATTACATATGCACTTTCGCTTGAGTTTGTTTTGTTTGATGGTAGATGTGTAATAAAACTATGCGAAATACTTGTTAGTGCAATTTTAGCGCCAAATTTAAAATTTTTTACAACATTTAGGAGTGAAACTTTAGCCATAGCAAGCATCTCATAGATAGGAGATTGTATGACTAGCACATAACTGTATATTCAGAAAAATTTTTCACCCAAATATGTGAGGTTCGCCTTTAGATTTGATAGGAAAAGCATTTACTATTAGTGCTTATGAGTGTACCGGTAGCATTTAGATTCTAGAACTTGCGCTAGTGATGCATCCCGAGACCGCTAGTGAGACTACATTCGTGTGGTAGGATTTACTACATGATAAGAGGCATTAGGATCACCCTTGTGTTAAACCCGTATTATAATTACTTGACCATTTAAGTCATATTACTTGGCTAGTTAAGTCAACTAATTTTTCCCACACCCTTAGCGTTGTACTCATTTTTAGTACACGAAACCCCTAGTACACCCCTCCGAGCCTATCTTTTCGTTTCTAACTTTAAGCATTTTACTTAAAGGAAGAATTTGTTACACCCCACTTAAATGTACAACCAAATCGCCTTAGCCTTCCGTGTATGCGCTCATTTTTAGTGCATTATTGTTATTTGTTAAACCCTAAGTTAACTATCTAATTGATTACATGGTTGCTAAGTCGAGTCATATCCTTGTACATATTGTTTTGGGACGATTGGGACTCATGGGTAAGTACTTATTTTATGGAGTAATGGGGAAGAACATCATTTTATTACCCCCATATGTACGTTTATCTTAAAAGTGCTCCAAGTGTTTTGATTTTCTTAATTCGAGTCATTAGTTTAGTTCATTGTAAAGTATGTAAAAATTCAAGTGTAAGGGAAATGTTCATCCCCTATGATGTATTATTTTGGATGGTAGCGTAAGAGTGTATGCAAAAAAATAAATAAATAAATAAATAAATAAATAAAAAATCGAAAAATCAAGAAAAAGAAAAAAAAAATATAGAAAAATAAAATAAAAAAAAAACATGCGGACTTCCATCCCGTTTTCATTCTATGTTTATTTTATGTTTTTTGTTATTTTTCATTTATTAGCTTAAGTCGAGTCTAGTCTTGGCTTAGCAACGCCATATTGTACATGTAATTAACCAAGATTGTTAACTCGCCACCAGTAAAAACTTCCTTTATCCAACAAAACCGTGTATTTCATATCCCTACACCTAACGTTACAACCCTTTAAAAGACCTCTTTGATAGTTTATCCTAGGTGCTTACGCCATGTGGTGGAGGTTTGATCCTTTCCCAAGCCTATGGTAATCTATTTTGCTATGACAGGTAGTGAGAGATATCTTCCGTTTCCATATTGTAATTTATACTTTATTACACCCGAGAGATGTGAGTATCTAAACACTATTTGTGAGGTGCTAGTGTATGACCTCCGTGCTTGTCTTTGGTCTTTAGTGGAACGATTATTTGTTGTAATTACTTTTATATTATAGTTAAATGACCCCTAACTTGTATTTTGACTAGAATAAAAGCGCATTTGCTTGAGGACAAGCAAATCTCAAGTGTAAGGGTATACGATGAGGCGAAAAATGAACCGTTTTTAGGGGGTCATTTAAGCCCGAAATTGAATTTATTTGATCAAATATTGCCCTAAATCGTTCATTTTGTGATTTTAGGTACTTTGGGAGATAAATCTGGAAAAGGAAGCAATTCGGACATTTTTGGAGCATAAAAGTGAAGAAAACGCCAAAGTCTTAATTTTCCTTGCTGGGAACAGTAGGTGACGGCGTCAAGAAGAAAATCTTGACGGCGTCAAGAGTAATTTGTAAGACGATCCAGTATAGAAATGACGGTGTCACAAGGTAGGGCGTCAAGAGGAAAAAGCATGACGGCCTGGAAACACATAACACTTGACGGCGTCAGATCTGGATCAAGGCAGTCCGAGGAGTATTTTGGCGGCGAGATGACGGCGTCACAAATTTGTTCTTGACGCCGTCAGACCCTATTTCCTATATATAGTTTTCTAATTTTCACATTAAAAAAGAGAAGTTTTGGAGAAACCCTAAGTCCGAACTTGGCACGAATTTTACAGGTTTTTCAAGGGTTCTCAGCCCTTGATCCCTTTCATGTGTAATTGAGATAAGTATTCTTTTAATTCAATCAATATGTCTATGTGTTGGATGTCTATATCTTGTTCTTGTCTTAATTCCATCATGCTAGGCTAGATCTATCTTGTGTTTGCTTGGATCTAATGAAACCTAGATGTTAATTATGTGTTGATTACTTGTTTATGGTTGTATTGGATGAATGAATTCGATGTTAGGCTTAAGAAAACTGGCAGATCTCCAATTGGTAACATGCTTGAACGTCTTAGGAAACATGAACTGACGTGCACTAGGTTTTATTGGTTGTATTTAATGCATGAGTAAATTCTAATGATCCCATGTTATGAGCTTCTTAGCCGGCTCGACATAGGAGTGAAGTAGGCACTCATAGGATTGGGGAATTAAGTGCGCCACCCCATGAATGGTATTAAGGAATACAATCCGTCATCCACGCAACTATAACAAGTAATTAACGTGTAAAAGATATCTAGGGAGTAGTGAAATCTAAGTAAACACAATTTCTCCACTTATTGCTCACAACCTTAGTGTAATTTAGTTTATTTTCATTTCTAGTATTTTATTTTGATTGCATCTTTAGTATTGGGTTAGTTGACTAGCAACTAATTCCGCCCAAATTGTTCAAACCCGAGATTTTTACTTGCTTTCTAAAAAATATAAAAAATACAAAAATAATCATCCCTCACCTTTAGAACTAGTATTTAGGTTTTCTAATCCTAGCGACACTATTCCTAGCTGAACGATCAATCCCCCGGTACTTGTCACTATACTATACTACAACGATCAGGTACACTGCCTGGTGGGGGTTGTAAACTTCTCAAGATCCCTTGAGAGGTAAAGCCTGGTGCGATTCCCGCGTATCAACAACGGAGTTTCATAATTAAGCAAACATCATATACACATGCCTTTATTGCAATCATATTATATCTCGAGTCGTGACTAAACAAATTCTCATAACTAGATCAAAACAACTTCACATTCGGATGATACTATTAGTAGTTCATCAAGGAATACATCGCGAAATTTCAAACAATCTGAATAACTCTCGAGTCGAGTTTCCTCAAACTAAGTATCTTTACAACTGTGAGGGATTAACGCACAAGTGTTCAAAACAAAGGTGATCATAATTGTTTACCAGGTTGGGAACCATGGTGCAAAATTTTGAGTTTCTCCAAATTGCCAAAGATGACAAATCTAATACGACTGTTGTTAGCATCACGATGCTCCGTCGACAACTCCATATTCATAATAATATCGAATCGAACATTCTCAAAAGAAATAGATTAGCAGAACGAACTCATCTTCAAATATCTTCAAAGCGCATTGAACAACTCGGATACTCATGATGGATAATCAAAAGATTTCTCATAGAGATAGAATAGATAGGGAAAAATCAATAACGAAGAAGGAACTTTAATATGCTTAACAAAGCAAGGAAAATCACAGAATGTGTCGAACGCAGCAGATTCATACGTAGGCGAATTCTCTGAAAGGACGAAAAGGCATCTAAACGAATGACAACGAATCAAGGATCGAAGTTCAAAAGAATGTGATAACTTCAGAAAACGAAACCTATAAGGCATTACTACAAAGTCTCAAGGCATTCTAAACTTATGTTGCGTATCCTGTTAAATCTTCTAAATCTCCAAAACGAATGATCTTATAAAGGCTTAACTAAAAGCAAAGGCATAAATCAGAGTGATGCGGAAGCAAGATAACTAACTAAAGTCTTATCATATAATCTACCCAATCCTCAACGGTCATGCTAAGGTTCTTAAGGGGAGAAATCATGATCAAACCCTTCTAAGGTTATCCCGTAAGCTCCTAAAGTGCAACCCTAAGGGTCCAAACTTCACAGGCCATAACTTATGTACTACAAGTCGCAACGTGGCTCTGATACCATAATTGTAACACCCCAACCCGACAAGGGTCAAAATGTCACATTATGGTGCCAAATCAGAACATACAAACGCAAGCGGAAGACTTATAAACATAAAGTTACAAAGGTATTCTAAGGTAATAAGGAAAAATACTAACTCTATACAAGATGAAATCCAAAACTGAAATAGAAAACAAACAAAATCTAACTGAAGCTAAACCAAGTCTAATCCAAAACAAATGGTTGTTTAATTCATCAAGTAGTCCACTAAATGCTCCTATGCACTCTTCGCTTAAACCCGGCTTCCAACCTAAAACCTGCCGCGGAAGAAAAGAAATGAGGCTGAGCTTAAAAAGCGCAGTGAACAAATATATAACAAAACGGATAAACGGAACGTATAAAAGTATAAGGAAAGAAGTAATAAGCTCCTGCTATAGTGAATGTCATCTGTCAAATGCATAAGTGATCAACGATCAACTGAACAAATATCATGAGTCAAATGAATGAAGCATCATAAAGATATCAAGTGGAAGCATAATCAGATAATAATCAGAATCATAGAGCACGTATCAACAAAGGCTTGTCTAACGAGATACTCGAATAGACACACGAAACATAGGAAAGCTACGAGCCGACCTAACGAGATACTCGAATAGGTCTCCTACCATATAATCACATATCCGTCAAATCATAAGTGCACGAAGAGGGGAGACCTCTAAGTACCAAATGAAGTAGCTAGCTCCAACGTGAAGAAGTGTAAGCACACACTCACATTCACCATACACAAAACAGAATACCTAGGTTGCATCCATACGCCCCCTACAAAGCAAATCATACATATCATAATATCCAACTATGCACATAATATATATCCGACAAAATGAGGACGTCGTGGATCAATCACACCTCCACAGAAAGTGTCATGCCATTGGTGCTTCTATGACATGCCCATGGTACCTCCATGAGTAGAATAAAAACTCGGGCATCAGAACAGAACAAATCATATCATATCATATCGAATCATCATATCATATCCAACAGAACATAGCAAACTGAACTGAATCATATCAAACGAATCATATCAAACGAGTCATATCAAAGCTCATATCAGAAGGATCATATCAGAAGCTCATATCAAAATATCATAACAAAGGGATCATAGAAATGGCATATCGAAAAGGAATCATAGCAGTGTCAAGGATCAAGAGAGTCATGAGAAGTCCCTACTGAAAAGGGAAGAATATTTGTACCTTAAACCGCAAATGAAACCATATCAGAAACATAAGGATCGAAAGTCACTCCTTTTTCAGCGAATCTACACGAATTAATAATCATCTTATTATTTATAATTCATTTTAAATTAAAGTACTCCTTTTTAGGTTTCTTTATATATTAAATAACTTTCCATTTTAAGTAACTTTCCAAATATAGTAACTTTTCATTGTTAGTAAGTTTTCCGGATTAGTAAGTTTACCCATTTATGATTACAATTGACAATTAAATAGTTTAAATGCTTAAAATGATCGATATTATAACTTGGATTTAATGATGGCAACTTATAATTGTTTCGAGTTTAAAGTGTCAATATAACAAAGTGTAGGGTCTAAAATGTAAATTATCAAAGTTTAAGGTTTATATATGTCAAATGTTTAACTAGAAACCAAGCACACTCAGATCCACTTACACTCTCTCGTTAGCCACACACAAATGCAACTCACTCGATATATTTTATTGAGAACCCAAGACCCCAAAACTTGTTCGACACACTCTCTTTCGATATGCACTTTAGCGAGACTAAACAACACAAAAGACCCACATTTAATCCAAACATCACCACGACCCTAGCCCTTTTTATTTCATTTATACACGCATTGAGAAATCAGTTTAGGCCATTCAATTCATACACACGAGCACACTATTTTGACAGCCACGCTTAACAAGATATCCACATGAATAACTAGACCAACCAATTTAATCTTTTCTTTCTTTTGACCAAGATTCCATGCACATGTTTTATAATTAGATTAAGACTCTACATTATACACATCACACACAAAATGCAAATTATCACCATGCATGTGAGACCAGATAGTTTTCACACAGCCCTAGATAGATCGACACTAAGCACAAACACAACCTAAGTTTTAATGAGACACTCCCACACATAAAATACCAAGCATGCATACGAAACTCACACCAGACCCAAACCCCACGTTAACAGCCCATAAAGATTTGCATGTTCCATTCTGTATTTTCTTTGGTTTATTTCTCATGCACATGTTACTCCTTGCTTAAAAACCCTGACGACAAACTCCCCACACACCCTTTACCATGCATGCCCAAGGTTAAACGACGAGACGCATAATGGACATAACACGTAAACAATCTTGAGATCACATATATAATGAGTACTCGCACCTTATTAGATTAGCTTTTAAATTCAGGTTGTTTACGTATATGTATGTATATTTAAGATCAGAAACGTAAGGACGATAGAAGATACCTCGAGAACGACCAACGAACAAACAAAGAGTATGACAACCCAAGACCAAACCCTATTTGAAATGAACCAACGTCATGTCAAACTAATCACCTCACCACCCACGACTCACACCCAACAATATTCCAAACTGAAGTCTAGCCTGATACCCTTCGTACCTTCTTTTCTTGGAAGCGAAATAAAAGAAAAATATGGAGCTGCCGTTGTGTTATGGCTTAGGATTTTTTGTGTGAGTATTTGAATGTGTAAACGGTTGTGAAAAAGTGAGGTAGGGAGGGAGACTTATGGGGTGTTCTATCCGTGTATTTGGGAGAGTCAACAGGACTAATCCTCATTTCAAAATCTGATGTATCTAGACATATAGAAATAATAAATATTGTGTATAACATTTTTATTAATTTCAGTTCTATAAGGGACATTATTGTCGTGTGATGTTTGGCTTAGGAAATTTTGTGTGTTGACTTTATATATAACATACGTTATCCACTTGTGTTTTGTAGTCTTCATGTTATAATGTTTAGTTAACTTAAGTTTTAATCTTGTTCGAAAATTCCAAATATAACGGATCCGGAAGCACGATTTTTAGGTTGTTATATAGAATGGTGAGACCATCTGATAACTCCCTATCGGATGTTTTCTTTTTCACCAAACGGTCACAAGAGTTGTTAGAATATGCCATAGGTACATGTCCCAAGATTTCCAACATGCATGATAGAAATGGGACATCCACATCTAGGAACTTGAAGAAGCATGTTACATTTGATATAACTTTGGCTAGTTCTAATCATAGTACATCATCACCTAGAAACCAAACAACTGTACAACAATCTAATGTTCCCATCGTCAATTCTACAGGATTAATCAATATCACTAAAGCTAGCGGGTCAACGCTTAAAGGCAATACAAGGAATGATAGGACTTCGCCTACTAACAGTGATCAAGGGAAGAAAGTAGAAGACCACCTTAGGAACAATAAGATTGATTTGAATGGAAAGAATCGTGTTGATTCTAGTATTTGCGTTAAGCGTACTGTAATTAATTCGAATTCTAATACTACTTGTAAGACTTGTAATGGTTGTTGAATTTCTGTTAATCATGATGAATGTGTTGTGTCTTTTTTGAAATCTTCTTATAAATCCTCAGTTAAGTTTGCTAAGACACAAACTTGAAAACAATACTTGGAAATCAACAGGAAAAGTTTTTAAAAATGTAGGATAGCAGTGGAAACCTACTGGAAGAAAATTCACTCTAGGAAACCAGTGCCCATTGACATACATGTCCGACCCTAAGTCTTTAGAGGTTAAGAAATAGAAGGCAACTGGTAGAAAATTCCCTTTAGTGACCAATGCCTTGATATTAAGTCAGCTGCTTCCACTGGTATTGGTACATCTGTGAGAACCAATGAAAATACTGATCCTGTATCTCTTAAGTATGCGTGTGCTAACCTATTGGATCCCAATTACACTTGGGGATCCATGTTTTTCAGTTATCCATATCTATCTGGTTTCAAATGCAGGTCATACAAATCGTCCTGTGGTATTTGGACTCAGGCTGCTCAAAACATATGACTGCGGATCGCTCTCGGCTCAGAAATTTTGTGAAAAAGTTTATCGGGACAGTTAGATTCGGAAACGACCACTTTGGAGCTATTATGGGGTATGGTGATTATGTGTTTGGTGATAACGTGATTTCTAGAGTTTATTATGTGAAAGGACTTTGGCACAACTTATTCTCTGTTGGACAATTTTGTGATTCTGATCTGGAAGTGGCCTTCAGAAAACACACATGATTCGTTAGAGAATTGGATAGAGTTGATCTTCTTAAGGGAAGTCGTGGTACAAATTTGTATACTATCTCTATTGAAGACATGATGCGGTCCTCTCCCATTTGCTTGCTCTCTAAGGCCTCAAAGAGCAAATCATGGTTATGGCACTGTCGTTTGAACCACTTGAACTTCGGCACCATTAATGAACTCTCTCGCAAAGATCTTGTTCGAGGCATGCCTAGACTGAAGTATGAAAAAGATCATCTCTACTCATTATGTCAATTGGGTAAAAGCAAGAAGCAAACTCATAAACCAAAAACCACCAACTCCAACACTGAAGTACTCCATACCCTTCACATGGATCTGTGCGGACCCATGAGAGTGAAAAGCTTCAATGGGAAAATATATATTCTTGTTATTGTGGATGACTATTCACGATTCACATGGGTGAAGTTTTTAAGATCCAAGGATGAAACTCCCGATATCATTATCAAAATCATCAAGCAGTTGCAAGTAAGGCTCAACAAAATTGTTAGAATCATTCGCACTGACAATGGAACTGAGTTTGTCAATCAACAACTCACACAATTCTATGAGAGTATCGGCATCAGTCATCAGAAGAGTATTCCTCGAACTCCTCAACAAAATGGAGTCGTTGAAAGACGGAATCGTACACTAGTTGAAGCTGCTCGCACTATGCTGATATTCTCAAAGACACCAATGTTTATATGGGCTGAAGCTATTGCCACTGCATGTTACACTCAAAATCGATCTTTGATTCATCCTCTTCACAACAAGACACCTTATGAGCTGGTGCATCTCAAAAAGCCGGATCTCTCTTTTCTTCGAGTGTTTGGAGCCCGGTGCTACCCAACTAACGATAGTGAAGACTTATGGAAGCTTAAAGCTAAGGCTGATATTGGGGTATTCGTCGGTTATGCGCCAGATCGAAAAGGGTACCGAATCTACAACAAAAGAACCCGACAAATCATGGAAACAATCCATGTCACGTTTGATGAGCTGATAGAGCATACGGCTTCAGGACACACCAGTTCTTGACCCTCGCATAATCTTTTATCTCATGGACCAATAAGTTCGGGACTTGTACAGAACTCCAACCATGCTACTCCTTATGTTCCTCCCACGAGTGAAGAATTGAAAATGTTATTTGATCCTATGTTTGATGATTACTTCGAGTCACAGCCACCTCATGAACCGGTACAACCGGCTGCTGAACCTAATATTATGGTTGTAAATGCACCTCATAATACAAATGGTCCATCTACATCCATCTCTCTTGATTTGGATGCACCAGAATGTAGCAACACTCAAAATGAATCAAATATCCAATCGTCTTCTGAACACCAAGGAGTGGCATCTGATAACTCATGGGAAGTCAATCCTTTTGCATCACCTGAGGAAGAACCATTTGAAAATTTTTTTGCACCTGAATCCTCCAACGAAGCATCTTCCTCAGAAGAGTCAAACAATGCTATATCAGTTCACTATCCTCAACCTCATGAACATCTCAGAAAATGGACAAATGATCACCCTATTGACAACATCATAGGAAATCCCTCACGACCTGTGTCTACCAGAAAACAACTTGCCACTGATGCCTTGTGGTGCTTCTTCAACTCTGTCTTATCCAAAATTGAAGCCAAAGACTTCAAGGAAGCTCTCACCAAAGTATCTTGGTTCACCGCAATGCAAGAAGAAATCCATGAGTTTGATCGTCTTGATGTATGGGAATTAGTACCACCACCTGAATGCGCAATGATCATTGTTCTCAAATGGATTTTCAAAGTTAAGCTTGATGAGCATGGTGATGTGTTGAAAAACAAGGCTCGGTTAGTTGCGAAAGGATACAGTCAACAAGAGGGTATTGACTTTGAAGAATCATTTGCACCTGTTGCTCGTATCGAGGCCAATAGAATCTTTCTTGCCAATGCTGCCAGCAGTAACATGATTGTTTATCAAATGGATGTTAAAACTGCCTTCCTGAATAGGGACCTAAAAGAGGTGGTTTATGTTACTCAACCTGAAGGTTTCGTGGACCCAGAAAGACCAAATCATGTATATCGCTTAAAGAAGGCACTCTATGGTCTCAAACAGGCTCCGAGAGCTTGGTACGACACACTCTCCAAGTTTCTCCTTGCAAATCGATTTACCAAGGGTGTAGTTGATCCTACCTTGTTCACTAGGAAGACTGAAAACAACCTACTTCACGTTCAAATCTATGTTGATGACATCATCTTTGCATCGTCGGATTCCAATGAATGTGATCGCTTTGCTAAGGAAATGAGTTCCAAGTTTCAAATGTCTATGATGGGACAAATGTCTTTCTTCTTGGGGTTGCAGATCTCACAAAATCCGAGCGGCATCTTTATTAATCAAGCTATGTATGCTAGTGACATCCTCAAGAAGTTTGGCTTTGATTCAAGTGACACGGTTGATACACCCATGGTTGAAAGATCCAAACTTGATGACGACTCAGCCGGAGTAACCATTGATCAGACCAAATACAGAAGCATGATTGGATCTCTCATGTACCTCACAGCAAGTAGGCCAGACCTTCTTTTCGCCGTATGCATGTGTGCCAGATATCAATCCAAGCCCACCAAAAAGCACTTGGAAGCAGTCAAGAGAATCTTTAGATATCTCCAAGGAACAATCCACATGGGTCTTTGGTACCCTAAAGACAATGCAATGGCTCTTACTGCCTACTCAGATGCTGATCATGCGGGGTGTCAAGATACTCGCAGAAGTACTTCCGGAGGTGCTCAATTCTTGGGTGAGAAACTTGTCAGCTGGTCATCCAAAAACCAGATGTGCACTTCGATATCATCCACAGAAGCTGAATATATAGCCATGTCCTCGTGTTGTGCTCAAATTTTGCGGATGAGATCACAATTATCAGATTATGGGTATGACTTCAACAAAATCCCAATGTATTGTGATGAAAAAAGTGTCATTGCCCTGTGTTGCAATAACATCCAGCACTCCAGAGCCAAGCATATAGACATTCATCATCACTTCATCAGAGAACAAGTGGAGAAAGGGATAGTAGAACTCTACTTTGTGAGGACAGAGTTTCAGCTGGCTGATATATTCACGAAGGCTCTTTCTCGAGAAAGATTTCAGTTCATTCTTCCATGACTTGGGATGAAGAGCCTCACTCCAGAAACTCTTAAGTCACTCCAGGAAGAGAATGATGATTGAAGGATTGGCTTCACATATCCTTTGTACATAGATTAAACCAAAAAGAAAATAGAAAAATATAAAAACCTATAAAAGCCATAAAAATCTGAAAAATCATTAAAATCCAAAAATATTCTTCTCACGGAATGTCTCTTGTGTAATCAATATTATGTACGTCTCTAGAAATGTCATTCAATAATGACACGAATCATAGATATGCTTGAGCAAGAGTTTTTCGGTTTCAAATAAAGTTTTTTCTAAAACATGTCGTATCTCAAAATATTCTTCAAAAATGCCTTGTAGTCATTTCAGGCTGTAACCCGGACCTAAAATCATGGCTTGCTATTACTTCATATAGCAACCCGTTTTTCAAAATGGGGAAAACACGTCGCCAAAAAGACGGTTGTTCCTTTTACCGGGTGAAGTTCACCTGGGCATGGATTACTTTATATCCATGTTTCCTCGATCTAATGTACGCTTCAGTGCATTATTTCTTGATAAAGAAGAGAAATCTTCTTTTTATCGCTAAATATTTTCCCTTCTATGATTTTTCCGGAAAGTATTTGTGCAAAACTTGGTGGTACCATGAGATTTTGATTGAAAATCAAATTGTATCTTTGATAAAAATTTTCACTCAATCAATGACTTCAATATTTTATGAAAATATTTCAGTTTTAACATCCGTCATTGATTGAGGGGGAGAGTGATTTCTCAAAATTTTAGGTATCATCAAAACTCCCCACTTTGTACAAAACCTTGCAAGAATACACTTTGTGAAGGTTATGTGTCAGAATGAGAAATTTTCAAAGAGTTTTCGTTAAAACTTCAAATCTTTTGTAAACTCTTCAAATCTGACACATAACAACCTCCCTCACAGATTGAGGGGGAGCAGAAAAAGGTTTCTTTTATCATAAAATATTAAAACTGACAGCATTTCTCTCCCAAAAGCTTTCTAACTAATTTAAATCAATTGAGATCCAAAATCTCGAAAGATTTGAAATTTTTGATCGTGGGAGAGAATGTGATTTAAATATGAAATCTGATAATCAAACATGATCTTTTGGACTCAATAATAGGCTCCCACATATGTGCTAAACTCTTTCGAATATCGATGCACATATTGAGGGGGAGCAAAAGGCGTTTGTGGAAGTAATACCAAAGACCGACCATTTATCTTTATGCATGGAGTTATAAGGATGGTTAAGGTTAGGTATGAGTTCCCATGATCCACCAGAATCGGAAGGATCTTCCCAGGGACAATCCATAGATAGATTAGAAGTCCTTAGGAATGATTGAAAAAAAGGAGTAAAGTGAGAAAGGGAAGAGTGCGAACTGAGATAGAGCTAGGACTGGAACAATCCCAACAAGGTTCTAGTGATGAAGTCTCGGTAAGCACTGAAGGGGTTGAAGAATGAAAAAGAAATGAAATCTGAAAAGGGTGAAAAGAAATAGCCCTCCAAATATTTAACCTTAGGGCAGAAAACGGGTTCAACCTCATATGCTACTAGTGGTTACTATGGTAACACTGGTATTGAAGACAAGACGTCATGGACCCAGTGACGCACTGCACTAAACTTCCCAACCACTCAAGTTCTCTTAAAAGAACTTGTTTCATTCTCACGGGGAACCCTGTGCAATGTATCGACCGCTCATTGCGAGCCATGTTGGTACCTAAACAGGAGACGCCTCCCCAGTCTCCAGGAGCGGATCAAAACGCACTATTGAGTCTAGAGTCAAAGAGATCATCCATAAATCTCAATAGGACACACTTCCAAATATTCTTATTGTTTCACACAATGTAGAAAATAAGATAAAATAATTAGAGTCCTACGCATTATCCTTATGGTATTGCCAGAACATCCGAGTGATATCAAAATATTCACAATGAAGATGGAAATCCTTCTAGAGCAAACATCTCTCAAGCTCTTGGTAGGTGACATGTGAGATCCATCTTGGATCAATGATCAAGTGACAACTGGAAAGCAACAATGGTGCGATTCAACATTGAATCAAACTTGTCCCAGGATATGGATTGACGGATACTTTTGCTAAAACCTTTCAATGTGCTCACAAACTAATTTTTCGAGCACATTGATTGTGTATAATCTTTCAAACAAAAGTATTTTTTATGGAAATGTGATTCAAAGCTTAAAACTCTCGTCGTGTCTCAAAAATGTTTATCATATGACACGCGAGTGACTTCTATAAATCAATTTCTCATCAATCCGTGAATATTTATTCACCGATTCACTCTATCGTGATGTCTGCTTTGAGACGTTCCGGTATGAGAACATGCTAAGTATGAAGATTCCGAAGTGGATTCTTTGGAAAATTCATTACAACAAGCTAGAAATTCCTGTCAAGGAGAGTCTTCTTTAAAAGAGACTCTACCTGATCACAGGTCGGTTTTCACAAAACCGGAGGGTAGTCTGTCCTCGCAGAATGAATGACAAAGCCATATTCGTTCTCTATCTTTATTGCTAACTGTTTTATTTCAGGGACACATATAAAGATGGCGTTGATGGCTCTTATTTCCAGCTAAATCGGGTCAATCCATACCTCATGCTCACACATCCTCCTCACTATCAATGATGAAGAGAGACTTACTACAACGAATGTTGAGAGACTACCAACAACGTTTCGGCAACTCTAATGAAAAGTCTCCTGATCCGCAACTCTGATGTAAAGTCTCCTGATCCAGAAGGGTGTGAGCATGAAGGAACTAAAGTCACTACATCACATGAAGGCGATACTACTGTGGATGAGCTTGGAGATTTACTGTGGCTGATGATCTCAAAGAAGCTCAAAGATCACACAACTCAAAGGAACTCCAAATCACAAGTTCATTGCTTGAAGTACAAAGTGTGCTGAAAAGTAAAGAATCAGAACCTACGAGCTACAAAGACTAAAGAATGCTTGAAGATCAAAGAGCTTAATTTCCAAGGTGACCTCGCTTAGTGGGAGATTGTTAGGAATACAAATATTCCTGTAAAAGACTCGGTCACCTAATTATTGTAATAACATTAAGTTAGCTTGTAGTTAGTTTAGTAATTAGCTAGAATTAGTTTAAGTAACATCGTGGAAGAAGGACAGGTCTTTACCCACTTTATGCCTGATCCACAGCCCGGGTGTGGGCGTTTTTATTCTTTGTATAAATACCCCTCTCCCACCAAGGGAGAGGGTTGGACCTTCTCATTCTTAATCTAACATTTTTTTCTTTCTCTCTCAAGGTTCCAAGTTTTCTCTCTTCTTCCTTTTTCTCTTAAACCATACGCCACCCAAATCATTAGTAATATCATGTTTGTGACTTAGTTATTATCCTGCACTACTCTTTCACCCTTTCGTTATCTATCACTCCTTTATACTTTCCCATTTCATCCCTTGCCTTCCCTCTTCCTCTTCACTCTTTCCTTTAAAATCCATCTTTCCACTTCCTTCCATCCTTTCATTCCTCCGTCATTTTTCACTCTATTTTTCCTCACTCTAAACTCTATCCCTACCTCATCCTACAATGTTCTAAGAGTTAGAACTTGTACTTCTCGTCATATCACAAAATTCTATTAGTTAGAACTTGTAAGAATATCTATTTCGAACTTTAATGCTCATTATGTTCGACTATGATATTATATCTCACCTTGCAAAAGTTGTAAGAATGAGATCTTTGACATCCGCCACTCTAGTCATAACATGGGATGATACCAGGTGACTAGTTACTAATCAAGGAGACCGTAGAACTAGTCACCATGACTAGAACTTGTCTCCACCATGACTAGAACTAGTCTCCACCATGACTAGAACTTGTCTCCATCATGACTAGAACTTGTCTTCATCATGGCTAGAACTTGTCTCTAAAACATCCCCGTATCACACTTCCTTAAGTGTGGTAAAATCTCTCCATTTTCCGCCGATACTACTTAAGGATGATTTATGATGACTATCCTATTAAATGAACTAGGACGCTCTTTCATTTTAATGAGAAAGTTATAAATTAAACGGATCATGAATTTATAAGCTCTTGCTTACAAGAATTGGGACGCCTCTACTTGTGAGTAATGAGATATAAATAAATGAGCCTAAGTATCTGGCACATGTACAAACATTTCCTACTCCATTTGTACAATTCCTTTCTTTCTCTATCACCTCTCCTTTCTCGAAACGTCAATTCGTCATCTTTTACCCTACGTTCAACTAAATATCGGGACGAGATTTTCTCCAAGGGGGTAAGACTATAACAACCCACAAAACTCATCACTATTATTTCCACTACAAATACCTATGTCAGGTGTTTCACAGGTAAATTTTAGCTTTTTATGTGCATTCATTACCTGCATGACTCTCTAGACTTGCTCACGTATCTACACAAGCGAAATATCTCTACCCACACATCCTATAAACCTCTAGTATGTCAAGCATAAGATCACAACAACTCCACAATAAGTAATCTACCAACCTAACACACTAAACATATCACAATATCATAATAAACCCTAATCTAACCCTAATTAAGCCCAAATCAGGCCTATGTGTTTACAAAACCCTAATTGCTTATCTAAACCAATTTGAAAGTGTTCAAAGCTTATGTATGAGTTACCTTAAGAACAATAGGATATCTTAGCACCCTTAGACCCTAGTACAACCCCTTAGAGCTTAGGTATAAGTCTCTTAAGCACAAAACCATAACTAGGTCAAAACATCCCAGAATTAGGTCTAAACTATCCCAAAACTTCACCATAAGCTACCACCACTTAGTATAAGCCTCCTAAGACTTAAGATTAGTCACTAAACACTCATAAGACCCTAATCTAGGCACTAAACCTTAAGTTAAACCCTAATCCCTCACAAACGAAGATTAGGTCTAAACTAAACCTAAACTAGTTAAAACCTAAACATAAGCACCTCAAGCACCTATCCTAGCACCTTGGTCACCCTTAGCACACATCCTAGCACCTCTAAGCACCCAAGCATACATCACCATAGTAGCTTACAATTAGGTTGGTCACCTACTTGTGCCGCGGCTACTTCTCCACCACAAACACCCCTAGAACCGCCTATAGCCATCATGAGTCACCCTATAGCTTGTCCTCATCACCCTATAGCTCGGCTTACTCACCCCCCCTTCCTCGACACCACATACCCCCGTTTGGCACCTAAACTCCCACGACCCTATAAATAGCTACAACCCTCACCTCACTTCAAACCATCCCATTCTCTTCTTTCACCTTAAACGTTATGTAGTTAGTAGTAGTACTAGGTCCCTTGTAGCCTTAGAAGTCGATTTGTATAAACCTTGAAGCCTTGTCGAGTCGTTTTTGCACCTAGGAAACCCTAAACCCACGTTAACCCTAAACTGACCCAAGTAAGTTTAATCTTTGCTTCTAATAGTTATATTACAGTACTAGGATAGTATTAGGATACCTTAGAACCCTTGCCTAAGCCTTGATCATTTTCCTTTAGAACTTTTCATTTTAAAACCCTAATTATACACTAAATGCTAATTTTATACTATAAGCCCTTATTATAAGCTATAAGCTAGTTTAGGTAACTTAGTTAAGCTAATATTAGTTAACTATAAGCTAGGAAACCTTTTTGTTTCATAAAAATATGATTTGCATGGAATTAGGACTAGTTTTGCAAAGTTTTCCATGCATAGGGGTATATATGGTAAATTTTTGAAAATATTAAGTCTAGGGACTATTTTGATATTTCTTATAAATTATAAGGACCCTTTTTGCAAAGTTATATAACCTTAGGATAAAAAGATAAATATTTATAAACATATATGGACTAGTTTTGCAAAAGTTATGAAGTAAAGGGTGTAAATGGTAAATTTTTAAAAACTTATAAGTCCAAGGGTCATTTATGCCATTTTCTTAAAATATAGAAGTATAAGTACTAATTTTGCTAAGTTTAAATAGTTAATAATATAAGTTTATAAGTCTATGGTAGATTTTGTAATATATAAACTATAAGGGTATAAAGTGAAAGTACTTTCATATAAATATAAAAACCTACTTTAAAGTTAGAAGCATAACACAATACTAAGGAGCTTCATGTGAGGGGTATCATGTGGATATTTCGTTTTGACGAGTTTGTTGGGTTTACGAATTAAAGTGCCCTGGCTCCTCAAACGATTATTGCATGACCTCAGAATTATGATGGCCCGAAGGGTGTTATGTTATAACTAAACTTAATAAAAACATGACTCAATAGTAGGGAGCTTCATGTGAGGAGTATTAACTTCTGAATTATGATGGCCTGAACGGTATTATGTTGATAACATAATACAATAGTAGGGAGCTTCATGTGAGGAGTCTTATACTTCTAGATTGTGATGGCCCGAGCGGTGTTATGTTATATCTAAAACACTAACAACCCTAAGAATGATTACTTAAGAAACTTAAACAAGATAACTAAAGCTTGACATACAACCACAACTACAATACCACCAGGATACGTGAGTAGGCAGTCTAGTCTCCGAGTCACTTTTCACATCAATTAGATTTCCCTAAGCCCAGGTGAGTTTTCATAGCCTCACTTTTAAATGCTTTACAACCCTGTGAGGGGGATACATGCTTTAAATCGAATACAAGTCTTTTTCTTTGGTTGTTGCACGAGTAAACTATCTGCCACCCTTACACAACAAAATTCATGAATCTAATCGCTTGTGATATTTTATACAAGTGAACGCGAATATAATTGATAGATCTGTTGGATTTTGACAACTCCCGTTGGCACTACCTCTCACTGGAGGGTACCAATAAATATTATATTTGAACCCTCTGAAGGATTAACTTTGGCAAGTTATCCTTCCCGTCCCATCATGGTTTGGTCTGCAGACCCCATGATCTGGACCGTTAACGTGTGGTTCATGAGCTTAGTGCAACAGACCAACTCTTGATAATTGTACATGCATTACAATTATCACACACATTACATTTTCCATGAAGGGTGTAACAATTGAACCCTGAGGAACTTGTATTTACTATCATTTAAACATATGACTCTCACTCAACACCTAGTGTTGACTCTGTAAGCATGTATCCTAGGTAACGGAGTTCTGTGGAAATTATGGCATGGAGTGGTACGAGACTTGAAGACTTTCCACTTGGTTATCATTCAAGCTTCATAACACACTTAGATTTTGGGGACCTCATCTTATAAAACTTTGATAATTTTAATGAATGATAACTCATTTTTATAAAATGTCTCTTTTCGAGTTATTTTCTATTATTGTATCTGTGATCCATGAAGTAATACCCAGATCCAAATTCCGTTGCGATCTGTGAAAGTGGGGGTGTTATAGTCTTGCAACGTTTTTTGGGTGACGATGGCCCCACGACTTTGGGTTTGGGGATTGTTGTTGAGAAAATTGGGTTTGGTATAATGTTTGTTGTTGGAATTGTTGTCGGGAAATTTGGGTTTGTTGAAGTTGAAATTGTAGCCATAGTGTGAATCGGTCGGGTGTAAATTGGTGGCAAATCAGTTAAAGTTGGGGAATTGGTTTGGGATTTGGTATGTCATAGAAGTTGATTGGTGTTTGAGGTAATGAAATTTTCAGATGTTGGTGCACTTGGATCAGAAAAAGACGAGGACTTCGATATATGGTATTGGGGGTTGGCGAGCATGGAGTTGATCCATTGTATGTGATTCATTTTTGTTAGTTAATAAGAGGTAGAAATAAGAGAATTATAGTTGAGTTTAGAGGTAGAAATGAAGGTGGATGTGTGTGTAAAAATTAAAAAATTAATGGTGCATTAAGATTTTTAAAAGGTAAAACATTGTGAAAAAGTGGGTACTTTTATTCAAAAACAGCTAGTACCACAGCAACGCCAATATTTTTTACCATTATTTAACGTTAGAAAAGAGAGCAAAAAATAAAATAATAATCCATCGCATGGCCACCAAAGTGCGAGGGCCGACACCCTCAGTGTCCTTGTGGTGCCATAGAGGTGGCGTATTGGGACGACACCAATCTCACCAGCCATGGTACTGTTCTCTCTTATGGAGTTAGGTGCAGGAAGCACCCAATAAATATTATTAAGTTGTCACCTCAACAAACACCCAATAACGCCACAATAAAGAACACACCATCTCAAGATATAATTGTTATAGAAGCATGTGAGTCTCATAACACACCACTAAAAATACCTCACTTACTTGAAAAAAAAAAGCCGAATGGCGCTCGCTAACTCATCAACGAACGAACAAATTGCACAAATGGCACCAACCATGATGTAGTATGGCATGTTATTGGGTGGAAAAAAATCCCGATAACATGCCATTGAGTTAGTGCACCGTACAATCTTAGTCATTATTCTAATTCAGGAGCGGAGCTAGAAAATGTTGCTCGATGGGGCACATATTAATTTTTTAAAAACTCCACTATAAATTGGTTTGTAAAGAGGGCCTATAACAAAAAAGTCAAAAACTTTTGAAAATTTACATTATAATTTTTTTCACTAGAAATACACATGACACTTGTGACCTCCTTATCTCCACCCCTGTTCTAATTACTTAAGTCTTGTTGTACCATAATCTATATATTACAAAATCATGGGTCAAAGGGAATTATACCTCAATGAAACCTACTTGAATATCGTAAAAGGATTTTCCATCCCCCTACGCAATTACAATACAGTGATGCAAGTCTACAATTCAAGGCTTTCCTTATTGCAATACATCGATGCAAGTCTACAGTTATGCCATAAAGTGAAGATAGAAACTATATTACCTATTAAGATAACAGTAAGGCGTGATACTTTTCGTTTATGTAATATGGCTGGAATCAAGTCAAGCCGAGCTCGAGCAAGGCTTGAACTCGGTTCAAAAATCATAAGGTAAGTTCGAGCTCGGCTCGATAGCTCGATGAGCTTTAATTATCTAACTTTGAGCTCAGCTCGAGTAATATTAGAATAAAACTTGAGCTCGGCTCGAAAAACTCGAATTTATACATAAGTATTGAATTCGATAGCTAAAGGGGGGGGGGGGGGGGGGGGGGGGGGTTATTATACAAAGATGTCACTAAAGTTTGCGTGAAATTTGTCCTAAGATAATATAGTTTTAAAGTTGTCATCCAGGTTACTAAACCTATGACAGTTGTCATCCAGGGTACTGACCTAAATGAAAGTTTGTCCTCCAGGTTATTGAACTTGTAAAGACATGACATTTATGTTACTTAACATATCAAAGGTATAAACGTAAAAATCACAAATTTTTTGTTGTTTATAGTTTAGTAACCTGGATGACAACTTTGAAACTATATTAACTTAGGACAAATTTCACGCAAACTTTAGTGACATCTTTGTATAATAACCCACAGCTAAACTCATCAAATAACATCAAGAATAGACGCGATGAACTCTAGAGCAAGAACTTATACCAAACGTTCGGTATCATTAAGGTTTAAAAAGGCCTTTCTATAATACGTATTTAATTATTATATCAAATATTCACTTTAGCATTTAGGTTGTTCATATAAATATATATAATAAAAATAGGGTTAATATATAAATATGTTACTAAACTATAAAAAGAAATTCGCCTAAGTTACTCAAATTCATTTTATTCACTTAGGTTACTGAACTTTTAAAACATGACATTTGAGGTCACAGAACTTCAAAAAAATATTAATAAACAACATTGAACTTGTAAAAATACGACATTTATATTACTTGGTACGCAGCTTTTTTGGAGCTGTAAGCTTTTTGTTACAAAACTAATCAAAACAAGTAGCTCATTTTAGATACATCAACTTCAAGCTTTAATTTTAAACAAATAGCTCTAAAATGAAAAGTTGATTCATGAAGCTTTTAAAATATTTCAAAGCTGTTAAAACATAAAATTACTGTTAATAGCTTATAACTACATTTAACAGCTAATTTACCAAACACTTTTATTTGAAAAAAAGATAGAGTTTGTAGCTCATATTAACAACTTTGCAGTTTACAGTTTACAGCTTACAGCATAAAACTGACAGCTAATTTTCCCAAACATACCCAACATATCCAAAAATATACAATTAAGTCATTCCTACCAACACTAAAAAATGTATCCTATAAGTTCAGTAACCTAAGTGAACAAAATGAAAGTTCAGTAACTTGCGAATTTTTTTTTGAAAGTTTAGTAATATATTTGTATATTAACCCAATAAAAATATGTATGTACATGGAGCTATTGAAAGCTTGAGATCGACTCGGTATATGTTGCAAGCTAGTTTATTGAGGTTGGACTTGAGCTTAATAAAAGCTAGACTCGATCAAGAAACTCAAATTTAAGTTCGAGTCATTTGATAAAAGCTTGACTTGTTTGCAGCTAGACACAATAGCTTATAAAACATAAGATCAACGATTTATAAATGTATGTCTACTGTAGGATATTTATCTCGTTAGTCACTACTCTGTTGTGTTCATACGTAAGCGATATATGACGTGGCAATTTAGATGTACACGTGGCTCCACATCAGCATAACAAAACTGACGTCATTGAAATGTAGTCTAGCATGTGAAGACAAATTATCAATAAATTCAGAATTATCTTAATGCCAGCCTTACCCCTTCAGCACATGCATTTTTGACTTATTAACCGGACCCTCCTTACCATGGGGTCCGCCTACTTTATTCAAAACGTACAAATTTTACTGCAGATAGTACAGGTGGCGGCAGCATGTCTTCCACAAACCCTCCCTACAAAGGAGGGTCCGGTTAACTCAACCTTAATTTATAAGTTAAAAAACATCATGATTGGTCCAGGTGTCCGAGTAAATATGTTTTATCATGTTGGAGAAAAACATGTCCTATAAGGATGATTCAATCCACATCGGATAGACGCACAACACTTTCTGTTTTACTAGAATTGAATTTCGGGAGGTGATTTGTACACCACTTAAATTGGCGTGTACACCACTAAGTATGAAGTATATAATTATACTATATGCATTATCAACACAATTTAGTGATGTGCACACCAATTTTAGTGGTGTACAAATCACCTCCCTTGAATTTGTTCATATTTGCGTATTTAAAGTCTTTAGGCGACCTTTAATTTAAGTATTATTTCTAAAATGGTACTAGCATTAATTATAGGTTTAAATAGCACTAGTACTTATGAATAAAGAATTGGTTTGTTTAACAAGTGTATTAATGGCGTCAAGTAAATCATATTCGTTAAACACAATTTTTTTTTTAAATAAAAAATTATGTTTAGTATACATTAATTAAACTTGTAAATTGTCATAATCAAATCTGATTTTTAATTAAGGGTCTGTTTGGTTTGTAGATGGGTTTAAGATTAGGATTTAAATTTGAGTTATGATTTGAATTTGAATTTAATGTAATTGAGAGAAAATATATTATTATAATTATACAATTAATAAATCAAATAAAATAATAAATTAAATATGTTTTTATAAATAAGAATATGAGAGAGAAGAAAGTGAGCCTCTAAAAAATTAGTAAATCCCACCCTACTCATGGGGAATCACTTTTAAGGGTTTCATTGTCATTTTTGAATCCAAACCTCAAACCAAACTACTTTATTCACCATGAATCCATTACTTGATTACTAAAAGGTGGAAAACAAACGTACCCTAAATAAATTCAAAGTTTTCTTATATAATGATGTTTTCTTGTCCTGAGAACACCCGTTAAACAATTTTATATAAAAAATAAATAAAAAAAAAAAAAAAAAAAAAAAAAAAAAAAAAAAAAATCAAGCATCGGTATTATTTAGTGAGATAAGCAAATGAGTTACAAACTCATAACATCCTCTTTACGTCACATGTCTTTCATTATTGGGCTAGTATCATGCACAAGAAAATATGGTTATAGTCAATCAAATAAATCCGGTAAAAACTAAAACCAAACTTTATTTTAATAAAGGATAAAATATAATTATCTCGGCCAGTATAGTTTCCTAATCTCTAACATGTGACCACTAATGTCTGCTTTTTTGAGCACGGCTCGATGATGGTTACAAGTTAATTCCAACATGGCACTCCATTTTTGTATCTTGTATAATGATGAATGAAAGGTCAATGTGTAAAGGAAAAGCTAATTGCATCCTTTTTGTTTTAAGGAGTATTTCCTAAGCTAATGTTTGGACCTGTTGGTCTTTTGATGAAATTAAATAAAAAATACTTACTTTAGTAGTAACTTTTTCGGTAATAGTCAAATAAAAAGAGTAATTAACTCTAGTTCTTCTAGTAGCCTTTGATCCAACTATCCTATAAAAGAGCCGAGAGTCTTCTAGTATGATGAATGCTACAACTAGATCAAAATATTCACAAAATTCTTTACAAAATGACGTGTCAGACAATTATTAGTGAATTTTATTGTAGTTTCTCTCTTATTTATGATTTAACCGATCACTACTTGACACATCATTTTCGTAAAGGATTTTATGAATGTTTTTATGTGGTTGTAAGTTGTAACATTGCTCCTTCTAGTATCTTTTAAAAATAGAGAAATGTTAGACACACAAGTAGGGATGGCAAAAAAAATATGTACCCGATGGAGACCCGATCCCCAAACCCGATTTGACTGGGGAATCCCCGAGTTGACCGGGGATGGGGAATCCCCTGAAATATTAAACCGGGGATGGGGCGGGGATGGGGATAACATAAATCCCCGAACCCGGCCCCGACCCCGATCTTTCTAGTGTATAATTATTTAAAATTTATATGTTTTATCCATACTCAATTAACTTGTATATGTACATGTACATATGTTTATGAGTATCGACATGTATGTTTATATGTATATGTGATATTTATAAGATCAAATACATTTAGATTTAGAAGTAAAATTAACAATTACATATTACTTAACTATTTTGTCCGAATACATAGATATGATTCATATTGTTTTTATATTATCTTTGATGTTACAATGTTTACGATGCTTTAAAGTTGAATTGAAATTCTAATTAATATAACTATGAGCGATGTACGTTTGTTGAGGTACTTTATGAGTAAAATTCTTTATATTTTTTACGAGTTGGTGGAATTTTTATGTTAATTCATAAAGATGGAGAATCCCCGAATCCCCACGGGGAACCCGATCCCCATTCGGGATGGGGATGGGGATGTAAAGCAATTTCCCAATGGGGATGGGGACGGGGATGGGGATGTAGAGTGTAAAATGGGGATGAGGATGGTAGGTACCCGATATTCTCCGCCCCGTTGCCATCCCTAAACACAAGAGCTTTACAAAATATTTTTCATATAATGATGTGTTATATAATTAGTGTTATTTTCTAACATACTTTTTAATTCTCCCTCTTAAATATATCCACAAATTTATGTGATGCATCTTTATGTTAAAGATATTTTGTAAAGAGCTCTAGTAATATCGGCTATTGTAATTTCCATATACATGAATTAAAAATCTATATGCGCTACAAATAATTTAATCTACTATTTAGCTAATATGATCAAACAAATGATATGTTTTTACGCTTATTTTTAAATGATAATTAATTCACACACTTTCAATTTTTATTAAGACATTCCACAGTATACATTAAACATTTATATCTACGTATAACATATTTTAATTGTTTGTATAATTGAGTATCTTAATAAAAATGAAGAATATACCAATAACTTCTCTTTCTTAATGCAATATGGAGTATATCAAAATGTGACATATCTATCATAATAAAGGAAGTACAGAATTTTTTTTGTGCCTTCAAACTTTGTTAGTAACTCTTGGAAAATATTGTTGTTTCTTTAAAATGGGAAGAGATTCGGTAAGAAGAAAAAATTAAAAAAAAAAAAAAAAAAACTAAGAAAGATTTTCAGTTACACATTTAAAATATAAGGAAGAATTTCAAAAAGAGATGCATCTTTTTTGTATATGCATCTAAAATGTGTGGTTGTGATTTCTTTATAACATTTTTATTAAAAATTTTCTTCTCATTTGATATTAACTCTTCTTAACATATGTATGAATTAGATGAATAACCATGCAAAACGACGGTGTATAGCGGTAAATAATAATACTTGCGAAATCCTGATTCTAGTTTGACCCTTGATGTAAATCATGTGTTTTTTAAACTAATATAGTGCGTATTTTTGAAAAGTTGTCAAGTTTATTGTTGGTCCTTGATGTTTGAGCAAATGACGATAACTGATGAACAATATTAACAACAAGAACATGTTCACTCAATGGGTTTTGGCGATGTTTGGTGCAACTGGATTCGTTCTTGTCTAATGGCTTATGACTTAGAATTTATGGTAAATGGTGAATCAGTTGGGGTTATTAAACCTCAAAGGGGGCTTAGACAGGGGATCCTATTTCTCCGTATCTTTTTATTATCGTTGCAGACGTTCTATCTCGTCAAACTAATAAGGCAATGGACATAGGTTCTTTATCAAGTATCAAAATGGCGTGTATGTGTTGATGAGGCGAAAAACGGTCCATTTTTAGGGGGTCATTTAAGCCCGAATCTGAATTTATTTGATCAAATATTGCCCTAAATCGTTCCTTTTGTGATTTTAGGTACTTGGAGAGTGAATTCTGGAAAAGAAGCCATTTTGGACGTTTTTGGAGCATAAAAGTGAAGAAAACGGCAAAGTCTCAATTTTCCATGCTGGAACAGTACATGAAGGCGTCAAGAGTAAAGTCATGACGGCGTCAAACCTCAAGAATTAAAATCCGTAGCTCATGACGGCGTCACACAGGGCGTCAGAAGTAGATCAAGGCCGTCCGAGGAAGTATTTGGCGGCGAGATGACGGCGTCACACCGTTGTTCTTGACGCCGTCACCCCGATTTTCCTATATATAGTTTTCTAGTTTTTCACATTAAAGGAAGAGAAGTTTTGGAGAAACCCTAAAGACGATTTTGGTGCAACTTTTACAGGTTTTTCAAGGGTTCCAAACCCTTGATACCTTGCATTGTAATTGAGATAAGTGTTCTTCTGATTCAATCAATATGTCTATGTGTTGGTTGTCTATATCTTGTTCTTGTCTCAATTCCATTATGCTAGGCTAGATCTCCTTTGTGTTTGCTTAGATCTAATGAAACCTATATATTGATTATGTGTTGATTACTTGTTTATTCTTGTCTTGGATGAATGATTTTATATGTTAGGCTTAAGAAAACTGGCAGATCTCCAAATGGTAACATGCTTGAACATATTAAGAAACATGAACTGAGGCGTACTAGGTCTTTATTGGTTGTATTTAATGCATGAGCCACTGTTTAAAATCCCTATAGTTGTGTTGGGCATGGTGTAGGAGGAGATAAGAGCTCATAGAATTGGGGAGTTATGTATGCCACCCCATGAATGGTATTAAGGAATACAATCCGTCATCCATGCAATTATAACAAGTAATTAACATGTAAAAGATATCTAGGGAGTAGTGAAATCTAAGTAAACACATTTTCTCCAATTACTGCTCACAACCTTAGTATAAATTAGTTTATTTTCATTTTCAGTATTTTATTTTGATTGCATCTTAGTTTTGGGTTAGTTGAATAGCAACTAATTCCGCCCACTCTTCCAAAAACCGATATTTTAATTGCTTTCTAAAAAATATAAAAACACAAAAATAATCATCCCTCACCTTTAGAACTAGTAAATTAGGCTTTCTAATCCTAGCGACACTATTCCTAAGCTGAACTATCAATCCCCCGGTACTTGTCACTATACTATACTACAACGATCAGGTACACTGCCTGGTGGGGGTTGTAAGCTTCTCGAGATCCCTCGAGAGGTAAAGCCTGTTGCGATTCCCACGCATCAAGTTTTTGGCGCCGCAGCCCGGGGAATAGTTATTGTCTAGGTTAGGATTTCTTTTTATTAGGTCTACTTGCTAGATTCCTTTCTAGTAAGATTTTATTTTTATTTTTATTTTTAGGTCTTCTTTAGTCTATCTTATTTCTTTGTGCCTTTGTTCGTAACTCTTTACCATCCGACATCATGGAAGGTGGTAACATCTTCGAACCCGTCATCCCACCCCAACAAAACCCACCATTAGAACCCCTTAGGCCCCGAACCTTAGGAGAGTATTCCCGACCTAGCCACCAAGGCTACCAAAACACCATTGAGCTCACCGGAGCCAATGTGACCCCCTTGCGATCCGACACCATCCGGTTGGTGCAAAGCGGATGTGCATTCCATGGACTTCGTTCCGAAGATCCAAACCAACATCTTAAGGACTTTCTCAAAATCGTAGATTCCATAGACCTAGGTGTTGAAACTAGAGAGACTACCCGTTTACGCCTATTCCAATTCTCTCTACGGGATCAAGCTAGTCAATGGCTTGAGCGTTTACCCGCGGGATCCATCACCACATGGGATGATCTCACCACTCGTTTCCTTGCTCAATTTTTCCCACCGGGGAGAACTACTAAGCTTAGAAATGACATCTTGATGTTCCAACAACGTCAAAATGAAACCTTTTATGAAGCATGGAGTCGATATAAAGACCTACTCCGAAAAGTCCCTCATCATGGCATCGAACCATGGCTCCAGATCCAAATCTTTTACGATAAGGTTGACTATTAAACAGGGAAAGCCATTGATTACGCAGCCAAGGGTAGGCTAGATAGACTTTGCGTTGACGAGTGCTGGAAAGTTCTTGAGGAGTTGGCACAATACGAAGAGGAAGGATGGGAGGATCCGATGTTCCCAAGCAAGGTAAAACTTGACTACGCATGTGCCACCCAAGAAGAGTTGTTAGGAAGCATCGAGAAGCAGGTAAAAGAATTGATGAATATTGAGAAACTTGCTGCTGAACCCATGTGGAATCATAATCCACGTAGGAATACGGTTATCAACCAAAATTTTCCTGAACGCTCACGACAAGAGGAATTCGAAGGGATAATGGTAACCTTCATGGATAATCAGGAAAAACAAATCCATCACCTAGAGGCACGCATGGAAAGCACTCATAAAGCTTTTATGAATTTCGCAGACCAATTCATATCAAGGGTCAAAGAAAAGATCAAAGAAAATTCCATACCTAAAAAAATTGAAAAAGTCTTCGAGGTGTCAACCCCTTTGGTGTTTGACCAAGAGGATAGCGGGAAATTTTCCTCAAATGCTTTACCATTAACTATCCCCCGTTCTCATGAACACCCCCATGCAGAGAAAAGTTCGCAAATCCATAACATTTTCGTTGGATGTTTGCGAACTACATTCCCGATCTCATCCAAAAAACGTTCTTTTGGTTTTAAACCCGGTGTAAAGAGGTCGCACCTCAAAAACACCACTGATTTGAAGCCCCCTATGGGACAACATCTTTCTTCTCACACCAATGACCCGTGCATAGGGATCAACTTAGCCAAAACGTCACCCGACCCCTTCTACAACCTTACCTCTTTCCGTGACAGTAATGAGACGTTCGACCCTGGTGGACCTCGTTAACGGAATAGCTACTCATGGGTTTTACTAATGTTTAGTTATTCACGCAAAGAGCAGGGACTGAACATGAAACTACTCCAAACCTCACCTTACACGGGCATCTGACGGCGTCAGATTTAACTCTTGACGCCGTCAGCTCGATGGATCAGCAATATTAACCCAAAACCAATCACTTTCAACCCATACCCCACAAATCTCACCCAAAGTGTTGCTGCTACTCCGATTCTCCAACCTCCAATTCGACGTCTTCCGCATCCAATCTTCATTTGGTGAGTGATTCTTCTTCATCTTTTTTCGATCAATCGTCCCTAGGACCCATCAATTTGAAAAACCCCTTTCGCCCACAATCCCACTCTTGACCCAATATTAGCAAATCGTAATGCCATCCAATTGGTGATTTGTAATCATGGGGTTACCATTTGATGATGTTGTCTCACTCAAATCATGCATTAATTTAGAGAAAACCCATCATGCCTCGGATTCATTGACCCCCCACCCCTGTTTCCTGATTAAAGGAGCGTTTGGGTAATGGGTTAAGAGTTTGAAAATTGATTTTTCCCTCGCATTTGCATGAGTCGGATTTTTGCTGATTCTGACGGCGTCAGGACCAATCCTGACGGCGTCAGATGTATCTGACAGCAGAAATCGATAAAAATTCTTCTGCTAATTGTTTTCGTTCGCTCTAACTTTCTCCAGGAAAATGAGTAAGCGATCAAGACAACACAGAGGTAGCTCATCCAGGTCCCAACAAGTTAATTACGGGGAATTGGTCCACAGTTGGGGCCTATTTGACAATGATGCTGCCACCACAAAGTATTTGGAGCTTTCTAATCACCACATTGACGCTGGTTCTGTTATTGATTGGGAACTTCTTAGATCCCATGGTCTAGAGGCTGAATTTCTGAGAAGGATCAACACTGATGGGTTTGCTGGTCCTCAATGGGAGAGGATGTTTAGAATGAGGGAGGTTGTTTATAGTGAGTTGGTAAGGGAATTCTTTGCGACTTTCCGCTTTGATCAGGCTGAGGCTAGGACAGATATGGGGGCACCACTGTGTATTTTAGGCTAGGGGAGAGTTGCGGTCATGTTCAGTGGCTGAGTTTGGTTGGAGGCTTGGGTTATACACTAGTGAGGAGGTTGATGGGACTTTTCTGCAGAGGTTGTTACATGGAGAGACTCAGAGGAGTGAGATGAGGTGTGTCACTTTTTGGCCGACCATAGGGGATGGGGTTTACACCTCGACTACTGGGGCTGCATCGATCAGGGACCCCATTGTTAGGTTGGCTCACAGGTGCATCACATACAGCCTGTCTGCACGTCATGGCACTACCCAGCGTGTCACTGCCTCTGATCTGTTCTACCTGTATACTATCTTTTCAGAGGATGTTTACTGCAACATCCCATTTTGGGTGGCCAGTTATTTGAGGACCAGTGTAGGTGATAGGGATATAGATCGGGTGTATGGAGGGATGTTTGTGACCCAGTTGGCTCGCTCTTATGGTCTTCTTACTCCTGCAATCATGGGGTATTTGAGCGACTGCGGGGGCTGTAGGGTGGTGAGGGCTAAATCCCTTAGGCAGATGAACATCCTGATGCAGATGGTGGATGGGTCCTACACCTGGTACGTGGCAGCAGGGCCTGCTGGTGAGGATGATGATGATGATGATGATGAGGGAATGCCCCAGCAGCATCAGTTTGCTGGGTATGAGGAGGGGACTGCTGACTACTACCGGCACATGGGCCGAGGAGATTGGCAGGCGCATCAGGGGGCTTGGATGGGTCAGGTGGATGCTTGGAGAACCACCACTGACCAGAGATTTGACTGGATGTATGAGCACACAGTCCGCCAGATGCAGCATCTTTCGACCCGTGATCACATCGATCCCCATCTGCAGATTGACCCATTCCCTGGGTGCGAGCAAGACTATCCTCCCTATGGGTATACTGGGCACCTCCCACCTGGCTATGATTACCGCTTTGGTCCTCCCCCTCAGTGATTCATTTTGATATATGTGGTTCTTGAACAATTTATTCTCGGTTGTATGATTTGAAACATTTGGTCTTGTAATAGTTTAGGATTCAGCCTCTGTTGGCTTTGGACACTTTTACTTTTTTCTTTTAACAAATATTATGCATGTTCGGCTTTTAATTTTATTGTTGGTTAATCTTTGCAACCCATGCTTTGTGTGATTTTTATTTGTTTGATTGTTATTTGCTTCCGTATGCATGTTTTATTTTTATTGTTGGTTGATCATGTTTCTCAATTAAAATGTGGAAATACTTTACTATGTTGTTTGGCCTAGTCTTAACTCCAACCTAAAGGTATTTTTGCAAAAAGATAAGTGTAAGGGGAAACCCCAAATATGTTTTTAAGAAACAAACCGATCATGATTCTCCACAATATTAAATGAGCATGTATATTCGTATTTGTTAGAGTCAAATGCTTGTATTGAGTCATAATGAAGTTTTGCAGGATTTTCCAGGAAGTAGGACCAAGTTTTTCCAGAAATTTTCCGGAAACTTAACATAAGAATTTCTGCAAGTCCATTCTGACGGCGTCAGAGGTTTACTCTTGACGGCGTCAGGAGTTAAAATCTGGAAATTTTACCGGTTTTGTTTTTCTAACGGAGTCTTGTGGTTTTTGTGAATTATTAAGTTTTATAATCTCCAGGAAATCTGCAAACTTCATTCCACAAGCATTATATCTTACTTTGTTTTCTAGGATTTAGTAACTTATATAGGATGCCGCCGATTTTACGCGAGGTTGTCTTGTCTATTTTTGTCAGGATTTATAGGTTATGTATGACAAGGAGATGATTTATATTCTGGAAGGGAAGCTTTGATTGTTTCATTTTCTTGGAGGAAGATTTAACCTGGCCAACCTATAATCCATACCGAGCGAATCAGGGGAGTATTTGATTTCATTCTCTTTACTTTTTCACTTTTACATTCTTTACTTGAACATTGGGGACAATGTTCATCTTAAGTGTAAGGGGAGGGTAAAAAGATGATACCTTACATATGCACTTTCGCTTGAGTTTGTCTTGTTTGATAGTAGATGTGTAATAAAACTATGAGAAATACTTGTTAGTGTAATTTTAGCGCCAAATTTAAAATTTTTTTCAACATTTAGGAGTGAAACTTTAGCCATAGCAAGCGTCTCATGGATAGGAGATTGTATGACTAGCACATAACCGTATATTCAGAAAAATTTTCCACCCAAAAATGTGAGGTTCGCCTTTAGATTTGATAGGAAAAGCATTTACTATTAGTGCTTATGAGTGTACCGATAGCATTTAGATTCTAGAACTTGCGTTAGTGATGCATCCCGAGACCGCTAGTGAGACTACATTCGTGTGGTAGGATTTACTACATGATAAGAGGCATTAGGATCACCCTTGTGTTAAACCCGTATCATAATTACTTGACCATTTAAGTCATATTACTTGACTACTTAAGTTAACTAATTTTTCCCACACCTTTAGCGTTGTACTCATTTTTAGTACACGATACCCCTAGTACACCCCTCCGAGCCTATCTTTTCATTTCTAACTTTATGCATCTTACTTAAAGGAAGAATTTGTTACACCCCACTTAAATGTACACCCAAATCGCCTTAGCCTTCCGTGTATGCGCTCATTTTTTGTGCATTATTGTTATTTGTTAAACCCTAAGTTAACTTTCTAATTGATTACATGGTTGCTAAGTCGAGTCATATCCTTGTACATATTGTTTTGGGACGATTGGGACTCATGGGTAAGTACTTATTTTATGGAGTAATAGGGAAGAACATTGATTCGCCTTAAACTAGTTATCTTTTATTTCTCAACCACTTGTGAATGGTCAATGGTAAAGTCAAACCAATCAAAGGCAAATGCTTCCGAGGAATACAGTGTTTTCCCGGGTCGTAAGTCCCAACGAGGTTGTGATGATTAAAAACGAATCTTGGATTAGTGAATGTGAACAGGTAAGGTATAAAAGTGTGTGTGTGTGTTTAACTAGGGTTTTATAACTTAAAATAACTTAGGTAAGCTAATGGAATGATTACGTGAAAACTAGGTATTAAAAACGTACACCAAATTAAAATCAGACGCGACTGCGTACTGAGAAAAAGGTGAGTTTTAAGAAAAATAAACTATAAGGGTTAAAAATGAAAATTCTATAAACTTAAACTTAGAATAAAATTAAACTAAAAATAAAACTATTTTTTAGATTATTATATTATTTATTATTAATTATTTAAATAAAAACTATTTAACTATTTAATTCAAACTTACTTAATTAAAACTAAAAATAATAAACACTACAAATTAAACTAAAAACTTATAAAAATATTTTCTAAACCTAAAATAGAACTTGAAGAAAGTATAAAAAATAAAAATAAATCTTTTTGTCTTTTTATGAATTTCTTATTAATTAAAAACTATTTATATTATTTATACTAATTAAACTATTTTAAATTACAAATAATATTAAACTAAATTAGAAAATTATGAAAAATTTATAAATCTAATTAACCATCATGGGAATCCTAAAAAATTATAAAAACTTTATTTTGTATATTTTTAAACTAGTTAACTAATTATTATTCTATTTATTAATTAATATCTAATTAAACTATTTAAATTATGAAAACTATTAAATGAACAGTAAAAATTCTAGAAAAATTACTAAAATTATATTATGACTTATAGAAGCTAGGAAAAATATAAAATATAGGTGTTACTATATAAAAACTAATTATGCTATTTATAACTTACTTATTAATTAATTATTAATAAAACTATTTTTAATTCTAATTAATATCAAATGACAATATAAAAATCTAAGAAAATTATTTAAATTACTTTAATATATAAGGAATTTAATAAAAATATAAAAATACAGATTACTTAATAAAAATATAAAAATTAAAATTAAAATTAAATTGTATTAAATAGAAACTATCACTTATTTTTATGTTGTCTTTTCTTGATTTTTCTTTTACAAAACTAAATTATATATAAATATAAGCAACTTTTGTGAAAACAACTAATATACAACTTATGAATAAGCTCTGTGGAAAGCAATAAGCTCCACAGTTGACTTTGGTTGACTAAAATGGTAAATAAGCTCAAAAGAGCTTATGTGGGGCCCACCTTGGATAAGTCTGATACAAATAAGTTATTTGTACTTAAGTAAGCTGGAAAAATCACTTTGGGACCTCAAGATAAGCCAATAAGCCACAATAAGCACTTGCTTATTGTGGACTGAGACAGATTTGGGGACAAAGTTGAGGGTCCAAATTAGGTGGGGTCCACTGAGGCACAGGTCAAACAAGGGGTCAATCTAGGTAGCCTACTAGGAGGAGGGTTCTATGGAACTAGGTTTGAGGAGTGGGTCCCACTGAGGTGGTCACAAAACACCACCAAAGTGGTGGTGTTGGCCTGATAACTGGTGTGCAGGGGAGGTTATCCTCCCTGCAGTTGTGTTTGGAGGTGACTGGGGCCCACACTAAAAATCCTAAAAATATAAGCTTTATGGGATTCAAAAGATGAGCTGGTAGGGTGCTAATCCTAAAAAGATCAAAGCTTGAATCTTAATACACAAATCAACAAAATTCCTTGAAGTTTTGTGATTTTCTGGAATTGGAAATTTTGACTTTTTAAGAAAATAACCTAGGTTGACTAATATGAATTTCTAACACTACCTACTGATTCAATATGTTATATTAAGTTGTAATAGACCTAAATTAAGCTAAAGCTTAAAGATATAAGCTTATGGGTGGGTCTGTGGGATTCTATTCCCTCACAGTCAACTGTGAGGAGGATTAGGGTATGATTTTGACTTTCTATTATTAAACCTAGGTGTTTTATGTTTAAACTAACCTAAAGGTACATATATAAGACTGTCTGAACCAAGAATAACAACAAATACAACCTGTGACTAAGCCAATTCACACAATCCAAACACCCCTATTATGACTGATGTGAAGATTTTATGAAACAGATTCACAATCTAAACCTTAAATATGATTCCTAATACTATATTGTGATTAACTAAGATCAAATGAACACTAATCAATCATGCTACAAGTGAAATACACAGGTTTGTCAAACTTGAGTTATACACTGTATGATTTTCAATTTTAAGAACAATTGATTTCCAATGAACACAATACTAATTTTACTTGATATTATAACTTAACAATACTAATTAAACATAGAAACACAAAGATCAAAGTAAATAAAGTACAAGAAATATAAAATGCTAAAATTATTAAAAATGCTTACAAGGTGAATTTTGAGTGAGAACTGAGATCATGAACTGAGAATCACCCTAACAACCTTCCACAAGGTTTCTATTACCCAATCAATACAAAATGCACACCTTGCTCAGCTTCAATTTTTCATCAAACACTATTTTTTTATTTTCTTTCTATTTTCTTGATTATTTTTATTATTTTTGCTTTTCTAACTTAAACTGAAATTAAAACCTTCTAAAAACTTAAATAAGCTGTGTCAGAGCTTATATTAGCTTATGAGATGCTTTTAACAACAATTAACAATAACACATAACTATTTTGAGATTTTGAGAATTTAAGAAATTACACAAACTGAGAACAAGACTTAAACTTGAATTTAACTTGAATTAAAGATAGAAGGACATGAAATTAAACTGATACAAGCTTGTTTGATTTAAATTACAACTGATATTGAAGTTTATACTACCTACGACCTAATTTAACTAAACCTAATCTAATTACACTTCACCACTGCCTTTCTTCCCTTTTGTAGCTATATTCTGAGCTTGTGGGACCCACTGGGGTATTTCCCACCATTTTGTAGCCATTGATATGGTCTGAGTAATCCTGGCCGTTTAAATGAGCAACTTAGCGCCAAAATATCCAAGGGACACGTGGAGGTTGCTTGTGAGGTTTTTACGGGCTTAATGGCTTTTGGTGAAACGTAGGGAACAAGGGTAGACAGCTGGGGTGAGGTGGTGGTAGCAAGTGGCAAAACCATGGTGGTTTGTGTATCAGTGGTGGAGGTGTGGTGGTATGGTTTTTGGAGGGAAAAGGGTACGGGGTGGTTTTGTGGGGTTTGACTAGGGTTTGACTAAGGGTGGACTGGGCTAAAGATTGGGCTGGAAAAAGGGGGTGGGCTGTTGGTAGTGTTGGGTTTAGTTTAGGTTTAGGTTTAAATAATATAAGGAGTCCGTTTGGTTTTAGGAAATTACACAAGGACCTAAGTTGTAATTTATGGAAAAGTTGAGGGTCTAAATTGTGATTTATCCAAAGTTCTTATAGGGACCAGATTTGACAAGGATAAATAGTACAAGGGTATTTTTGATGTTTTTCTATTTTTTATATCCGGGGACTAAATTTGCCAAATGTGAAACTTCGGGGACCAAATGTGTAACTTATTCAAAACTTTCAACCAGGGATCAAATTTGACAACTTGATATTATCCAAGTACCAAAATTGACTTTTTATCCAAAATTTTCCATCAGGGGCCAATTCTGCCATTCTCTGAAAATCCAGGGACCAAAACTGACAAACTGCCAAACTTGAAGGACCAATTATGTAATTTCACCAAACTTAACACCAAGGACCATTCCTGCAAAAGATTATTAGTATAAGGACCAAAATTGCTTTTCTCAAAGTTTTTACATCCCAGGGACCATTTCTGTCAATTTCCAAAGTACAGGGACTAAACTTGTAATTTTGTGAAACTTTGCACCAAAGGACTAAATATGTAACTTTATGATTAAAAAGGACCTTTGATGACTTTTTCATGTTTTTAGAATAACCAGGGACTAGTTTTGACAACTTTTGAAACTTGAGGGACTGAAACTGCCAATTATGCAAACTTTGTACGTTTTTCATCTGTTTTTGCATATTTTGCATTTGAAACATATAAAACACACCTCTAAGATATTTTAAGTATTTTGATACATATTTGAGTGTTTTTGGATGTTTTGGCAGTTCAAATTAGTATAAAATGATGAGTATTTAGACACTCATCAATCCCCCACACTAAACTATTGCTAGTCCCTAGCAATCTATTGAGAAAAACTTAATGGATTTGAAAAACTCTTTACCAAAAGCCATCACTTCTGGAGTAGCCAGGTGTAAGAACTGTGGCACACCTGATAACCGTGTGATTTTGAGCAAACCACCAGCTGTCAACGGATTTGATTAGTCTTTACCAAAAGCCGTTTGCTTCTGGACTAGCCAACTCTTGATGGAATAGTCAACATCTTGGTGAGCTGATTACCAATTATGGTTTTTCCACGGCCTTTACCACAAGCCATAATCTTGCGGGCTAGCCAACTCATTAGCTTTTGAGGATAATGGGGAGTTGAGGAACCATACAATTTTTGGCAAATTGCAAGCCATAAACGGGTTTGAGTTATCTTTACCAAGAACCGTTTGCTCCTGGATTAGCCAATCCTGTTGTGGGTTAGACATGGAGGATTGATACCATTTATTGCGTTCTAAGTGAGAAAAAAAAAATTTTAAATTTTGGCTAAAATGGGGGTTCTTGATGGAACATGTGTTTAAATTCGTTAGAATAACGAATCTCCCCGCACACTTAGAACTGAATATTGTCCTCAATATTCAAAGTACCGGGTGTTAAACCGACACTTAGAACGTAAAAGAAAATATTACATAGCCTTTATTTTATGTGTATATACATACAATTATTTTTTAGATAAAACTTCTTAAATAGAAGCTATCACTATATGTACTTTTTTTTTTTTTTTTTTTTTTTTTAGAGTATATATACAACATGTGGGGCATCTCCCCCACACTAGGGTGTTACACACGGGTGAAAACCCATGTTTTTGCTAATGTTTTTGATTCCCGAGTCACTAACTTGACTCGACCCCGAATTCATTTGTCCATGGGGAAGTAAGTGGAAGAGACAATCTCAATCGGACTTTCATTCAAGATGTTCGGATAAACATTTGAAGCACGTGAAAGTTCCACACCGATGAGATAAGTAACCGGCTCATAATTTATAAATGAGAATGTCGGGATCAAAGATAATGTCTTCACTCCCGAAAGAGTGAAGAATAGGATAAGCCACGGGATATATGAAGAAAAGAAAGAAAGTCATGATGAAAATCATGATTAACTCCTCATCCTCAATAGGAGAATTCATTGGTTCATGAATCTCCTCATTTAAGCTTGTTTGATCAAGACATATTATGGGTATGTCTAGATCAAAATAGAAACTATCATACTCCGGTGGAAATATGATATAAGTGAGTTCACCGGAGAACTCCTCAAAGGTGAATGATTCGTATTCGGGATTGATTTGAGTGAGTTCATTGGGGAACTCCTCAATAGTAAATGATTCATAAACGGGAAGAGAATTATAAGAATGAGAAGTGGTGATACCACTTATCTTCTTTCCTGTATGATCAAAATGGAACGTTTGCAATTCCGGAATAGAATCATTGATCAAAATCTCACTATCCTTGACGGGGATAGGAGATGAAATAGGCTTTTCATTAAAAGCCTCGATTCTAGAATGAGAAGGTTAGCATTTAGTAATGTAAGACGAAGAGCTTCGTCTTGAATGATTTCTTCCTCATTCTCTTCTTCTGAGTTGACAAGCTCAGAAGGTAATTCCCCCACATAACTTATGTCTCCACAAGATAAAGAATAGTTCTCATCAGAATCAGAGAACATCTCAGTATGATTATTTGGAAAGACAAGAGGGGGAGGAATATCACACACATGATCAAGAATTCCCTGTGACTCTCTTGGGATTGAGACAAGGTTCTCAACACTAGACTTTATGAATTCGTCCGATTCCTTTGCAGGAATAGTGTCAAGATGCTCGTCCCCCATGTTCAGAGAGTGAGTGGGAACCTCGGGTGTGATAACAGACTCAGGGAGTTGAGAAAGACTAGCAGTAATGGAGTCTACAAGTTCCATTATTTCTACTGCTGGTGATTCAGTTATATTCTTTTCTCCCTGTATATCCATGGAAGGAGTCTCAACTGATGAACATGATATGGTATCATCACATTCATCATCCTCATCGAGAAAAACAGCATTTTGAAATTTGGTACGTGTTATAGCTGCTTGTTCTAAGACTAGTAATTCTTCCATGCTTCTTTCGTCTCTAGCAGCATGTTTTTCAGCAAGTAATTCCGTGATAGATTTATCACGAGAATATTGAGTGAGTGGAGACTGTGGGGGTGTGGATGTGTCAAAACCGGAAGGTTGACATTGATCATCATTATGAGGACCCCCACAATATACACAAGAAGAACTTGGTGCATTGTGAGACGACATATTAGCCAACTCCTCCTTAAGATCTTTAAGTTTCTCAAGAACCTCTAGACAAGGGTCTTGCTGGATGTGAGGAGTTGCTTGGTTTATTTGGCACTGTGGAGGTGGGTCTTGAAACGTATAGTCGTAATTGTTACAAGGAAATGGACTCCTTGTTTGACAATCAGAGCTAAAATGTGGACCTCCACAGTACTCACAACAATAAAACTGTTGAGTCTGGCTTGGTGTATTTTGATACGAAGCATCATTGATATTTGGATAATATGATTCTTGCTCGTATGAATGTGATGGGTAGTTTGAAAAATTTGAGGAGTTATTGAATGAGTTTTGATTAGGATCATAAGCAAATGAATTACTCGAACCACAAAACAAACAACTCCCGTCTCGAATATCATTACCACATTGTTCACATGTACACCAACGACATGGAAAACCGAAAAGAGGCTCACCACAACCGTCACAAGGAACAAAATCTGGAGGTGGGACAAGTGGTGTGCTCTGAGAGCTAGCAATTTCCACCACTTCCGTTATGGTCTCGGGTTTTGGTTCTTGATAAACGTGAAGGTTAGGTAAGTCGTTCTTTTCAGTCACTGCCCTAAGCTCTGTACGTTTGCTTGACAAACTTTTAACCGTAAACCGTGAAAGATCAGGTTTAGGAGCATTTGTGAGCTCAGGTTTTTGGACAACCGTGGTTTGGACGTATTTAGCACCTCCATCGTCAGAGGAAAGTACAAGGTCCTTTGTCACCTCGGTTTCTCGTTCCATTTCCCTCACTGGAGAGGGAATATGAATCGAAGGTCCATCATAATCAACATGACATCTCGACATTTTTGACAAGGCCATAAGTTTTTCAACTTCGCTTTTAAAGGCCCTTTGTTTAAAGAAATCGTCATCGAGAGATGCCATTAGAATCAATTATGAGATAAGTGGAAGAATGTAGAATCAAAGGGTTTTGGGGATGAGAAATGAAGAATCAAATAGGTAGGGGTGTAAAGGTGAATATTTTTGTGTTTTGTTTTATAAAAATATGGATAAAAGATGGTAAATATACAATGGATGTATATCCAGAATCACTAATACGCAAAATCGTTTAGAATAAGCGCACAACCTCCCCGGCAGCGGCGCCAAATTTTGATTCGCCTTAAACTAGTTATCTTTTATTTCTCAACTACTTGTGAATGGTCAATGGTAAAGTCAAACCAATCAAAGGCAAATGCTTCCGAGGAATACAGTGTTTTCCCGGGTCGTAAGTCCCAACGAGGTTGTGATGATTAAAAACGAATCTTGGATAGTGAATGTGAACAGGTAAGGTATAAAAGTGTGTGTGTGTGTTTAACTAGGGTTTTATAACTTAAAATAACTTAGGTAAGCTAATGGAATGATTACGTGAAAACTAGGTATTAAAAACGTACACCAAATTAAAATCAGACGCGACTGCGTACTGAGAAAAATGTGAGTTTTAAGAAAAATAAACTATAAGGGTTAAAAATGAAAATTCTATAAACTTAAACTTAGAATAAAATTAAACTAAAAATAAAACTATTTTTTAGATTATTATATTATTTATTATTAATTATTTAAATAAAAACTATTTAACTATTTAATTAAAACTTACTTAATTAAAACTAAAAATAATAAACACTACAAATTAAACTAAAAACTTATAAAAATATTTTCTAAACCTAAAATAGAACTTGAAGAAAGTATAAAAAATAAAAATAAATCTTTTTGTCTTTTTATGAATTTCTTATTAATTAAAAACTATTTATATTATTTATACTAATTAAACTATTTTAAATTACAAATAATATTAAACTAAATTAGAAAATTATGAAAAATTTATAAATCTAATTAACCATCATGGGAATCCTAAAAAATTATAAAAACTTTATTTTGTATATTTTTAAACTAGTTAACTAATTATTATTCTATTTATTAATTAATATCTAATTAAACTATTTAAATTATGAAAACTATTAAATGAACAGTAAAAATTCTAGAAAAATTACTAAAATTATATTACGACTTATAAAAGCTAGGAAAAATATAAAATACAGGTGTTACTATATAAAAACTAATTATGCTATTTATAACTTACTTATTAATTAATTATTAATAAAACTATTTTTAATTCTAATTAATATCAAATGACAATATAAAAATCTAAGAAAATTATTTAAATTACTTTAATATATAAGGAATTTAATAAAAATATAAAAATACAGATTACTTAATAAAAATATAAAAATGAAAATTAAAATTAAATTGTATTAAATAGAAACTATCACTTATTTTTATGTTGTCTTTTCTTGATTTTTCTTTTACAAAACTAAATTATATATAAATATAAGCAACTTTTGTGAAAACAACTAATATACAACTTATTAATAAGCTCTGTGGAAAGCAATAAGCTCCACAGTTGACTTTGGTTGACTAAAATGGTAAATAAGCTCAAAAGAGCTTATGTGGGGCCCACCTTGGATAAGTCTGATACAAATAAGTTATTTGTACTTAAGTAAGCTGGAAAAATCACTTTGGGACCTCAAGATAAGCCAATAAGCCACAATAAGCACTTGCTTATTGTGGACTGAGACAGATTTGGGGACAAAGTTGAGGGTCCAAATTAGGTGGGGTCCACTGAGGCACAGGTCAAACAAGGGGTCAATCTAGGTAGTCTACTAGGAGGAGGGTTCTATGGAACTAGGTTTGAGGAGTGGGTCCCACTGAGGTGGTCACAAAACACCACCAAAGTGGTGGTGTTGGCCTGATAACTGGTGTGCAGGGGAGGTTATCCTCCCTGCAGTTGTGTTTGGAGGTGACTGGGGCCCACACTAAAAATCCTAAAAATATAAGCTTTTTGGGATTCAAAAGATGAGCTGGTAGGGTGCTAATCCTAAAAAGATCAAAGCTTGAATCTTAATACACAAATCAACAAAATTCCTTGAAGTTTTGTGATTTTCTGGAATTGGAAATTTTGACTTTTTAAGAAAATAACCTAGGTTGACTAATATGAATTTCTAACACTACCTACTGATTCAATATGTTATATTAAGTTGTAATAGACCTAAATTAAGCTAAAGCTTAAAGATATAAGCTTATGGGTGGGTCTGTGGGATTCTATTCCCTCACAGTCAACTGTGAGGAGGATTAGGGTATGATTTTGACTTTCTATTATTAAACCTAGGTGTTTTATGTTTAAACTAACCTAAAGGTACATATATAAGACTGTCTGAACCAAGAATAACAACAAATACAACCTGTGACTAAGCCAATTCACACAATCCAAACACCCCTATTATGACTGATGTGAAGATTTTATGAAACAGATTCACAATCTAAACCTTAAATATGATTCCTAATACTATATTGTGATTAACTAAGATCAAATGAACACTAATCAATCATGCTACAAGTGAAATACACAGGTTTGTCAAACTTGAGTTATACACTGTATGATTTTCAATTTTAAGAACAATTGATTTCCAATGAACACAATACTAATTTTACTTGATATTATAACTTAACAATACTAATTAAACATAGAAACACAAAGATCAAAGTAAATAAAGTACAAGAAATATAAAATGCTAAAATTATTAAAAATGCTTACAAGGTGAATTTTGAGTGAGAACTGAGATCATGAACTGAGAATCACCCTAACAACCTTCCACAAGGTTTCTATTACCCAATCAATCCAAAATGCACACCTTGCTCAGCTTCAATTTTTCATCAAACACTATTTTTTTATTTTCTTTCTATTTTCTTGATTATTTTTATTATTTTTGCTTTTCTAACTTAAACTGAAATTAAAACCTTCTAAAAACTTAAATAAGCTGTGTCAGAGCTTATATTAGCTTATGAGATGCTTTTAACAACAATTAACAATAACACATAACTATTTTGAGATTTTGAGAATTTAAGAAATTACACAAACTGAGAACAAGACTTAAACTTGAATTTAACTTGAATTAAAGATAGAAGGACATGAAATTAAACTGATACAAGCTTGTTTGATTTAAATTACAACTGATATTGAAGTTTATACTACCTACGACCTAATTTAACTAAACCTAATCTAATTACACTTCACCACTGTCTTTCTTCCCTTTTGTAGCTATATTCTGAGCTTGTGGGACCCACTGGGGTATTTCCCACCATTTTGTAGCCATTGATATGGTCTGAGTAATCCTGGTCGTTTAAATGAGCAACTTGGCGCCAAAATATCCAAGGGACACGTGGAGGTTTCTTGTGAGGTTTTTACGGGCTTAATGGCTTTTGGTGAAACGTAGGGAACAAGGGTAGACAGCTGGGGTGAGGTGGTGGTAGCAGGTGGCAAAACCATGGTGGTTTGTGTATCAGTGGTGGAGGTGTGGTGGTATGGTTTTGGGAGGGAAAAGGGTACGGGGTGGTTTTGTGGGGTTTGACTAAGGGTGGACTGGGCTAAAGATTGGGCTGGAAAAAGGGGGGTGGGCTGTTGGTAGTGTTGGGTTTAGTTTAGGTTTAGGTTTAAATAATATAAGGAGTCCGTTTGGTTTTAGGAAATTACACAAGGACCTAAGTTGTAATTTATGGAAAAGTTGAGGGTCTAAATTGTGATTTATCCAAAGTTCTTATAGGGACCAGATTTGACAAGGATAAATAGTACAAGGGTATTTTTGATGTTTTTCTATTTTTTATATCCGGGGACTAAATTTGCCAAATGTGAAACTTCGGGGACCAAATGTGTAACTTATTCAAAACTTTCAACCAGGGATCAAATTTGACAACTTGATATTATCCAAGTACCAAAATTGACTTTTTATCCAAAATTTTCCATCAGGGGCCAATTCTGCCATTCTCTGAAAATCCAGGGACCAAAACTGACAAACTGCCAAACTTGAAGGACCAATTATGTAATTTCACCAAACTTAACACCAAGGACCATTCCTGCAAAAGATTATTAGTATAAGGACCAAAATTGCTTTTCTCAAAGTTTTTACATCCCAGGGACCATTTCTGTCAATTTCCAAAGTACAGGGACTAAACTTGTAATTTTGTGAAACTTTGCACCAAAGGACTAAATATGTAACTTTATGATTAAAAAGGACCTTTGATGACTTTTTCATGTTTTTAGAATAACCAGGGACTAGTTTTGACAACTTTTGAAACTTGAGGGACTGAAACTGCCAATTATGCAAACTTTGTACGTTTTTCATCTGTTTTTGCATATTTTGCATTTGAAACATATAAAACACACCTCTAAGATATTTTAAGTATTTTGATACATATTTGAGTATTTTTGGATGTTTTGGCAGTTCAGATTAGTATAAAATGATGAGTATTTAGACACTCATCAAACATCATTTATTACCCCCATATGTACGTTAATCTTAAAAGTGCTCCAAGTGTTTTGATTTTCTTAATTCGAGTCATTAGTTTAGTTTAATGTAAAGTATGTAAAGATTCAAGTGTAAGGGGAACGTTCATTCCCTATGATGTATTATTTTGGATGGTAGGGTAAGAGTGTATGCACACAAAATATATATATATATATATATATATATATATATATATATATATATATATATATATAGAAAAAAAAAGAAAAAGAAAAAGAAAAAAAAACATACGGACTACCATCCCTTTTCATTCTATGTTCATTTTATGTTTTTGTTATTTTTCATTTATTAGCTTAAGTCGAGTCTAGTCTTGGCTTAGCAACGCCATCTTGTACATGTAATTAACCAAGATTGTTAACTCGCCACCAGTAAAACTTCCTTTATCCAACAAAATCGTGTAATTCATATCCCTATACCTAACGTTACAACCCTTTAAAAGACCTCTTTGATAGTTTATCCTAGGTGCTTACGCCATGTGGTGGAGGTTTGATCCTTTCCCAAGCCTATGGTAATCTATTTTGCTATGACAGGTAGTGAGAGATATCTTCCATTTCCATAATGTTATATTACTTTATTACACCCGAGAGATGTGAGTATCTAAACACTATTTGTGAGGTGCTAGTGTATGACCTCCGTGCTTGTCTATTGGTCTTTAGTGGAACGATTATTTGTTGTAATTACTTTTATATTAGTGTTAAATGACCCCTAACTTGTCTTTTGAGTAGAATAAAAGCGCATTTGCTTGAGGACAAGCAAATCTCAAGTGTAAGGGTATATGATGAGGCGAAAAATGGTCCGTTTTTAGGGGGTCATTTAAGCCCGAATCTGAATTTATTTGATCAAATATTGCCCTAAATCGTTTCTTTTGTGATTTTAGGTACTTGGAGAGTGAATTCTGGAAAAGAAGCCATTTTGGACGTTTTTGGAGCATAAAAGTGAAGAAAACGGCAAAGTCTCAATTTTCCATGCTGGAACAGTACATGAAGGCGTCAAGAGTAAAGTCATGACGGCGTCAAACCTCAAGAATTAAAATCCGTAGCTCATGACGGCGTCACACAGGGCGTCAGAAGTAGATCAAGGCCGTCCGAGGAAGTATTTGGCGGCGAGATGACGGCGTCACACCGTTGTTCTTGACGCCGTCACCCCGATTTTCCTATATATAGTTTTCTAGTTTTTCACATTAAAGGAAGAGAAGTTTTGGAGAAACCCTAAAGACGATTTTGGTGCAACTTTTACAGGTTTTTCAAGGGTTCCAAACCCTTGATACCTTGCATTGTAATTGAGATAAGTGTTCTTCTGATTCAATCAATATGTCTATGTGTTGGTTGTCTATATCTTGTTCTTGTCTCAATTCCATTATGCTAGGCTAGATCTCCTTTGTGTTTGCTTAGATCTAATGAAACCTAGATATTGATTATGTGTTGATTACTTGTTTATTCTTGTCTTGGATGAATGATTTTATATGTTAGGCTTAAGAAAACTGGCAGATCTCCAAATGGTAACATGCTTGAACGTCTTAAGAAACATGAACCGAGGTGTACTAGGTCTTTATTGGTTGTATTTAATGCATGAGCCACTGTTTACAATCCCTATAGTTGTGCTGGGCATGGTGTAGGAGGAGATAAGAGCTCATAGAATTGGGGAGTTATGTATGCCACCCCATGAATGGTATTAAGGAATACAATCCGTCATCCATGCAATTATAACAAGTAATTAACATGTAAAAGATATCTAGGGAGTAGTGAAATCTAAGTAAACACATTTTCCCCAATTACTGCTCACAACCTTAGTATAAATTAGTTTATTTTCATTTTCAGTATTTTATTTTGATTGCATCTTAGTTTTGGGTTAGTTGAATAGCAACTAATTCCGCCCACTCTTCCAAAAACCGATATTTTAATTGCTTTCTAAAAAATATAAAAACACAAAAATAATCATCCCTCACCTTTAGAACTAGTAAATTAGGCTTTCTAATCCTAGCGACACTATTCCTAAGCTGAACGATCAATCCCCCGGTACTTGTCACTATACTATACTACAACGATCAGGTACACTGCCTGGTGGGGGTTGTAAGCTTCTCGAGATCCCTCGAGAGGTAAAGCCTGTTGCGATTCCCACGCATCATATGTCCTGTTATTTCACATATTCTTTTTGCAGATGATTCACTGTGCTTTTTAAAAGCTTCTCAGCTTGAATGTAGAAATCTTCTAGATATTTTTGATTCCTATTGTCGGGCGTCAGGACAAATTGTTAACTTTGATAAGTCGTCTGCCTTATTCTCTCCTAATACCCCAAGTACATTGCAAAATAGCATTTGTGCTGCCCTTAAGGTTAAATTGATGGGTCCGAATGATTAATATTTAGGGCTTCCATCGGTTCATGGTCGAAAAAAAAGAGAGTTCTTTAGTTTTCTGTTAGAAAAAGTTCTCCAAAAATTGCAAGGATGGAAGCAGACCAACTTATGCTATGCAATGTTATCTGCTTCCAAAGGGTCTCTTAAACAAACTTATGGCATATGTCCGTCGATTTTTTTGGGGTGGTGATTCTAATGAGAGACATATACATTGGAAAAGTTGGGAAAAGCTTACGGATCCAAAAGCTGATGGTGGTCTAGGTTTTCGTGATCTATAATCCTTTAATACAGCTCTTCTAGCTAAACAATGATTGAGAGTTCTTATGAACCCTGGATCTTTCTTGGGTAAGGTAATTAAAGGTCTTTATTTTCCCCGCTTAAACTTTCTGGTTGCTAAACGAGGTTCACGACCATCATGGCTTTGGAGCAGCCTTCTTCATGGTCGAGATTTGTTACTTCATGGAGTTAGATGGCAGGTGGGAAATGGACAAAGCATTTCGTTTTGGACACAAAAGTGGATTCCTTCTAATGAAGATATTTATATTCATTCACTACTCGGTCCATTTCCAAATGGCGGTAAAGTATCAGATTTTATCCAAAATGATGTTTGGAATACTAGGATGCTTCGAAAGTGTGTTTCAAAAAGAGAGGCCGACATCATCTCGGAGATTCCTATTTCGCAAACTGGAGCTCTAGACAAGCTCGTGTGGCACTTTGATGCTAAAGGCCAATACACGGTAAAATCTGGATAAAAGCAAGCTCTTTTATTGAAACGATCTGAAGCTTCAAAAGCAGATTCAAGCTCTACGCCTCCACAAAAATTCTGGAAGAATCTATGGAATATCCATACACAACCAAAAATCAAACTATTTGCTTGGCAATCCATTACGAACTCTGTTGCGACCATGGATAATCTCTATAAAAAGAGCTGCTCCCCTTGTCCAAAGTGTCCAATATGCAATAGCTCTGAAGAAAGAATTGAGCATTTTCTTTTTGAGTGTGCATGGAAAACTCGGCCTGTTTGGTTTGGTTCTTCTTTAGGTTTTCGGAATCATCCTCAAGGTACAAGTGTTTTGCTTCGATTTCAGAGTTTTGTTGATATTTGTAAGTCAAGTTCTGAAGTTTCTCGTATTCTATCTATCGTGGCAATGATTTGTTGGTTCATCTGGCGATCTCGTTGTGCCTTCATTTATGATAATGTTGATCTTTCTCCTGGGCGCACCTTAGCCTCGATCAATGCTCAGCTAAATGAGTTTGGTAAAGTAATGGACTCAAATCTCATTGCAAAGGCGGTTTGTCCTCATTCTACATCTCAGACTTCACTGCGGTGGATTCCCCCCCCCCCCCCCCCCCCCCACAGCTCTCAGGTGAAGATAAACTGTGATGCAGCATTCAAGGACTCCAAGGCCGCTTTAGTTGTTGTAGCGCGTGATTCCACAGGTTCTCTTCTTTATGTCGATGCTATGCCTTGTAATTCTATGTCTCTTCTTCAAGCAGAAGTTTTAGCAGTGCGCTATGCATGTCATTTGGCATTTCGTCGTGGTTGGTCTCATGCAATTGTGGAATCCGATTGTCAAACGACTATTACTCTCTCATCTATGGAAACGGCACCTCCATGGAGCCTTACTACTCTAGTATCTAATATTCGCTTGTGGTCGATGAATTTGAAATTATCTTTCTCATGGAGAAAGCGTGAAAACAACAAAGTTGCTAATTCGGCAGCTCGCTTTGCATCTTCTGCCGCTTTACCTTTTAGTTGGGATGTTTCGTTTCCTTATGAGCTTTCGTCTCTTTCGAGGAGTGATATGTATGGTTCTTAGTTTGTTTCTTTTAATAAAATTTTTAGTTCAAAAGAGAAAAAAAAAACCACTTAAACGACTAATAACACCATTTGTATTTTTCGACGTTTATAAATCTTATTAGAAATGAATCAAACATTTAAAAGGAATAGTTTACGAAACACTATCCTGGTTGATGACAAATGAAACTCTCCTAATATGAACAACACAAGTAGCTAGCTTTCCTCTCTTTCGAGGAGTGATATGTATGGTTCTTAGTTTGTTTCTTTTAATAAAATTTTTAGTTCAAAAAAAAAAAAAAAAAAAAAAAAAAAAAAAAAACCACTTAAACGACTAATAACACCATTTGTATTTTTCGACGTTTATAAATCTTATTAGAAATGAATCAAACATTTAAAAGGAATAGTTTGCGAAACACTATCCTGGTTGATGACAAATGAAACTCTCCTAATATGAACAACACAAGTAGCTAGCTTTGCTTTGATCGTTCATAGGAAAGGAGGATCATATCAACTATAACACTTTGTATTATTTTCTATGTTTGTTTAGAATCTCTACTTATCTCTTTTACAACCATTTGTTTTTAAAGAAGGGGAATACTGTGGATGCATATGGGGTAGACAGTAACTTGTCAACTTGCAATAGAGTGCACATGCTTAGTATGCTAGTTTAAGCATACTTTTGGTTTACTAGTGTTGACAACTGTTTCTACCAACTATTTCACTTCATCGTCTTTTAATGAGTGCCTTTTCAGTTATCTTTTCAAGAAGTTTCCCGCCCAGACTTCAGAGAATAAATTGCTCTTTAGAGATAAGTTTTCAGAGTCAATGATACATTTGTCAGATCTTAGTGACTCGTGTTATTTGTAGCTCCTTGTGCTCTACTCACTGACACTACATCAGTTTATAAAGTGATTCTTCAGTTGGTCTTTGACGTCCTTGAAGCTTGACTGGTGATTGAGCTTTATACAACTCTCTCTGATTTCTTTTATCAATGATTTACACATTCTAATAACCATTAGGGAGTAGACTTACCCTCTGATATATTAGGGAGTGGCTTACTCTTTGATTGCTATCATAGAGTGAATCACTCTCTGATATATCAGAGAGTAACATACTTTAAGATCATTTTCAGAGACCAGAATACTCATTGATCTTCAGTGAGTGAATTTAGACTATTTTATGTTTAAATATTTTTCAGAGACAATTGAGTCAGGATTTGACCAAACAAAAAAAGACACAATTTAAGTTGTCAATTTTTTGAAAAGTTACTAAGCTTAAAGGGCATTTAAAGGTAATTCAGCCAAACTACATTAACTTAAGTTTCAAAATTCAAGAAAACACATGCACTCTTTATGAATAGTAGAGATATTGAGAATTGATTTGCACACATTTAGTTTCGATCGAAACACATCAATTACTGCATTAAACAGTTGCATCATATCCGCATCATTTTTTATTTATGTTTTATATACTTGTAAGTTAGTATGTTCAAATAAAAAAAATTGTGCAAATAATCTTGTCATGTCGACATAAAATTAAAAAGTTTGTAAAGAAAAGTAACAAAATTATAGTAAAACATTTCCCATCGAATAATGGATTAGACCTATACATTATTACTAGGAATAGTTTACAGAAACGTGATTCCAAATATCCAATAGTAAAACTATAAACGAGTGTAAAAAAGGTCCACATGGATCTACCCAATTGGTCATGGATGACCCAAACAAACACCTAGAATACAAGCATCAATAATTGATGTCCACATTCTCTTCCTTTCCTTTCCTACTCATACTAATCAATCTCAATCTCAATCTCAATCTCAATCTCAATCCTCTCTGTAATCTTGCTGGCACTCCACTCTCTTCTCTTCCTTCTATTTCTATCACATTTGTTTTACCTTAAACCCTACACAATAACACCATCACCAATCTCAATTCCCAAAACAACTCAAATCCACCTTAAAAATGCTTAATCTACAATACCCATATCTCACAATTTTCATTTTTATCACATTTTTCGCATTTTCATTAGCTCAAGACCAAAAAACCATATATGAAATATTGAAAACTAATGGGTTACCAATGGGTTTATTACCTAAAGGTGTAACAAATTTTACCATAGATGATATGGGTCATTTTGAGGTGCATTTAGATCAAGCTTGTAATGCTAAATTTGAAGATGAGCTGCATTATGACAGGAATGTTATTGGGAATATAAGTTTTGGTCAGATCGGTGGGTTGTCTGGTATTTCTGCACAAGATTTGTTTTTGTGGTTTCCTGTTAAGGAAATAAGAGTTGATATACCAAGTTCTGGTCTGATTTATTTTGATGTTGGTGTTGTTTCTAAGCAATTTTCTTTGTCTTCTTTTGAAACACCAAGGGACTGTTTGGCTGCTAGTACTTATCAAGTCATTGAGCAAAGTGTTTTTGAGGTAATTTTCTGATTATTAGACTTTTTCTCAAGTCAATTTTTGTTGGTTTGACTTTTTGATATTATGTGTTTATGTTGTTGATATGAAATGGATTGTGATTGGATTGTTTGTTTTGGTGATTTTTTTGGCTTTTGGTTTTTTAGTCTATAGGTTGTTGTTTATGGTTTTTTGGCTATGAGTTGACTTTTATTTTTGACTTGATCTTATTGGATTTGATGCTATTGAGCTTGATAGATTAACTGTTAATCTGGAATGAATCGTAATTGGGTTGTCATTGTTAGTTGTACTTTGATGTTTATGGACTTTAGGACATGGTTAAGATTCCTTGAGTGACATCTTTATGTTATTGGTGTTATGAATTAGATGATTCTACATTTTAGCTGTAAAGGATTTGATTTGAATTAGTAATATTTACCTAGTGTTTGGGATAAAGTTCTAATCGTTTTTCTATATATGATATGCAGAACCTTTCCCGAAAGTTTGGATTTCAAAAAAACGATCATCAAGAGGGATTGATGACACTTTTATGAACGTTGAAGTATATATTTGGAAGTGGCACAAATTCTCAATCAAGTAATGGGTATATCCATTTCTTGCATCTACGCTTGCTTGTTCTTCTGAGAGTCGAAAAATCTGGTGTTGTTCCTTTTCGGTTTTCCTTGTATAGTGTAGATAATGCAAAGTAGTCTCGAATGCCAGCTCTTGTTTATGCAACATTTTCAAAATGGATTGAACTTCAAGAAAACACGATATGCAAGCACCACAATAGAAGGAAGTGATAAAGTGACCTTGCTGCCAAGATTCATTAAGATTCAATCCTACAGCTTAGATTCTTTAGAAACACACAAGGAATGCAAGTTCTTATACAGATGGAGCAACGGATTAAATGTTACAAATCAGGTGATGACACGTGTTAATTTTTATGTTGTTGAATTCATTACGAATATGAACATAAAACATCTACTGGCAGATAAATTCTGTTTTTGTAGTCATAAGTTTATTTGATAGAATAAATAAGAACTAATATACATTCTCGATGCCTTTACCTCACCAATCTTTTACTTCATTGTTATGTCAATTTTCTTAAACTGCACGCTAAAATTTATGTTATAGTGTTATACCATCTAACTGTAGAAAGACACAAGTAGATTTACTCAATAGTTGCATATGTTCACTCCGTTAGGTCCAACAAGAATTACTAACTCATAACTAAATTATAGATGTACATCTATTGTATGCATGTAACATCAACATCCATTTATCATATACAAGTTCAATGCATCGATAGTAGGTTGCTTGTAGATAATGTGGGATGTAGAGTTCGAAAGTAGGTAGATAGTAGATTTAGTCACCTACTTATGTTGGCAAATCAAGCAGGAAAACATCAAGAAATACAATGTCCATAGTTGTTGGTTGGTAGGTCCATCGAACCTTTTAAAGCATTTGAATTGATTTTCAAGAACAGTTTATAAGTTTTTAGTCCTAAGTCCTAACCACATATTCAGAACATTAAAAGAGTCATAAAGACACATATGACAAATATTTTCATTAGTATTTAAAGCTTAATTAACAACATTATTAGTTGGGTGGTAGGAACAAATGGCTTAACTTTTGTTGCAATGCATATAGGTATCTACATCATTAAGTAGACGAAGATGCTTGAAGTGTACTTGTTGTATCAATAATGACTTACTTTTGGGTCCAAAATATACTCTTTGTCTAGGGAATATGAGGAAATGACTACAAGCTCCATTTTGAGCACCGCTAAGGGTTGTTGTCAAGAATGTCTATTCTAATAAGTAAATTCATAAAATATGTTGTTAATAGGAATCGTATTTTCGGAAAGAAATTATCTTGTCAAGGGGATTCGTTATGGTTCGCTTTAAGCATGTAATAACTGCATACATTGTCGATATGTAGTGGCTCCAATAATTGACCTTGCAATTACTATTATGCCCTTTCAAGGCTATCAATCGAGATTGTAACTGAGATCTGGATTCAGGTTTGGCTGATTAGAAACTTGATCAAGTGTATAGATCATCACTTTTTTCGTATGCATTACCTGAAGTTGTCAATGGTTGAGCATGCCATATAATATAAAGCCTGTGTAACAAATTGTAAATCTTACTCGATGAACATGCTACATTGATTGCATATTAATGTAAAATTGTAAACTCTTACCTTGTCAACTTATGAAATACGATTTAAAATCTATGCACTTAATATATTAGTGATGGCTTGCCATCTATTTAACTTGATAGAAAATTTCTTTGCCAGTAAGAAAATTTTTTCTTTTTGTTCACTTGTTTCCACTAAATAAAATAAGAGGCACACAAAGCCAATATTTAACTTGGCTTGATCAAGCTAGCGTTTCTTGATCAATGATTTATCAAATTATATGTAAACAATTGGCCAAGTTGGTTACAAAGCTAATAAGGAATCTAGGTGATACTTTAAAGACAGATAGAAAGGCAACAATCCTTTGGTTGTACAATCCAATGATCAGAGGTCATCATGCAATTGGTTACAGAAAACGATTTCCTGAAGATGTCTCTGTAAAAGCCAATGTGGCGAACTGAATATAAAAGTTCAGTTATAAACTTATAACAATTTCTTAAATGTCACACGAGATGATGGGATATGTTGACCGGACGGGGGTCTAGTCCCGTAGGTCTGCAAACCCTCCCTAGTGGTGGGCCCACATGATACAATTGCTTTTTTTTTTTTTTTTTTTTTTTTTTTTTTTGTCCACTTACTTTTTGTCCAAATTATTCAAGTCCAAAAACTAACACTTAAGTCATTTTTTTTTTTTGTCCACAAGTCCTCTTTTTTTTTTCCAAGTCCAAACTAACAAAAAAGTGCACAACCTAACCAAGACCAAAACTGCAAACACAAAAGTGCACAACTGCAAACACAAACGAACTAACACAAACACAAACTAACACAAACTGCAGGCTCGGATAATGGTTCTTGTCATCGCCTAAGACCTTTTTTTTTGTCCAAAATGATTCAAGTCCAAACTAACACAAAAGTGTACAACCACAACAAAGTCCAAACTGCAAACACAAACAAACACCACACAAACACAAACTAACACAACTGCAGATTCGTCATCGCCTTATAGGCTCAGATTTTTAGAAGGCTCGGATGTGAAGGTTGCGAAAGTGATAAAAATATCACTCCGCTATACCATTCGGTTTTAAAAACCATTCGTCATCGCCTTTGGTTTTAAAAACCACAATACCACTAGAACAGGAATGTCACAAGCTCAACAGGAATGTCACAAGGTTTGCAGATTCCACAATATCACAAGCTCAACAGTAAGGATTCTACAAACTGCAAAGCTCAACAGCTCAAAAGTATCACCAGAAAGCAGGGGAGGGTGTGGTCAAAACCAACCCACAACAAGGCTGTCAAAAACAGGCATGTCACAAGCCCAAACAGTAAGGATTCCACAAACTGCAAAGCTCAACAGTAAGATTCCACAAATTGCAGCTTTGGTGGATTATAAACAAAGCTCAATCAACCAACAAGTATACCACATAACCACCAACCAAAGAAACACAACCATTACAACAACCACAACCATTACAGCAAACACTATACCACAACAAACACAACCATTACAGCACTATACCACATAACCACCAACCAAAGAAACACAACCATTACAGCAAACACAACCATTACAACAAACACTATACCACAACAAACACAACCATTACAGCAAACACTATACCACATAACCACCAACCACATAACCAATTCTGAGCTCCACAAGTCTCACAAAAGAAGCAGAGTATCACAAGGTAATCATATTGGAGCAGAGTATCACAAAAATTGTACCTTAAAGGTACACCATCCCATTTAGGGAGGGTTTGGTTAAAAAATAGGGGAGGGTCTAGTCAACATTGCCGAAATGTCTAGTTCACCATTCTACACACAAGAAGTACTAATAAGCTTTACGCCTTTTCAATATTATATAAAGATATCAATTGGCTCAGATTATAAAGATATCAATTGGCTCAAATGTTGCAAAGTTTTTATTGCCGTTCATTTGGAAATGCCACGCCAAAATCATTTTTTTTTTTTTAAAATCATCATTGCCGTATATCGTTTTTTTTTTTTTTTTTTTTTTTTTTTTTTTTTTTTTTTTTTTTATAAAAAAACCAAGTTTCAAATATCCTTTTAAAACAACAAACTGCTTATAAAGTTTCATCACAAACTGCTTAAGTAGTTTCATTATGCTTATAGCTAGAGCCTGTGGACTGGGGGTAGGCCAGAGTAGGTATTCATACCACTCAAAAGGTGGCAGATCAAGGTGTTAACCTACCCACAGCCACAGAATCACATAAGAACCAGCACCACAGAACCAGTACTATTATCGCCACAGTTGTCTCACACACAAATCACATAAGAACCACCACTATATGATAAAGGCCAATGTTGACCGGACCCTCCCCTACTTTTTACCCAACTAAGCACCACAGAACCAGCCACAGAACAAGGTGTTAACCTACACAAATCACATAAGAACATACAATTAACCATCACAGAACCACCACCACAAAACCCAATTATTTTGAAACCCTAATTTTTTAATAACAATTAAGCACCACAGAACAACCACCAAATCCCCCAGTTAACCATCACAGAACCCCAGAAACAACCACCACAGAAAAATTAACTTCTATATCTTTCAATTAACAACTTTTTATTAAATAAATCAACACAGATTGAAAAAACCCCCAAAAATTTTGAAACCCTAATTTTTTTAATAACAATTAACATCTATAAAATAACAATTAAACACCACATAACCACAAAACCACCACCACAGAAACCCCCCACCCACAGAACCAGCCACCACGAAACAAATTAATTTTAAAAAATTAGGGTTTAAAAAAAAATTGTAGATCTGATAAATTAACTTCTATATCTTTCAATTAACAACTTTTTATTAACTAAATCAATACAGATTGAAAAAACCCCCAAAAATTTTGAAACCCTAATTTTTTTAATAACAATTAACATCTATAAAATAACAATTAAACACCACATAACCACAGAACCACCACCACAGAAACCCCCCACCTACAGAACCAGCCACCACGAAACAAATTAATTTTAAAAAATTAGGGTTTTTAAAAAAAATTGTAGATCTGATAAATTAACTTCTATATCTTTCAATTAACAACTTTTTATTAACTAAATCAATACAGATTGAAAAAACCCCCAAAAATTTTGAAACCCTAATTTTTTTAATAACAATTAACATCTATAAAATAACAATTAAACATCACATAACCACACAACCACCACCACAGAAACCCCCCACCCACAGAACCAGCCACCACGAAACAAATTTATTTTAAAAAATTAGGGTTTTTAAAAAAAATTGTAGATCTGATAAATTGACATCTATATCAAAGAATTAAGAGTTAGATTACCACAGAAATCCTTGTACGAAACCCTAATTAACCCCCCAATCAGGGAGAAACCCCCAACACAGATCACCAACAACATCACCACACACTCACAAACTCTCTCACAAATCACAAACATAAGTGATTTAAGATCTATTACTGATTTTAGATCTAAAAACGCTTTTAGATCTAAAACTAGAGAGAGGAAAAGAGAGCGAAGAGAGAGAGAGAGAGAGAGAGAGAGAGAGAGAGAGAGAGAGAGAGAGAGAGAGAGAGAGAGAGAGAGAGAGAGAGAGTTGTGAGTGTGTGGTGTGTGTGAGACAAAGTGGTGATAATAGTACGTGGGTGTGAGACAGCTGTCCCCCACGTACCGTTTTAATATATATATATATATATATATATATATATATATATATATATATATATACTAGACTTCTAAGCCCGCCCGATGGGCGGGCATGACTTATAATTATCATTGTTAAGTATTAGTTAACGGAAAATAATATATAAGGAACATTTGTTGTTGATTTTGCATAATTACCTGTTATCACAACAAAGAATTTTCAATCTCTTTATGCTCTTCATTCAAGAGACACCTACATAAAGTTGGCCATGGATGAAAACTAACCTCTTGAGAAATGTGACAATGTTTGGTATTGACTTTTATTAATAGTCGTTGCAAAACATACCGCAATAGGGAATTGGCTATGGTTAAATTTAAAAGGCATCTTAGTTGCATAGCCGGTCCGATAAGTGGCCGAGCATTTCGAGTATCGTTAAAAAATTGAGTTAATGAAAAATAAGATATAAACATACAAAACTATTTATTGAATGCATTAGAGCAAAAAAATAAGAAAAAAAAACTAACGTTTAGCACATATGAGAGAAAAAATTTACAAATTGGTACGCAAGAATAAAGTCTATAACCAAAATACCTAATAAACTAAAATGCGAAATAAAGCTTCTTTGTATACAACGTTTGTTGTTGATTTTGCGTAATTACCATCCTTATCACAACAAAGAATCTTCAATCCTTTTCTGCTCTTTACTCTTGAGAAAGCTACATATAGTTGTCCATGTGAGAAAACTAACCTCTATAGAAACAACACAACTTTCGACAAAGTTTGGCCTTGAGTTTTATTATTTATCATTGCAAAACAGACCGAGACAAGGAATTGCCTATGGCTGAGTTTAAACGACATCTTAATGTCCGATAGGCTAAAACCTGAAAAGAACAAAAAGAAAATTGAAGCAATGAATATAAAATCATATAATTATATGAACTATTTAAATGGTTACTTAGTAGTAATAATCAGTTTAAGAAATGAATTAAAGCTCATTTCGTATCAAATAATACACCTAATTCAATAGGAGAAATATGTTACCTCGAAAAAAGGACATCTTGTTGAAAGATGGAACAACGTCAACAACTTGTAATGTTCAGGCTATGGTTTTTATTAGTCCTACTTTGACGCATTTGGAATAAAGAATAGAAACCAACTGTCTTGAGTTGAAGGTTACAAAATGATGGTGCTTGCACATAACATTACCAGTTCATCTCACACCTTTTTCCGGTCAAGCAGGTCATCATTATTGATTGGACCATCATTATCATATATACCGAAACACAACAAAACTGTACATTTGCCTGGAGATGTTTTGGGGTGAAGTATGAGGTGTGAATATCTTCTTTATAATAAGTATTATTTAGTAGTAATTACAACCACCACAAAAATCGATGTGAAACTCTAAAGCAAAACCAAATTTGTTGTCCAAATGCAAATTTGGATCTTTCAAGTCGTGTTGCTTTATCGCCTTTTGGTGCCTGCAAATAAAATAAAAGAGAGGTGAACTGATCATGATGGTCCTAATAGTTAATTGCTCATAAATGAAAAGAAAATTAATGTGAACGTACATGAACACAATGGGGTGTTGCACAAACACGACCTCTTGAAAGTATTTCAGTTATGTTGCAAATCTGATATACAATTTCATTTTCCTCCTAAACCACCTACATATACAGCACGCTGCTATGATGATATGATCTGTTCTTGCATCAAGTCAACTCCTAAAGTGTATGCGAACAACCCTATAGCCAAAGCAGTATTTAAGAGTGTAATTAGCAAAGGGTCACTTCAAGTAATGTTCCTTCTCTAGTGGTTAACGGGCCAAAAACTTGCTAAATATGAAACGGGTCAAATAGGTCTCAAGTCTCAACTAAGTAATATATTTGCGCATACAACCTCAAGTCCTTCACACACTGGTATCATCATTCAAATATCATAGTTTTTGGTATTCACATTCAAACTTCCTATTTTAAAATCCTAAAACCTGAGCTAAAAGTGTGTAAAATTGACCCAACTCATTAATGAAGGAACTATTATTCACTCAACCAATCACCCACTATGGCACATTTGTTGATCGAGAAAAAAAGCTTGCTAACTGAGATCCGACGCAGCCCTTAACAGCAGATAGATAAAAGCATACCTATATATATTACAATTGTTACAGCATTTATGACAGAACTAATCATACATAATTCCTACAAAGTAATCCTTTAAATATATGAATATACATGGTACAAATTACTCCACACAAAACTTTGACTTTATGTGCACATTGCCTTTAACCTTATAGTGCAAGAGTATGACAACCAATGATCTAGTTTTCTTTCAAACTAAAAATTTCTATATACAACTTATAATTACTCAAGAGCGTACATGAGAAATAAAAAGTTCAAATTGGAGATCTTTCGTTAGTGGTTCTGGTTTCAGGTTCTTTTGGCGGTTTATTTTCTGTACCAGTTACGTTCTTTTTATCACGCTTAATTTATAGTTGTGTAAACATTTCAGTTGTTGAAAGGTCCTTCGTAATTAATTGTTTAAATTGTTCTTGCAATGGGTCATACAATCGACATTAATGAAAAATAAAACAGCCATTAATAACAAATGTAGTATATTTTTAGGAAAGCCTTTGAAAGGAAGACATAAAAACATATACTTTACACTCTCCAATGTTGTTTTGTTTACAATATAATAGAATTTAATCTAGTTATGAGTGGACTAACATTAACCGCATCATCGTCGCCAAGTCAAAATGTCTCAAGTATTGGATAGAACTCGGAATAAAATGACATAAAACATAAATTCATCAAGGTGAATTCATACAAGTCAAAAATTGAGAGTTACCTTCTATTTACACTTGCATAGATTCATCTTGAAAGCTTCCACCGTTAAACAAAGTAAATTCTTCTACATACGGATGTTGTTAGCTACTTGGTTCATCTTCATGATCCCTCCATCATTGAAGTCTCATCTTGCACTTATTCCTTATTCTTGTGTGAACAAAACACAAAATAATGATATATCCCAACTTCATTCCTAGTACCAAACACCCATATTTTTCTATAATGCATAATTAAAATGGTTTAAAATTATATTTCCATGTGATTCAGTTTCAAAAAAGGAAATGGTTTATAGCAATTAAAATACATACCAGGTCATACTATTAAGCATTACAAATTTATCAATAAAATTTCAACTAAATATCCGAATTAAACAATGACGAAATAGGTTCAGGCCTTAGTATTTCTTACCATTACTTTTCATGAGGCGTGTGATTGGGAGTAGGGAAAGTGCATTGAACCAAACTCAAGCAAGTGAGATAGGAATCACAATTAGCGCGGAATTGAAGATTAGAAGTGTAACCCAAGCTGCCACCAAAAGAAACACAATGGAAAGCACAAATCCATGCCTACTAAAATAATGGGAAAACATTATCACATGAGCTATATGATCACTTTAGTAAAGATATTTTGATGGCCAAGTTGACGTATATTGATCTAGTAACAGGGCAAGGACAACATGTTAGGCTATTTGTTTCTTTGTTTGTGCATCATGATTCTATTAAAAACTCTAAATAGATAAAAGTTTATAATTCACCTATGCAGAATACATTCACGAATCTAAAAAAACAAATCTCCTTGCTTTCTTATTTGTCTGTATTTTAAACCAAAACATCTGTTACCATGAATCTTTACAGATTTTATTGGAAAAATACCTCATTTATAGTAATACTCTTTATGTATCAGAAGAGTGGTATACTTTTCCAAATCACCACTTATAGCAAAAATACAAAAATGCCGCAATACAAAAACGTCTATCGCTAAAGTATTTCTGGATAATAAGTGTTAAGACTGATCAATTTCGATAACATGTACAAAGTGTACTATTGGTGGCAAAGTTAATCAATATGAAGTTAAAACTACACGCGACAATTTGTACACATCTGCAAAATGAATTGATCAATGTCGGTGACGTTTTATCTCGAACGGGTCAAATGTCACCAACACTTTTGGCTACAGGTCAAACCCGGCCCACAAAATTACCCATATTAACCGTTGTCCTCCCCCGCCTTTCAAAGAAGCGAAATTAATTTAACTACACAAAGACAGCATAGAACACTGTAGTTAGGTAATATTTAGGCGTAGCGTGGAGAAAAAAGAACAGACCATGTTTAGATGGTAAAGTGGATGTCAAGTCAGGTGGAACACCACCAGCAGGCTGAAAATTCTGGGAAGTAATCGTGGTTAGGCAAGCACGTACACTACGTAGGCCAGCTTGAGTGTGTATTCCACATCCTAAATCTGATGTGACCATGCCCCTTTTAGCAATCAGACAGCCTGCAATAGATAGTGAGAAACGAAAGCAGCCTCAACACTAAAAACAACGGTCACCACATCTGAAAGCAATAAACTTAAACAATGGAAACTTACGTGTAGGTTTTACAGGTAGACTTTAGCTTTCAACAGATGCACGATCATGAGTTTCAGCAGAGGGGGCTGAATAATTATCAGTTTGAAGATCAAAAACTCAATCATACGCTGCTTGCAAACCCGATAATCAAATAATAACTCAGGATAATCAGATTATAACTCATAAAACAGAATCCAAAACACCCTTTAAATGACACATACTTTGATACATATGAACTGTTTACCTTAGCTCATCACTTGGGTCTAATTGGAGGTGATTCATGTGGCATTAGCTGCATTTCCACCTTCTAGAATATTAGTAGATAATCCAATGACTGTTTATAATTGTAAAAATACAAATTAACAAAAGACAATAATTATTCAAAACATTTAGGACAACCAAGGGAAGAATTCCAACCAACTGCTTTTCACACTCGCATGGACAACAAATACGATCACTTACCCACTTCCCTAGCTAAATTCATAGCAAATAAAACTATCGGAGACCGGAGGATTGAGAATCCAGAAATTATGATAGAATATGATGGCGAGGTTGGAGGGTTCATCCCATGCCCAAGTGTTGCTGCACAAAACCTCACCTTGTATAAATGTGTTCAAACGATTGAGCTCCTCCCTGTGTTCACTCACCACAGCACAAACCACGTCTCCTATTGACTGCATATTGGCCAGCGGTTTGTTTGGAACCTGAATATTTTAGCACCCCCGCTGCAGGTGCGCTGAAACCAAACAATTAACATTAATATACTAAAAAATGTACCTGCAGTTTTTGATGGAAGTTATAAGAGGGTGTTCGATTTCTGACATGGGATGTTTGGATGGATACTGAAAGGGGGTGTTTGGTTTCTACTGTAAGGTATCTAACAGGTGACAGAAATAAATAACGTCCAAACTGGCCCTTTAAGACTTTACTGTCCGAAGTCCTAAACAGCTTCTGAAACAACATCTGTCCGAACAGCCCCTATTTTATTTGCTCACTATTAATGTTATATTTTTTAGGTGAAAGGTAAAAACACCTATGGTAATGATTACTAAAAATCAATTTTCAAGAAAAGTACTTTTCCATGCGACTTGTGGTTAATTATCTACTCATAAATAGAACATTTAGATATAGAGGGGGTATTTGGATTATCTAATTATAGCTACTTCAAGTCGCCATTCCGATGAGTGGATTCTACTTGTGATATCTGTCAGATAATTAGTTTATAAGGACTTTTAGTAAGCAATTTCAAACATGTCGGTTGTTTGGGATTGCTTATTACAACTGCTTATCGGGACTGTTTGGGATTGCTTACGAAAGCTGCCAATACAAATCAATGGTGTATAAATGAATATATATTTATGCTTGGTAAATGGTGGAAAAGATGACAGGCTTACATGGATTCCTTGAGCATCAAATAGACTCCTCAAGATGTTTGTTTTGTCGCCTTCCCCTTCTTTGCTCTAATCAGTCTTTTCCTTATCTTTCTTTTTAGATGACTTTCTGGCACCCGTTACAGCATTTTCATTGTTGTCAATTGTTGCTCCGTTTGAACCTTGTATCTTTTGATTATTTGCATTAGGCGCGAATCGCGCGACAACGTTTGCATTTTTAGATAATTCACCAAAAAGATTAGAAGATTCAGTACTACCATGTTCTGTATCATCATTCAATGTAAAGAGATCAGACATGTCTCGTGCCTTAAAAAATCTTCTTTGATGTGGATTTTTTAAACCTGTGCAACGACTTTCATCTTGCCACTTCTTTCAGGATTTCCGGCAGCATGTTCCCTCTCAAGTAGATCGGGGTGATTGAATCTTCAGCCACAGTTTCACTTGACTCGCCTAGCTCCTTGCAGAAGCGCTTGAGAACATATGCTCTCGCAGTGCATGCGCAATACCTATATAATAACCAACAAAATATTACCTAAGCCAAAAGTAATTTCAACTAATTACAATATCCAAAGTCTAAGTTTATTGATTAGATATAGTAATCCCAGTTAATTATAGGTAAAAACCCATCTAATTAACCACTTTAAAAATAAGAGTTGAGTTGATGTAATTGATACCACAAAGTGTGTCAACAGTTCCAGTTGACTCGCCCAGATCTTTGCGAGGACGCTTGAGCACAGCTGCTCCTAGCACCTTATCTGAAATACCTATAAAATAACCTGCACAATAAAACCAGAATAACATCAGGTTATTTCTTTAGTTTTTTTGTACAATAAGTATAAGATGTTATAAACTTTTGTGATATTAGTCTTCATTTCTTAAGCTTGTCTTCCACGCCTATTTACATGTTTAGGTCCATTCAAACGGTTACCCGTTAAAATACATTTCATTGATCTGTAATCCCAAACAACCTACTACAGCAACCCCACCGAGCTTTCAAATCTGTATAATGAGATATTTCTTAGACATATTCAATATAAAAAATTTAATTTTATTTTTTCAGACCTCCCATTTAGTTCTTGAAACAAATTAAAACCCGCAATCTTGAAACATCATATATCATTTCGTAGTGTAATGTTTTTTTTCAGCAACAAATTATTTATACAAATTTAATACAATTCAAAACTTTATAATCAAACATCTACCTGCCATAGGATAATTTGTTTAGTAACAGAACTATTAGTATTAACTTAGGAAATCGAGTTCTTTCAACCTTGCGAAACAAAGTTCCTGATTGAACATTTGGTTGAAGTGCTGAACTGTAAGTAGCATTAACTTGTTTATTTCGAGCAACAATTACATGATTGCCATCAATTTGAGGATCATTAACACCCTTGGCTAAGGCAGCTTTGTCAACAGCTGCTGGGTTGTTCAACTTATCGATATCAGATGCAGAAGAAGAAGGAGACTCACCTACAGATTAGAACAAACAGGAGACATATATAGTAATAACAAATTATAAGATCATTTTTAACAGCTTATGGGCTTAGTATGTTATGTAATCTTATAACATAAGCTCATCAACAGCTTATCGAAACATTAAAAGATCAGTTTCGCATCCCACACATACTTGTGGTCTGCTTGTAAGCTAATGTAAAAATATTGTGAATATAAGTTGCACAAAGAAAACCTATAGAAACCAACTAAATTAGTCAATTCTTTTCTCACCAAAACGTAGAAAATTGCAAAAGCACATAAAGAGAAAAAGAATTAACATCCCATTACCAGTAGATTCAGTACGTAAGCTGGAACCCGATCAGGTAAGTGTTGGGCCTATAAAACTTCCCTACATAGACAGAAACCGATAAAGTAAATATATTATACTATAAAAGCCGCAATAAAAATCGAACAAACCATTATCAAGATGATCTTCATGTTCTTATCAACTGAACCATATGGAATGTGCCACACAATGGCTTCAATAGAAACGACATACTCAAGTCTTAAATCATTCACCATAGAATGATCCAAACGAAATTCATTAGGGAGTATTCTAACCTGATTTTAATAGGCACGATAATGAGTTTATTTGTTTTTTACGTGAACAGATAAATTAATACCTGAAGAACTGGACACATACATGATTCACCCGAGATGGTAAAGTTGCACTGACAGAACTGTTTGAACCTTGGTAGCATCGTTCACCTTGCCTTCAAAGGAAGAAAAAAATAGTTAGCCGCATAAAATAGCATCTTGCAGATAAACAACCAATGCATCTAAAAGAAAGATCAAAAACTTAAAGAAGGGCTCTTATTAACTTAAGAACATATATTTAGGGTTTTCAGGAAAAAATGGAGGAGTCCACTTGTAGAATAGAATGATATTAGGGTTTTGATTTTTTTTAAACGATATAATGAATGAATTGGGCTATATCGTGCATAATTTAGGAGAAAAAGATCAAGGATTTAGGAGGGAATGAATGGTGCATGAATAAAGGTTTATAGATTTTAATGTTGCAAAATATAATCAAAAAGGTGTTTGGTCTAATGGTTATCAAATGTATTAATATTAGGAACCACTCAAGTTCGAGCCTCCCCGCTGAATTTTTTGAACTAATTAATTCCGAATTTAAAGTCTTAATAATGAATGCTTAGGTGGACAAAACATGGCTGATAATGAATTATATAAAAAAAAATTGTTTACATGTGATGACAGGGCTGATGACATGGTTGAAATTGAATTACTGGGCATTGACTGGGCAATGAGGTGGCATTTTCTTCAAATGCCTCCTGTTATATATATATATATATATATATATATATATATATATATATATATATATATATATATATATATATATATATATATATATATATATATATATATTTTATTTTTTTGTAAAATTTGTAAAAAAAAAAGTTATTTATTAAAATTTGTAAAAAAAAAGTTATTTGTTAAAAAAAATTAATTGTAAAAAAGTTATCTGTTATAAAAAAGTTATTGTAAAAAAAAGTTATTGTTTATAAAAAAAGTTATTGTTTATAAAAAAAAGTATTGTTTATAAAAAAAAATATTGTTTATAAAAAAAAAGTATTGTAAAAAAAATTTATTGTTTATAAAAAAAAGTATTGTTTATAAAAAAAGGTATTGTTTATAAAAAAAGTATTGTAAAAAAAATATATTTTTTATAAAAAAAAGTATTGTTTATAAAAAAAAAGTATTGTAAAAAAAATATATTGTTTATAAAAAAAAGTATTGTTTATAAAAAAGTTATTGTTTATAAAAAAAAAGGTATTGTAAAAAAAATGTATTGTTTATAAAAAAAATATTGTGAATTCGTAATGTTTTTTCAGGGGTTCGGTTCTCACGAGCAATTAACGGATTGGGTGCAAAACATAGCTCGGGGACTCGGTTTTGTGATTGTTAAAAGAAGAACTAAATCAGAATACGGTATTTTGAACGAAATCAATTATAGGTGTATAAAGGGTGGGATTTGTTCACCCGAAGGAACTGAAAAACGGAATACAAGTACCTCTAAAACCGAATGCCCATTCAAATTGGTGGCGAAATATCTTAAAAGAAGATCATGTTGGATTTTGAAAGTGAAGGATGATAGTCATAATCATCCTATGTTAGAGTCGCTGCATGGTGTGCCATATGCAATGAGCTTGAGGAACTATTTTTTGTTCACCCTACGTCGTACGCTTTATAGTGTACGTTCCCTGAAATCATGCTAATAGACTCCACGTACAATACCACACTGTTTAAATTGCCATTTTTGGAAATTGTTGGAGTAACATCAACAAATAAAACATATTCGATGGCGTTTAGTTTTATAAACAGTGAAAAAGGGCCTAATTTTGAATGTGTATTGCAACGTGTAAAGCTGGTGATAGAGGAAAGGTACTATCCACGTGTTATCGTCACCGACAGGGATTTAGCGTTGCTTGGGGCATGCAGAGCAGAATTCCCTGGTGTTCACAAAGTACTATGTAGATGGCATATTTCCCAAAATATACTTCAACATTGCAGAGGTAAATGTGAGTTGAGTGATGAGTACGAGCCCATCAAACACACATGGGATTGGATGGTTAAAGCTCAATCATGCGCCTTATTCGAGCAACATTATCGACGACTACAACAAAAATTGGTCAACAAACCGGGTACTTAATTATTAATTTAGTTTTTTTTATTATTTAACAAATATGCACCCGATTGACCTTGTATTAATTCATCGTTTTTTTAGATATTGCTCGGTATCTGGATAACTGGCTCCGAGATTACGGGAACGTGTTTGTCTCGTGTGTTACCGATGAATATCGAAGCTACGGCCAGACAACAACGTGTAGAGTTGAGGCTCATCATGCATTGTTGAAATTATATTTGGGCACAGCACAATCCAACTTAAACACGTTGTTGATTTCGATTGATAAGATTCTTATTTCTCAAAAGAGCGCGATACAAGAGACTTTTAACAGGAGCAAAAATGAGAAAATGAATAAATGTGATATACCAATATTTTCAGAGTTGTGGTATAACATTTCCAAATATGCTTTTACACTCATGCACAAAGAACTCCTTCAAACGAAGTTCACCGCAGAAGATTGTAACCATCAGTTGCGATCAATTTATGGATTGCCGTGCTTTTGTCAAATGATGGGGTATTGAATTCATGGTAAGTATATTAAAGTCAATATTAATGAATGCTTTCACAGAATGCTTTCACGAAATGGTTTTACATAAGTCACTTTTGATAAATGCAGGTGTGCCCATTCCATTGGAAAGCATTGATATATTTTGGAGAACCCTGTCTGTACCGTGGCCCGTTGTCGGTAACCTTGTGCTTGATGATGATGATGATGATGATACAAGAGAGTTTGAAAATGACGTTCGACAATTCAAGAGTGTTTTTGGTAAAGCGACGTCGTTTGTCAAGAAGAATATGTTGCACAAGTTAAGAGGGATATACCAACCTGAATCTGTGGACACACGTCAACCTGTTGTTCAGGAAAATACCCGTGGACGTCCGAGCGCAAAGGACAAAAAGTCCAAGGCTACAAAAGTTCCGGACTTAAATGAAGTACCAATCGTAGATCACCGAAGAAGTACAAATACAAGATCTACGAAAGTCCCGAACTTGCCGAAAGAGCCTCCAAGACATAGTTCGTACACGGGTGATAGTCCACGCCACATATTATATGTTGGAGATACTGTGAGCAATGGTTTTATTCGGGCAATTCCACTGATTTACCGTCCATACTTAATAAGTATACGTAATGTTGCGGGTGATGGGAATTGCGGGTTTCGGTGCGTTGCTCACTTTATTTTTCAAAACGAACATAGGTGGGCCGAAGCCAGATATAAATTGTTGCAAGAGTTAGATTACCATAGGAATACTTACATAGATATGTGGGGGGAACAAGACTTTGGCTTTCTTTGGAATACAATACACTGGTTCAACGGACGTGCACCTGACGGTTACTGGATGGTGATGCCAATGACGGGTCTAGTTATCGCTTCAATGCTAAATCGACCGATTGTATTTCTATCCGCGCGTGGTTGGAACACATGTTTTCCGCTTTTTTCCGGGCCAAACAACACACAAGGAATCGACCCCCTTGTGATTGCCCGTGTGGGGGAGAACTCATGTGCTCATTACATTATACCGACGCTAGACCCAACTTTTCCACTTTCGCGTAACCACCCACAATGGAGGGTTTTCCGAGAGCCAATTGCAGAAGAATGGATAACTTTATATCAACATCGACTATTGACGTAAATATTATACAGACAAAACATTGTAAATAATTATTGATTTATGTTGTAAATAATTATTGATTTATGTTGTGAATAATTTTATAAACAAAACATTGAAAATGATTATTGATTTATGTTGTAAATAACTGTTTGTATTATATAGTAATTGATTAAATATTTATTTAAATTAGTAAATAACATTATTGATTGATTATGCAAATTCTTTGGTCAGATGAGCCAAAGAAATCCTTTCTGGTGCCGATGTAATAGAGGATTTATTGTAGAACGGAAATCCTGGCAAGATGGTAGTCGTGGGCGACTGTTTTATGCATGTCCTCTTTCAGTGGTAAATAATCATACGTTTGCTTAGTTATGTAAATAATTTGTTTGTTAAAAATACATTTCTTATTATTTTCTTAACATGTAACAGCAGGGTACAAAAGACTATGGGTGTCGATACTTCGCGTGGAAAGATGTATTTGAAGCAGAGCACTTTAGTCAAGCCTCTTCTTCAACGCATTGCTCAAACTGCGTTGCTACAAAAAATGAGAACAAGTTCTTGAAGCAAAGAATAAAGGCGCTGGAAATGGAGTTAGAAATGGCAAGGAATCCTGAGGATCACGCTTGTCAGTCAAGTGCCCGGCTCTATGATCTTTTAACCGAAATGAATAATCTTCATATGTCGTAGATATTGTTGTTTTTAAATAACATGTTAATGTTGACGTTTAATTTTATAATAATAGTTGTTGTTTTTAAATAATTTAAGTTTAGGTGTAAACACTGATCTTGTAGTAGTTTATAAATGCAAATGAGTCAACGTCATCTTTTTTTATAACGTCATATTTTTTTATAACGTAATTTAGGCAATTATTAATTAAGTATACACAACACAAAAACATTACAAACATTAGTTTATAAATGCAAATGAGTTAACGTCATCTTTTTTTATAACGTTATATTTTTTTATAACGTAATATAGGCAATATACATAACAAATAATATTACAATACAATATCTAAACATTACAAACTTAAAAAAAATAATAAAAAAAATAAATAAAAACACATTATTACACTACAAGACAAAAAAAAAAAAAAAAAAAAAAAAAAAAAAAAAAAAAAAAACTTTTGTACCTTAAAAGTACACCCTCCCCAAATAGGGAGGGTTAGTTTAAAAAATAGGGGAGAGTAGATAATACACTAATGAACGGATTAGGTAGTAGAAATTTAAATTTTTTGTACTGTTTAGAGGAGCTTACTAATTAAATGGAGTAACATTTGATTAATAATAATAATAATAATAATAATAATAATAATAATAATAATAATAAACTTTTCGTTAGATTAGGTTTGTCTTTAAACAAGCTTACATTTCAAGTAATTTACCTTTTTTCTTCAAAAATAAGTGTAATATTATTATAATTTTTTTGTGAATAATGCAATAATATATTTTTTAAATGTTATAATATTATAACATGTCTAAGAGGTAAATAGATGAGTTTTTCCCATGTTTATGTTACTAGAAAAGAGTGAGTTTTTTTAACGCAAATGTAAGCGGCCATATTAGGTTAATTTCTGAACCGTTTTCAACACTTTTTAACATCAAATGTACAAACTTAACGAGGTTTGAACCTTTTACCTTTTGTAAGAAACTAATAACTTCACCACTAGTTCATTTGGCGATGGTTAAGTGTTTATTGTATTGTATAGGAAGGTGATTTGCACACCAATTTTTTTTATTCTTGCACCATACTATATGCATTACAGTATTGTATAGTGTACTATGTGCATTATAATATTGTACAAAATGGTGTGTTTATAAAAAAAAATAATGTATGAATCAATCTCCTATTGTATATCTTTTTTATAATAAAACAAAACCCCTAGTGGGTATTTTCGTATTTCGAAAAAAAGAATATTTTCTTATTAGGTACGTAGTAATATTTTAATTATTATTTTTTAATTTAAAAATTTTTAAAATTGTTTTGTTGATATACTGTAGAAGATAAATACAAACAGTATAAGATGCAACTAACAACATAATTAAAATTTTTAAATGATTATCTTTAATAATAAACAAATATTATTAAAAATCATAAATCAAATAAAACAAATATTAAATTATTTATTTTTTAAAAATTAAAAATATATCATTCAAAAAAAATTAAAAAAAAAAACCCGCGCGTACGCGGGTATTATAACTAGTTATGAATGTATGATCTTCTTCACAACAACAACAACAATAATAATAACAATAATAATGATAATAATAATAATAATAATAATAATAATAATAATAATAATAATAAATGTATGATATTCTAGCAGTTTTAAACATTAAAAGCGAATATTTCTAGATCCACTCATAGTTTACAAAAAAAAACCCACTCGCTGACGTGTCAGCGAGCTGATTGGTTGGTTTTTTGTGGGCCACAAAAAACCAACCAATCAGCTCGCTGACACGTCAGCGAGTGGGTTTTTTTTTGTAAACTATGAGTAGGTGTAGCACACCTCATTAAAAGCTTTGCTTCTCCAAAAAGTAGTTTTAAACGTTGATAATATACAATACAATAAACAATTTCAAAAGTTCAGGCGTCTAATACTCAAGACACAATTTTATAGCATAACTTATATTGAACAAAGTGAATCGTTCCAAACTTTGTCGATGTGTTTGTGGTGGACAAACATTACGCCCATAATGGTGCCTCAAATATGACTTTGACTAAATAGAAGTCAACAGCCGCAAGTGAATCTCACTTTTTCCACTAACATAATTAACGTGTGATATTTCACTCATATGACATCAGATTTGAGTGAATAAAAAACATGAGTAAAGATTGACATAAAATGTATAACTTTTATGTTTTACAATTTTTTTAGTTCGAATTTAATATTGGTCAAATTTATGGCCAAAACGCAATAAAACACAATAAGTACATTAAAAAAAGATTAAAAAGCAACACTTTTTAAATCTTACATTAATAAAATGATTAATGATGCGTTGTGGTACAAAAATTAGTGTATTTAACGCAATTTTAACACTAAAAATCTGAGTTATAGATTTCATCAAACACCTTGTGTGCAACAATATTACTAAAACGTCATCTTTAACGTGCAATATCTTACTCATATCACAATGGATTCAAGGTTGTAAAAATCTCTATGCGCTAGTGACGCGCTCTGGTAGGCCTCGCGATTAATCGATTAAGCGGAGATTAATCGAGGATTAACCGGATTAGATTTTTTATGCACAAAATTGTAATTTTAGATATTATATTATATTATATTATATTATATTATATTATATTATATGCATGAGATAAGCATAATGCATCAAAGTTCAAACATTTCAAGTGTTCAAATATAAACATAATATATAATTCTTCAAAGTTTAAAGTCAAACATAGATATCACTCGGTTTGTTGAACATTTTAAGCGATCTTTGACCGATTTTGTCCGATTAATCTGTTTGTTGACCAATTTTAAGTGATTTTGTTTGATTTTTAAGCGATTTTGTTTACCGATTTTTAAGCGATTTTGTCTTATTAGAGCAATTTTGTCCGATTAATCAGTTTGTTGATCGATTTTTAAGCGATCTTTGACCAAACCGATTAAATAGGCCGATTATGATAAATCCGAGTGCTTGGTGACCGATCAACGATTAGGCGCCGATTAATCGGCCACCTGGCCGATTTTTTCAACAGATTTGAGTGATTCAAAATTCTGAGTCAAGAGTGAACCAAAGTCTACAACTTGCGTGTTTTAACTTTTAAGTATTTCATGATTCAGCAGTTTTGAAGGTAAAAAATATGGTCGAAAAATGATAAAAACATTAAAAAAAAATCAAGACCAATTTGATATGTAAAAAAAAAAGTTTGAAACATTTAACAAGATTTATACCAAATTAAAGAGGATTAAATTTTAAAAATTAGAGTGAAATCAATTTTTTCCAAAAGTTTGTCATTTAAGATATGTGTACGTTTGAAATTTGAAGTGGAAAGAAAAAGGGGTAAAATGACGATTTTAACCCTAACGGGATTTTTTGAATATTTAAGGAGGGAGGACACGTGTCGCATGGAGAGCACTTTTACACTTTTTATTTTGTGGCCACTTTCTAATCGATCCACCACCTCATGAATATTGTCGTGGCTTAAAGAAACTCACATTTGGTGATAGTAATTTGTAACCGAACATGTTCTTCACTTCTGCTTCCAGTTATGTTTTGAAGTATCTTTTCATTTCATTGGTGTTATTACAAACATAAATTCATTGGTGTCTAGAACACACATTAAAGATCTGGTTCCTCGTAGGATCATTTGACCAGAGGAGGATTTGGTCAAGTAATTTGACCAAAAAACAGGACAAGTAATTTGAAATTTTCTTGCGTGAAACGTACATGAGGACTTAGTCTAAGTACCTGATGTTCCTCGTGGGGTCTTGGAGGTTCTTCTAGGAAGAGAGTTGTGTGCATGTTGACGTAGTCATTTGTTGCTGCAGCTCCCTCTCCAGACCTCTTGTGAGGTTTCTTGGTTGCTGGTTTTCTTCGTTCTCAAGTGTGTAACACCCCAAAATTCGGTACAGCAGAAGCATACATGTCACTGGGGTGCTACTCAATTGGTACACAACACAAGTATAGAAAATGGATTTAACTTATCCGTTTTAAATCATTTCATAAATCAAAAGTATTAATTTTTACAACTTTCCAATTTAATGTGAAAATAAGGCCCATAAAATAAAAAAAATATACAATGCGGTCCCAAATGTATACCACAGTCGTCTATTACCATGCTCCTTGCCAAGCGCCTCCAAAGATAAGTTATCGCCTTGAACATGAGAATACATGGTAAAAGTGTCAACACTTGGTTGGTGAGTTCAAAGGTTCTAGCTTAAAACAACATAGTTAAACCATAAGGTTTTCACGTTCAATTAATCATTTACCAAATTTAATGTAGGCTCACAGTGTCTAATTCACAGCTTCAAATAAAAATCCACAATTAAACTCATAATTAAATAACTTGCACCAAAATCAATCATAAGATATTACACTCATATAGTGTCACACAAATTTATCTGTTAAGCTAAGTCACATAAACCAAGTCATGAGCCGCACTTAAGGAGTGTCTCATATCATAACAATAATCTGCTATAGGTGCACCATATAGTAATAAATGCACTATTGCAGCATTCATAATAATAATCTTGCACTACTGAAGCATGTATAATAATAATCTTTGCCAGCTTGCGTAACAATTTCATAACCACACACATAATTTCAGGTCTAATCAGTAAACAGGTTTCACATATATCATACCGCAAAACATATCAAGTCCATGAAGAAAATAATCACATATGTAACAGGTAAACACACATCGCATTCAAATAACCAAATCAAATATTTCATCCAAACAGTCAAATCTTGAGTAAACAATTTTCGTATCTAAATAAATAATCCTTAAGTTTAGTTAAAATGAGCATGTATTCTCCCCCAAAACAGTTATAAAATTGATAAAAGTAGGGGCCATGAACTCACCTTAGCCAAAGTAATGCAAGAAAATCACAACTGACACAACTAGCATCTAGAGCAAAACACAACGTTATCCAGGAGACATGCACAACGGTACGGGATCGGCACAACCTAATACGTATATAGTTATCTCAAAATACGTCTCGTAATAATTAAGTCTACAAGAGACAACGTGTCATAGTTTTCGTGGATTATGCATATCATTACTTGTAAAAGTTTAGTGTCAATGTTTCATGTGTTGGTAAGAAGACATAGACTCAAAATATAACTCATGTCAAGGTATAATATATATCCCAATATATTATAAGAGTAGTAACGTAACAGTCCAGAAAATATTGACGCAAACTAAAGCAAACAAGGAAAATCCAGAAAATAATGACAAGTAGAGACGGACCTAGGATCTTTAAAAGGGTGTTGCACAACTTTTTTTTTAGTGATTTTGTGTATTAAAGCCGCCCTAAAAAGAAATTATTAGGTAAAATTGGGGGTTGCACGTGCCCAGAAAAGACCTATTCTATAAAAAAATTTGCACTACGTGACTTAAAATCAGGTGTGGCCCGTGCTACACCCGGCCCCCATGTGTGTCCGTCCTTGATGACAAGTAAATATGTCAATACAAATGGGCCAATCGGTCAGTTCCGATATTTACTCCAAATCCCCAAATAGCTTAGAAAAGTCATTCAGGTTTTATAATAACACTCTTTTGAAATAAAGACATTAGGTTGGAATGTTTTATAAATTCCGGCATTACGCGACCGTTTATACAACGTTCGCAAATTATCGTGACTTTAAATAACCAAGTTTGTATTCACAATGTTTTATAAATTTCATGTTTCGTTATCATTCGCGTAATTATTAGTTTTGGGTTTTGGTGAGTGCTTATTCACTCACCTTTTCTTGACCAAATATAGACTAAATAATCCAAAAACTAACCAAAATTGCCAAAGAAAGTATGTTTTTGTGATTTTGAATGTGCAGGTACGGATATTTCATAAAAGGACAAAAAACAATGAAAAATCGACAAAAACAAGCACGAGAGTGGGATGAGTGTGAAAGTCAAAGCTGGTAATCTGAAAGTCAAAGATTGAGCTTACAAAGTCCAAAGAAGACCTTAAAGATTGGAGAATTGTCAAATTTGATCTTTGGTTGAAGTTTCAAGAAATTACAAGAATGGTCCTCCAAGTTTCAAAATTTGTCAACTTTAGTCCTTTGATGATATTTTTGGAGAAATAACAATATTGGTCCTTAAAGATTCAGAAATGTGCAACTAAGGCCCTTGGTTCACAAGTTTTGGAAATATCAGTTTTAGTCCTTCATATTTCGGATTCTACACAATTGGTCCTTGCCATATAAACCTGATATTACACAGTCCAAGTCCAATATATAATCTAAATTTCAAACCCAAAATAAATAAAGCCCAAGTTACAAACCCAAGCCCAACCTCCTTTTTTACCTGGCTTGGTATCCAACCCGGTCAACCCCCACTTACCCACAGGTCAAAAATAATAAAATATTACTTTCACCCTTCCCACCCCACAAATTAACCTTACCCAGGATCACATGAACCCTAAATTACCCATCCCATCAAATTACCACAATTAAGGGTAATTGGGTCAAATCAATGGGTTCTAGAAGAAGGTTAGTGATGTCAGAGAGTGTAAGAGTGATTGGCTCTAAATGGTCAACCTAAATTGACCAAAGGAATGGTCAACTAAGTCAAACTGCTCAGAGTCAATCTCCGTGGAAGTATAGGGTTTCCCCGGGTCGTTATGTCCCGACGAGGTGTGAATTGTTATCAAACGGGTTTGTGATCGGGTGAATATGGACAAAAAGGGGTTTGTGATTGATTACACTAAGGAATTTTGAAAGGAAATAATTTAAATAAGTTATATTAACAAGACTGTGAATTTATAAAAACCAGAAACGTTTAAAACCTAAAAACGCGTACGTTCAGTTTAAAATTTACGTGAACGTACAAAATGAAACGCGAGTTTTGCACAAATAAAATACTTACGAATGTAAAAATTACATTTTTACAATACTAATAATAAAAGAAAATTTTTGGAAAATTAAAATTACTTTTTACACTATTTATATAATAATTATTAATTAATTACTATTTTCTAATTACTAATTAATTATTTAAATTATACTAAAATACAAATAATTAGGGTTTAACTTAGAAAAATAAAATTTAAACTTGGAAAAATCTAAAATAATTTAAAACTAATTTTCAAACAGAAAATATATTTTTTAGACTGTTTGAATAATTATTATTAATTAAAAACTAATTATTAAATAATAAAAACTAAATTAAATTTTAAAAAGTACCAAATGAAAAAAGAAAAATTTGAGAAAATTACTAAAATTATTTTAAGTTATCAGGAATCTAGGAAAAATATAAAAATGGAAATTGCGTAATAAATAAGCTTAAAATAAGCTAAAGATATTAAATAGAAGCTATCACTATTTGTAATTTTGTCTTTTTCTGGATTTTTCTTTTACAAAACTATTTAAATACTTAAAATATGAAACTTATGTGAAGACAACTTATGTGGAACAGAGAAATAAGCTGTGCACAAGCCTTTAAGCCCAACAGTTGGCTTATTGGCTTAAAAGTGAGGAATGAAGCTCAAAATAAGCTATCACTGAACACAAGCTAAGAAATAAAGTGCAAACAACTTTAAAGTACTGTAAATGAGCTAAAACAACAATAAAATTCACTGAATAAGCTTAAATAAGCTAATTAGCAAATCCAAGATTACCACAGACCAAACATGCCAATTTGGCCACTTTGCTGGACATGTGGTGCCCATAAGAAAGCTTGGGAACCTAAACCAAAAGCTGATCCTAAAAGCTACCAAGATAAGCTTCCTAAAAATCCAAATTTCAGCTCCTAGATCCTACTAAAAAGCACTAGGGGGGGGGGGCTGAAGTTGGGCAACTAAAACTGAGAACTCAGCTTACAACACGAAATGGACAAAAGTAAATGGGCATTGCAGCCTTATTGAATAAGCCCTAGACACTGAAATAAGCTAAAGACCTTGAAGTTTGGCTTATTGGCTTCCCAATAAGCCAAAACTCAGGTTGTGGGGCCCACCATGGTGCACAGGAGAAGCATATGAAAAGAGGTGGATTGACAGGGTCTGTGGTGCAGGGGAGGTGCTTCCCCTGCAGGTGTGTTTGGGGCAGAGTGGGGCCCACAGAAAAAATTACAAAAATAAGCTAGAGGGTGGAATCAAGAGATTAGCTGAGGGACTACCATCCCTGAAAAGCTCAAGGCTTGAATCAAAGTACAAAATTCTCTAAAATTCTTGCAAGTTTTGGTTTTTCTGAAAAAGGTTGAATTTGACTTTTTTCAATTTAGAACAAGGTTTGACTAAAATGAGATTCTAATGGCTACTACTGATTGAATAAGTGGTAAAAAGTTATAATAAGCCTAAATTAAGCTAAAGCTACCACTACTAAACTAAAATAAAGGTTTATGGGATTCAAATCCCTCACAGTTAACTGTGAGGGTGGTGGATCAAAGAGCTTTTTGACTTTTAACTAAGAACTTACCAACATTATGCTAGGACTGAGCTATTAGAACATATAGAAACATGTTTACATGGTATACAACAACAAACACAACCTGAATCACAGGGAATACAGTTGATCCAAACACTACCTTAACTGACTTGATTTTGAGATTTTCAAATGAATAGAATGAAATGGGAAATGAAACTGATTCACAAAGCTATAATATGATGCAACAAACTTATGTAAACATAAAACAACAAGATGAGCAGTTAAGTAATACTAATCCATGGATTTGCTAAATAATTGTATAGAAACAAGCTTACATTGAATCCAGCTGAAACATGAGAAACACAGAATCAAATCACCCCCTAAGGTCTCCCATGAGACACTACACCCATACAAATCCAAACTTCACAGATTCCATTACCTCCTCCACTCTTCTTTTTATATTATTGAATTTAAACTATTTTTCTTATATTTTTGATTTTTTTAAGTGAAACTAACTTGAAAGCTTTCTAAACCTTACAAAGCTTTAAGTAAGCTATAATAAGCTCAAAGAAACAGAAAACAACTTGTTTTAACAAGTTCACAAGCTAAAATGGAATTTTCAAATTTAAAATTACAAACACTAAATTGGAAATTAAGGGGATACAAAGTATTTATTACACAAATTTAATTGATTACAAGCTTTTTGAAACTGAAAGAAACAACTAAAGATTAAAATTAAACTAAATCGCCATTACTAAAACTAAGCTAAAACTAATTCTACTCTAATAATTTTCTTCTGCTCTTTTTTTTTTTTTTTTTTTTTTTTTTTTTTTTTTTTTTTTTTTAGACCATGGTGTCCTTTACTTTCTTTCCCACCTCTTCTCAGCCCTTGGATGGTTCGCAATTGATCACAACCCTTGAAATATATTTTGGCGGGAAAATTGAGTTTGGCAGTTTTAGTGGAACAGGTGGGATAATTAATGAGGGGGAAGGTTGGTGAGTGATTGGTGGAAAAGTGATAAAAGTGGAGTAGGAGGGGGTTGAGTGTGGTCAGGTGAGTAGCAGGCTAGGGGAGGGTGAGGTGGAAGAAGGGTCAAATGTTTGACCTGGGGTAATATTAAAAACGGGGTGGAGTTATAAGGGTGAGGTTGGGCCTGAGGAGTGGGCTGGGTGGTGTAATATGGGTGGATCAGGTGAGGGTTTGGATTGGTGGGAGTTATAAGGGTGGTGGGATATTGTTGTTGGGCTAATATTTAAACAAGGATCCGTTTGGTTGTTAGCAAAAAATACCACAAGGACCCAAATTGTAATTTGCTGAAACTTTAGGGGTGGGTATTGCCAACTGTTCATATTCATTCCAAGGACTAAACATGACAAGTCTGAATAGTATAAGGGTTATAAAAGATAATTTTCCATTTTTGAAAACCCGGGAGACTTGTTTTGCCATTTTTGAAACTTTAGAGACCAATATTGCCAATTGTTGAAAATTATACTCCAAGGACTTATTTTGACAACTTTTGAATTCCCAAGGACCCTAGTTGACTTTTCTTAGAGTTAAATTGACCAGGGACTAATTTTGACAATCTTTGAATGTTCAGGGACTGAAAATGTCAATTATGTAAACTTTGTTCATTTTTCATTTGTTTTTAATCCTTTTGTCCCTGAAACATATAAAAACACAACCCAATGATATTTTTAGTATTTTGATGCATTTTAAAGTGTTTTTGATTGTTTTTGTAGTGAAGAAGGAACAAAAATGATGAGTGTTTGAGCACTCATCAATCCCCCACACTAAACTATTGCTAGTCCCTAGCAATAAACTGTTTTGAAAATTTAATGGATTTTAATCTCTTTACCAAAAGCCATTACTTCTGGAGTAGCCAAATGTTTCAGTTCAAGTAAGAACTATGGTACACTGATAACCATGTGATTTTGAGCAAACCACCAGCTGTAAACGGATTTGATTTGTCTTTACCAGAAGCCGTTTGCTTCTGGACTAGCCAACTCTTGATGGAATTATCATCATCTTGGTGAGTTGATTACCAATTATGGTTTTCCACTGCCTTTCGATGTAATGTTAATCTGCTCAATTTTCATATCAATGTATTAGTTTTAAATAGTTTTCAATTGTAATCTCATTTACTTTTTAATAAAAATTAGTTTACCTCTTTGAATCCAGTTTTATTATTTACTTGTTATTACTTAGCTTATTTTTACTTAATATCTGTTGATTTTAATATCATTTACATTTTATACATCTTCTACTTTCAATTCAGTTTAAATTTCATCAAAAGTTTATATAAAAATCAGAAAATAAAAAAAATACAAAAATAGTTTTCTAAATTCAGCTTACAGTTAAGCTTGTTTGTAGTTTTCACTCCTCATTTTAGCTTATATAGCTTATGTGAGGATGTTTGTAGTGTGGAATTGATCAATTCATTCATAAGTTCAATTCAGTCAACAAAAGTCAACCAAATCATGAAGGTGATGATTATGGGGTATATTGATAGATCAAACAGAGATATGGATGTGTTTGGCCTATCTAAAGATAGGCTAGCTTAGTGAGACCTCTCTGTTAAGCTGAGAGTTTGGTGTGTAAGATCTTCCATTTTCATTTTCCGTCCTTATTTCAATATATGAGTAGCATAGATTAGATCTATTAGCTTGATTGTTTTCTGATTGTTTCTGCTTTAATATTCAGTAGATTAGTTGATAAATAGCTTTTGTTCTATAATTAGTATTGATTGATCTCTTATTTAGCTTAATTGATTGCATGATATTGTTGAATCTGAGTTTTTGAGTTCTTGTAGTTATTAGTTACAATTTATTGTTCAATCAGTTTGATATAGTGTTATCTAAGTTAGATTGACCGTTGGTGTTGAGATTGGTGGTATAAAATTGCTTGTGATAGTATAACTGATAGGTTTAGGAGTGTTTGGATTAGAGTAGTGAGCTGTGTTTGAATTGTTTATTAATAGTGTAATTAGTTTAGATAGAATACATTAGGTATTATAAGGCTAAATGACACTTAAAAACAGTAGGTTATAACTATAAAAGTCAAAATTAGATTTAAATTTTAGTTTACTGTTAGGATTATTGAATTCAGTTAGTAGAATTCAGTTAGTAGATTTTGGGTACAATTAGGATAGCAATTGGTGGTTTATAATAGGACTTTTAGGATTTTTAGTGACTCAGTAGTTCAAAGTTGCTTTTGCCCCATTTATCTTCTAGTTTGGAGCTTATTCAGATAGCTTATTGAAGCCTGCTACATAGATACATAGAACCTGTTTGCTGATTTGCACATAGGCCTGCAATAGTGTTTTAGCTAGCCTGAATCCTAGTAACTTAGTATGATTTAAGTTGTTTTGAGCTTCTAGTAGTGTAATGCATGTTTTTTGAGGTTCTGGCTTATTCAGGCTTACTTGTGCTTATTGCTATAGCTTATTAAAATGCTTATTGCTCATTACTTGAATTTTTGTGATTAATCCTATTCTAATTTGAGTTTAATTGAGCTTATTTTAGTATAATACATCTGTGATTTCAGTTTCATAAAATTTAGTTGCAAGTGCTTATTAATAAGCACTTGTAATAAGCTATTTTCAACTGTTAAGCACTTTCTTCAGCTTATTTTTTGTTTCTTTTATTTTTCTCAGATTTCAAACAATATTTTAGAATTTCCATAAAAATTTCATAATTTTCTGAGTTGATTTGCTATTTTTCTCATTTTATTTTAGTTTTTAATCAATTTTAAATACTTTTTAATACAGAAAAGTCAAATAAAAATAAGAAAAAGCCTGAAAAATTCAAAAAATATTTTAGAAAATTCTTTTTGATTATTTTAGATTTTTCAAAATTTATTATGTATTTTTCCAAATTACTTTTACATTTTCTCTTATTTTAATTACTTTTTTATACTTCAAAAATAGAAATTAATTCATATAAAATAATTAAAAAGTCAAAAAAATATTTTTCTTTTTCTCAAAATTATCTTTAGTTGTTTAAGATTTTTAGAAATTTATTTTACATTTTTAGGATCATTTTTCATTAAAATTCACTTTTTAATTCGTACGTAACGTTTTAAATTCGCGTTTGTTTAATCGTTTTACGTTTTTAAAACAATTATGCATAAGTAGCTTGTACTTCCTGCTTATTTTTTTGTTTTCACCATTGATTTAGTTTCATAATCACAATTTCACCTTTTCCCACCTTTTTTCACGACACGGTTTCACGAATCGATTACTATGATTCCATTCACTCCTTCACGGGAAACGACTCGGGTTATTCGTATTTCTTGCGAATACCTTGGAAATATTTAAGTATATTGATTTTAACCAATCAGGTTTATTAAATATTTTGTGTCAATTATGTGTCTAATATATTAAATTCTTTTCGAGTCTAATATATTACACCGTTAAGTCCCAAAATGTCGAATATGTCCAATATCTAATATCGTAAATCCGATAACGATCCAATAATTGCCAAAAATGTCCAAATATAACAGTCACAGTTCAAGTATTTAATCCGTTAAGTATCTGTATTGTCAAATATCGATTACCAATACCCAAGTAACAATTCGTTTTGTCCAAACCCAAGGCAATAATCCCAATCAATTCCTTTGTCCAAAGTACCCGGAACATACCAATTATCACAACTATCAAACCAATAAATCCCGTTAATTTCGTAAACTCAATAGCCAAAATATATTAGTTTAAGATTTTATTACACGCATCAAAATAAAGTTAACCAAACACACCCTTGTAACAACTATTGGGCTACGACCCATGACCAAACCAAATGCACCCTGGTTGTTAACATAAACACCAACATGCTGGGCTGTTCAGCTCGTTACCAGATCTAAACACAACAGATTCACTCTATCTCTTACAACTTTCATATATATATATATATATATATATATATATATATATATATATATATATAAATGAATCTACTTGGTATTCCATAATAAGCGGGAAAATAGGCTGGACAATAAGCTTAAACCAACGCACCACAAACATAAACATTTTGTGATAACAAATTTGAAACCCATTTTTCGTTGACCCAAAACCAAGACAAACACGCCCTATATGGGTTCTATTTCACATCGAGAGTACCACAATAATATCAATGAGCTTATTAACACAAAAATTAAGTCACAATGAGTTAGAATAAGTAGGATGACTACCACTCCCTCGACTTCTATTTGAGACCGAGGTTGTAACACCCCCAAAATATCGCAGCAGAATATAATATCATTGGGGTGCTACTTATTAGTACAACAATCATAATCATAGAAAACGACTCTAAATGAGACATTTTAAAAGTTTATCATTTGATCAAAATAAAACATCAGAGTTACAAGAGGTCCCAAACAGTTTTAGAGTACAAGACACATAAACATAAAAGTTTATAAAGGTTTATCGAATGATAATATTATTCAAGCAATCAAAACATTCTTCGTGCGACTTTGTGTTTGCCAAATACCTTAAGGACATGAGATAAAACATGCTAAAAAGTCAACACAAAGGTTGAGTGAAATTCGCAAGTTTATAAATAATTAATGGACCACAAGATTTCAGTGTTTAAGTAATAATTGCAACGAATACAGTTATGGGTAAATAGTAAATATTGCACTAAGCTCATGAAATCAAACGTTAACTAATATCTCAGATTGATATTAATAATGCCCTAAAAGGCAATTTGCTATATCACCAAATTTCTCAATATTATGTGTCCGTTTGACCTACAATTATCAAGTGAGCGCTACTCACACAGACAGGCTCGTCAAGCCCAATATGCATATTCATAATATTAGCGTTTACTCAGTTTGTAATTAATGGTTCATGATGTTAGGGACTTATTTATGGCAACAAAGGCACCAAGGCAATAATACTTTCTAGTAAGCATAGAGTTAAAAGTACTTATGTCCAAATTGTAAAATAGCATGTGTCTCCTCCAATGGGTTTATAAATAGTTTAAAGAGTTAAAGTGGGGCTATGAACTCACCGTAAGCAACAGTGAATAGCAAAGTGCAAATAAAGTGATGAGTAAGCCGAGAAGTCCTACGAGCAACCTAGAAATAATATGTTGTGTCTTAGGTTTTTAAAATAATAGAATATGGATGTAAGAAAGTTTTATATATTTATTATATCAATCATGCAATTGTACATAGAGTTTTTAAGGTTTATAAAGTGATATGGACTAAAATTGACAAGTTAGGAAAGTGTTACGAGCCCTAGTATATAAGTTGTCCGAGGTTCAGGTTTTATGTAATTCTCTACAGTCCAAATATTCTAATGTGTTCCTACGTGGTTAAATTGATCTATAGAAATCTAGTGTGTTTATTTTCTTAAAAGTAGGTCATACCACTTGTATTAAAATGAATAAATAAGTGTTTGTAGAAATTTATAATTATTAATTTTTAGGTTAAAAAATAATTATAATCATTATTTTTAATGTTTATAAGTTTTATAAAATATGTGAGACCATTTTCAAACTAGTTTTGATAAATTAATTAGTTTTTATATAAAGTGCGATTTTTGATAAAAAGTTTATATTTGATATTAAAAATACCGTGTCTTCCAAACCGTAAGGAGTTAAGCTTCAAATTTTATATTCCCGAAAAAGGTATTTAAGTGTACTAATCAGATTTGTGGGTCCCATTGCTTTGAAAATTATTTAACTTAAGTGAAATTACCATTTTATCCTAATATATCAAGTATGATGGGGACAACCCCTAACAGTCCCACTATTTTTGCGATAAATTGAGTTCCGTAACTCCTTTTTATGCGGGGTTTTTGTCTACATTCAAGTTAATGTGTTACCTACAACTTTTATGTTTTGTGCAACAAAGGGTTCAATAAAAATCTTTAGAGTTTTTGGCCATTCAAATCTGGTGTGCGTTTTCCGACTAGTTTTACCGTTTATTTTCTAATTAAATCATCGGGTATCGTCACGCAATGATAACGCTCTAATTATACATATTTCTTTAGCATTATTCTATATGTTCTATGATCATTTTACGTGAACTTTTGGTACTTAATAGTATAAAATGAATGCAGGTTCACTCTTGGATGGTCTGAGCATGAAACACCTAAAAACCTACTATTTCACCACTTGAAGTGAATAAATAATGAAGTCTTCCATGATTAGCCTTTCATGTAAGCCAAGTGCGCGGATTTTACAAGAAAGTGCGCCGCACTTACCTCTCGGTCAAAGGAAGTCAAATATATAATATTAAATAAAAGTGTGCCGGTCTTACAAACTAAGTGCGCCGTACTTCCCCTACATTTATGAAGCTTTGGCGCTAAGAAAATAAGAAAGTGCGTCACACTCAGAAAGCAAGAGTGCCGTACTTCGCATATCAGATTGCCTATAAATAGAGATCATTTGCAAGCATTTGAACTCTCCACTCTATAATCAATTTTCACAAAGCTAAGTCCGAAGTAACACGTGATCCAGAGCCAAGTTGCAGGGGTGAACGAACCAGAATAAGGGGTGTTAAACACTTGTTGGTGTCGATTTCTTGGTTACTTGTGACACTTGTGTAATCATTATCAATCCAATCTGTATGTCTCTTGTTTATCATTTACGCACTTCTGTTATTATGAACTCATTAGTCATGAGAGGCTAAACCTCTTGTGATTGCTTGAATATGTAAATATAATAAAGCAACTTATGATTATGTTTTGATCTCTACCAATTTCAAGTTTATATTGCGAACTATTTCATTTCTAGTCTTATCACGTTTATTATTGAAACTGGTTGAATATAATATGTTGGGATAGGTCGAAAGAACCAACGTGTTAAACGCAATTCTAGGAACTTGTCTGCGTTACTAGTCTTTGAAAGGAGAAATCCACTTAGAAGAATCAGTAATAATCTAGACTTGATATGAAATACTATTTCGAGAGAAATCACTTAATGGGTAGATATGAATCTTGAATTGAACCTACGAGTAATGAAATTGCTCTTTTGACGAAAATAACTCTCTTATAAGTTGTGCTCCTTTATCAAACTGAGATCAAACATAAACATTGTCACTAGATTATCTAAGCTATCCAAGCAATCATTTGTCTTAATATTTGAATTCCTTTTATTCCTATAATCGTTACTTGTCTTCTTTTACTAATTGTTATACTTAAACTGAACGAACTAAGTCCCTGTGGATACAACCTGGTCTTACCTTAATCTAATACTACCAACGGGGGTTATACTTTACCTGTGTGTTTGGTTTATTAAAATCGGTGAAACTAGTATTATAAATTTAAAGCTTTCCTTAGACATCAAAGTTTTTGGTGCCGCTGCCGGGGACTTAAATCTGTTCCTTAAGTATTTTCGAAGTAAAATTAGTAAACAATACCAAAAATCTCTCCAAAACCAGATCACTCTGTTTCTTTGGTTGCAGAAAGCACGTCGCACTTACACACTTGTACGCCGCACTTTTACACAGAGCACACACAGACCGCCGTACTTGTCACCAAGTACGACGCACTTACTTCAATCCATAACGTTTTTCGTAAACATCACAAATCCTATTATAAAAAAACAAAAAGAATCATATTTTTCACCATCTTTTGAGATTAATCCTCTTGGTAAAAACAACACCGCCGTACTTACACTTAAGTACGCCGCACTTGCCATTACACACAAGTACGTCGCACACTATATAGTGTACACCGCACTCACTTACTCAGAAAACGAAATTTATCAAATTGATTTAAATTTCTCTCTCTATCCTTGAATACACACTCGCTGAGCTGAAACTGAACCCATTTCACCTCTATCAGAACCTGAAAGAACTTTAAACAAAAGAAAACGTAATAACAAAAGAGTTCCTATTTCTAAAGAAGACGAAAGACCCGAAAAACCTCGTGTTCACTACACACCTGTTGATGATATTTCAAACTTCAGATTTTACGTCAAATTAATCCAAATTTACGATCCAATGGATGACACTGATAATGAACCAATGTGGGCCAACGATCGTACCGTTGCACCTACACCCGGACCAACTATTACCATTCTTGAAACCGCAAACGAATTTGCAATCAAAGGGTATCACCTGACTCTTGTCAAGGGAAACCAATTTGATGGTCGAATTAAAACTGATCCTCACAAACACATTCATGAATTCCAAAGCGTATGCGATATGTTCAAATATAGAGCTACCGAAACTGAAACGGTAACACTCATGATGTTTCCTCTATCTCTAATAGGAGAAGCTAAAACTTGGCTTGATGAACTCGATGAAGGAACCATAGAATCATGGGACGAACTTCGTACTACTTTCGTTAGTAGATATTTTCCTCCAGCTCTATTTGATAAACTTCTCGGAGAAATCCGAGGATTCTCAAAACGCGAAAATGAAAATCTAACCGAAGCCTGGCTTCGAATGAAAGAATTGCTAAGAAACTGTCATGGACATGGTCTGACAAACGGCAATATAATCAAAATCTTTTACCACGGTCTTGATGAAAAAACTCATGAAGCTTTAAATGCTGCGGCCGGTGGTATATTCCTCTATAAAACACCAAATCAAGCGTATCAACTCCTTGAAGATAAAGTCTTACTTAAGCTAGATTGGGCAAAAGAACAAAAACCAAAAACCTCTCTTCGTAAAACTGTTGCTTTCGCTGATAAAGGCAGTAGCAATTCTGATACTAATAAAATTATGGTAAGAATGGATGCCATGTCAATTAAAATAGATGCTCAATACAAAGAAATGAAAGAACAACGTGAAAGTTTTAATCATTGTGGCGGAAACCATGCTATCGCAAATTGTAGTGATGATGACACACCTATGTCACGTGAAGAAGAAGCTAAATTTATGAACACTTTTAGACGCACCCGTTTCTATGAGAACTATCGTGATCTTGATCGAGAACGAGAACGATGGAGACCTAGTGCGAAGAACGAATATAATCGAGAACCTTACAAACAAGCAAACACCGATGACAAACCTGATGTTCAAACTCAACTGAATGATTTTATCAAAGCACAAAAATCAACAAACCTTTTGATAAAAGATCAATACATGGACTTAAAAGAAAAAGTTGAATCTGCTGCTAGAAATCACCAAGCCGCGATGCAAAATTTTGAAGCCAAATTCGACAGATTTGCTGAAAAGCAGTTAGGTCGAACTTCTTGATCCCTTCCTAGTAACACTCAACCTAATCCTAAAAACAAACCTTATCAACCACCGCAAGCTTGTCATGAGCATGTGAATGCTATTAACACCAAGAAATGGTACTTCTTATGATCCACCCATTGATCCCAGTCAAACTCAACAACCTGTTGAAGTTTTCACTGATGATGAAGAAGAAGAAGAAACCGTCCCTCGTAAAGAAACCACAACTCCTGAAACACAGTACCTAAACCCTACAAACCTAGAATTCTATATCCTCAACGCTTAAGAAAAGAAAAAATGGAAACTCAGTATGGAAAATTTCTTGATATAATTTGAGCTGTCTGAATTAATGTCTCTCTTGTTGATGTTTTAGCCGAAATGCCCAACTATGGGAAATTTCTCAAATAACTTGTTAGTAACAAAAGCAAACCCGAACAAATTTCAGCAACTTTCCTTAATGAAGAATGTTCAGCTATCGTTCAAAACAAAATTCCACCAAAACTTGGAGACCCAGGAAGTTTCCTGATTCCTTGTACTTTCATTAAAACATTCTCGAGCAATGCTCTAGCCGATCTTGGTGCTAGCATTAATCTGATGTCGTATTCTCTATATGCTAAATTATTAATTGAAACGCTTAAACCAACTAAGATGAGTGTTCGATTAGCTGACCGATCTTTCCAATATCGTATTGGAATAGCTGAGAACATGTTAGTTGAAGTTGGCAAATTCACCTTTCCAGTTAATTTCGTTATCCTATAAATGGAAGAAGATAGCAAAGTACCCCTAATCTTAGGAAGACCTTCTCCATACAGCCGATGCTATGATTCGAGTTAAACAGAAACAACTCAATCTTGGAGTTGGAAAAGAAAGAATGATATTCTCCAATGACAAGGCTATGAAACACGCTTACTCTAACGATGACACATGCTTTAGAATTGATGTTATCGATGAAATTCTTAAAGAAGATTTCGATGAACTGCTAGATGAATTTAATCAATTACTGTACTCAATCGATGGAACACTTCTTGAACACGAAGTTATGGCTGAATATGATCAATTCATGGCTATGACCCTCGAAGATAAAAATGAAAGTTCCGATGACGAGGAACATAACGAAGAAGAATTATCATTTGAGAAAGTAAACCCTGACAATGACATTAGAATTAAAAATTCTATCGAAGAACCACCTACTGATCTCATTCTCAAACCATTACCAGACCATCTGGAATATGCTTTCTTGGAAGGAGAATCATTACTTCCAGTCATAATTTCATCTAAACTCTCTGAAAGAAAAAAAGGAAAATTAATTTTAGTTCTAAAAAACCAAAAAAGAGCCTTTGCTTGAAAAACTAGTGACATACCTGGGATTTGTTCATCCTTCTGTAAACACAAAATTCAGTTAATGGATGATAAGAAACCAGTGGTTCAAAAGCAAAGAAGACTCAATCCGAATATGAAAGAAGTTGTCAAGAAGGAAGTTGTTAAGCTCCTTGACTCAAGAATCATCTACCCTATAGCAGATAGCCCGTGGGTAAGTCTTATTCATTGTGTACCAAAGAAAGGTGGTATAACATTAGTGACTAATGAAAATGACGAACTTGTCACGACTAGAACTGTCACTGGTTAGCGTGTATGTATTGACTACAGAAAACTAAATGAAGCCACATCAAAAGATCATTTTTCTCTCCCATTCATGGACCAAATGTTAGAAAGACTAGCGGGAAATGAATATTTCTGTTTTCTAGATGGATTCTCCGGATATTTCCAAATACCAATCGATCAAATGGATCAAGAGAAAACAACATTTACTTGTCCTTTCGGAACTTTGCGTATCAACTTATGCCCTTTGGCTTATGTAATGCACCTGCTACTTTTCGAAGGTGTATGATAGCAATATTTCATGATATGATTGAAGAATCCGTGGAAGTTTTCATGGATGATTTTTCAGTCTTTGGAAATTCTTTCGATAAATGCCTAAGTAATCTAGATAAAATGCTTCAACATTGTGAAGACACAAATCCTGTGCTTAATTGGGAAAAATGTCACTTCATGGTCAAAGAAGGTATTGTGCTCGGACATAAAGTGTCAGGAGCAGGACTTGAAGTTGACAAAGCAAAATTTGATGTAATCTCGAAACTTCCACCACCTACTATTGTGAAAGGCATTAGAAGCTTTTTAGGACATGCCGGATTCTATCGATGATTTATTAAAGATTTCTCAAAAATTGCTCGACCTTTAACTAAACTTCTAGAAAAGGATATTACCTTTGAATTTGATGACGAATGTCAAAAAGTCAAAACTCTCAAAGAGAAACTCACATGTACGCCGATTATAATAAGTCCAAATTGGAACTTACCATTTGAATTAATGTGCGATGCAAGCGATTTTGCCGTCGGAGCTGTCTTAGGACAGAACGATGGTAGACATTTCCATCCTATCTACTATGCTAGCAAAACACTCAATATTGCTCAACAAAACTACACGGTTATTGAAAAAGAACTCATGGTCGTTGTGTTTGCACTTGATAAATTTCGAGCATATCTAGTTCTATCCAAAACTGTGGTCTATACAGATCATTCTGCTATCAGATATCTGTTTAAAAAGCAAGATGCTAAACTACATGTTATTCGTTGGATTATGCTTTTGAAAGAATTCGATATAGAAATCAAAGACAAGAAAGGTGTTGAAAACGTAGCCGCCGATCATTTGTCTCGTTTAGAAAATGAGGATGAAGAAATAGAAATTGAAATAAATGATAATTTTCTAGACGAAACCCTTAATTCAATTAGTTCTCCAGACACGCCTTGGTTCGCAGACATTGCAAACTATCTGGCGGGGGACATACTAAGAAAAACAATGACTCACCAAGAGAAAAGAAAATTCTTCTTAGATATACAAAAATATTTTTGGGATAAACCATACTTATTCAAAATCTGTCCTGACGGAATAATCCGTAGATGTGTCTCTGGACCTGAAACTCGTGCTATTCTTGATAAATGTCACCATGGACCCATCGGTAGACATTATGGTGCTAACGCTACCGCTAAAAAAGTATTCGAATTTGGATTCTATTGGCCAACAATTCTAAAAGAAGCACATACTCTATTTCACCTTTGCGAATCATGTCAAAAAACTGGAAACATTTCTAAAAGAGATGAAATGCCTATGAATTACATTCAAGTCTGCGAAATTTTTGACATTTGGGGTATAGACTTGATGGGACCATTTCCTAAATCATCAATATTCGAATATATCCTAGTCGCTGTTGACTATGTCTCAAAATAGGCAGAAGCCCAAGCTCTTCAAACTAATGATGCCAAAGTTGTTATAACATTTCTTAAGAAACTATTCTTTCGATTTGGAATACCTAAAGCTCTAATTAGCGACCGAGGAACTCATTTTTGCAATAAATTAATGGAAAAAGCTATGAAATTATATGGAGTTAACCATCGGTTCTCTACATCATATCACCCTTAAACTAGTGGTCAAGTTAAAAATTCTAACAGAGCTCTTAAAAGAATACTTGAAAAAACAGTTAAAGAAAATCCAGCTGTTTGGTCAAGGAAATTAGATGATGCTCTATGGGCATTCAGAACTGCTTATAAAACTCCAACTGGAACAACACCATACAAACTCATATATGGTAAAGCATGCCACCTACCATTTGAATTAGAACACCGTGCATACTGGGCACTTAAAAATTGTAACCAAGATCTTATAGCAGCCAGTGAAAAATGGATGTTTCAACTTCATGCATTAGACGAACTACGCTTTTATTCTTATGAAAACTCTCGTCTTTATGAAGAAAAAACTAAAGTTTGGCATGATCGGAAATTAAAAATGAGAAAAGAATTTGTGGAAAACTAGAAGGGGGGTTGAATAGTTTACCGTTTAAAATCTTTTTAACTTGTTTAATTATCTTTTGAAACTTTCCGTTTGATCAAAGATATATACACAAACACAATTTATAACATGCAAGTATAAAGAAAGAAACGATCAAACCACAACACGAGTATTTATCGTGGTTCACCTACAAGGACTCTTTTTCCTTGCCCTACGTCCACGCCCCGAGTATCCAACTCGAGAGTTTCTTTCACTAGTCAACAAGCTCCTTTCACCGGCGGAGAAAACCTTACACGTCGCTTATACACATTTACCGACACTAAGCTAGATGTCGAGTTCTTTTACAAGGGTACAACCACTCCCGTTAGTTCTTTTACAAGGGTACAACAACTCCCGTCACACTTTGTATTTTGAGGACTAAAATACTACCCGATCACTACTGAAAATACACAATCAAATGAGGTGTAAACTACACAAGTCTACACAATGCTAAGCTAACAAGTCTTGCAACGTTGTGTTGAATACTTGTAACTTTTTATGAACTCGTGAACTTCTTTGCTACAAAAAGAAACTTCACATATGAGATGTTAAACGGTTAGATGAAAGAATGAATGAATGTGTGTGAAAATATGATATAGAGTGATAAGCCAAAAATCAAACATGTGGATTGGTATTTATAGCAAAACCTTCTGCAGGTCTGGCGGATACGACGGAACCCTCAGATGGTTTCCGCCCGTGTACCCCTAGGGTTCTGCCAGGCTTGTAGTTGGTTTTGCAATAAATCATGCAAACCAAACAATGTCACATCTCATAAAAACTAGTCAAACACAAACTTGTGCAAGAAAACTTATGGTTAGTCAAACACACTTTCTTTCCATAAATGTATATAGACAAAACTTACCATAAATGTGATGTGACATTTCTATTTTAAGAAATAAAAAGTGTTGTGTTTTATGAAATGTAAAATGTAGCAAATGTCTAGTTATGCAAGTCTTAAAACTAAGATTATGATTTACTTAGAAACTAAAGTTTACATTTTGTCGTTAACAAAACTGTTAGGAATACAAATATTCCTGTAAAAGTCTCGGTCACCTAATGATTGTAATAGCATTAAGTTAGCCCGTAGTTAGTTTATTTATTAGTTAATTATTATTAGTTTAAGTAACACCGTGGAAGAAGGACGGGTCTTCACCCACTGTATGCCTGATCCACAGCCCGGGTGTGGGCGTTTATGTTGTAAGTATAAATACCCCTCTCCACATGTGGAGAGGGTTGGACCTTCACTTAATATCAATCTAATATTTCATTTTCTCTCAAGGTTCCTCTCTCCCTCTCCTTCTTGTTTCTCCAACGCCACACAAATCACAAGAGGTATCATGTTTCCAACATAGTTAGTATTCTACAATTGGTATCAAGAGCCAAGGTTTCATCTTAGGGCCTTGTAGAATCGAATTTGATGGTGTTTTGTGTGGTTTTGTGAGTTTGGTGTAACTTTCTTGTAAAAACTCTTTGTTTGATCTTTCTAGTGTTGTTAAACATGTTAGTGATGTACTTTTATGTTCATTGGTGTTTGCAGAACATTGTGGTTCAGTTTGTGTTACCATATCCTTAATCTATTTGAAGTTTGGAGTTGATTTTGGGCGGATTTCTTTGTTGCAGTTAAGTCCACTGTTCCATTATTTTGTTGCGTTTAGTTTCTAATATCTGTGGTTAGTTTGACTGCGATTACTATTTTGGGAATACAAACAAAACGCAAGGAAAGTGACAGTTTTGGACCATTGTCGATGCGATTAGCTTCTGCGGTTAGTCAGTTGTGTTTAACTATCTGCGGTTAAGTGGTCTGCGATTAGGTACTTGCGATTAGCCTTACTTGCGGTTCAACTCGTCTGTGGTTTACTCAGGTTGCGATTGGATTTTTCAGCGGTTGGAATTTTTCAGCGGTTTGGTACTCTCTGCGGTTAGTGTCCTGCGGTTAGTGTCCTGCGATCATTGTTCACTGTGGTTTACTTATCTACGGTTTACTATCTCTGCGGTTAGGTCAAGTTGCGGTTAAACTTTCCTGCGACTAGTGCACTTCATTGCGAGTATCTCCTACTCTGTGGTTTGGTAGTTTCTATTTTGTGATGTCGACATCTTCTGATGACATTCAAGCTGCTGGGTCCGACACCCGACCTCCGATGTTGGACAGAACTGACTATGAATCATGGGCACAAAGGATTCATCTTTATTGTCTGGGTAAGGAAAATGGGGTCAACATCTTGAAATCCATCGATGAGGGACCCTTTCAAATGGGTACTACTAGAGACACGGTCGCAACAACTGATCAACAACCGGCTGTAATTGGTCCTGATAGACCTCGCACTTGCAATGAGTTGTCTGATGAAGAAAAGAAACGCTATGATGCCGACATCAGAGCATCGAATATTGTCATTCAAGGGCTTCCCAAAGATGTTTACAAACTTATCAACTACAACACTGAAGCCAAGGCGGTCTGGGATAATGTGAAAATGCTTCTTGCAGGGTTTGAGTTAACTAAAGAAGATCGAGAGTCTCAGCTATACGATGAATTTGAGCATTTCAAAATGAACCCAGGTGAAAGCATCACTGACTATTACATCAGATTTCACAAGCTGGTCAATGATATGAGAGCCATCAAGATGACAATGCCCAATATACAGCTTAATTCCAAATTCGTGAATAACATGGCACCAGAATGGGATAGGTTTGTCACAGCTGTTAAGCTCAACAAAGGTCTCAGGCATACCAATCATGAACAACTCTATGCATATCTCCAACAACATGAGAAACATGCTGCTTATGATCGACTAATGCGAGAAAAGCTCAATCCGTCAACAACAAATGAATCTCTTGCTTTTGTCTCTAATGCTCAACAACTTAACCAAACTTCAAATGATCAATCTCAACCATCCTCCAGGTCTCCCCCAACCAATAGTCAATCATCAACTCCCTTACCATCTGCTTTGAATACACAACTTGATTCTGGGTATTCTCACACTGACATGATGATTGATAATCTCTCCAACCAAGTTTCTCTACTGGTCCAACAGTTCAGGGCTGCACTTCCATCTACTAACAACCAACTTATGATCTCGTCTAATCCACGTAATCAGGCAGTCATTGAGGATGGTAGAGTGGTGGTGCAGAATGTGCAGGGAAGACAAAATTTCAATCAAAGAAATGCTGGTAGAGATAATGGGCAGTACAGAGTTGGCAATGCTCTTCAAGCACAAGCTAAGCAGCCTAAATGCTATAACTGCGGAGGGTTGGGCCATATAGCTAGGAATTGCACTCTCCCAAAATGTCCTCAAAACTCTGAGTACTTCAAGGACAAGATGTTGCTGATGCAGGGGCAAGAGAATGGGACGGTGTTGGATGAAGAAGCTCTGCTCTTTCTGGCTGGTAATGATGGGAACACCTTTGATGCTGATGTGGATGATCAGCCTATTCAGGATATGGCTCTTAATGACCCGAATATCTTTCAAGTTGAAGAGTGTGATGCATTTGACTCAGACGTCGATGACGAACCTACTGCTCAAACCATTTTTATGGCAAATCTGTCTGCAGCTGCATCCTCTTCACAGCATCCTGATTCATCAATCACATCTGCTATCTCTAAGGTACCAACATCTCTTAATCATGATCTGAATAATTCCACTAATTCACAGGGGGCGTGTGACTCAGTACATCTCAAGAATATTGTCAACACAAACACCACTGATATGGGAAATACCAATAATATCCCATATGAAATGTATGTGAATGACAAGTGATACGCCGTCTATTGACTCTAGTTAACATGAGGTTCATGAGCACAAAATATACAACCCTGATGATTCATTGATTACTAGAATTAACAACCTTAAGAATCAAGTGAATATTTATGAGCAATGTGCAAAATTTGAGCTGAATGAACGTGAGCAGAAAATGGAATGGCAAATGCGTACTTACATATCTGAAAATAATTTCAAACAAGAAACATTGAAAAGGGAATTAGTTTCTTTAAAAAACCAATTGGATCAAACCGTCAAACAAAAACAAGAGCTTCAAAAAGGTTTGACTTTAATCAAACTCGAATACAAAGATAAAGAAACTAAACTTCTAAATGATTTCTCAAAACTCAAAATGTTGAAAAATAAATTGGAAGATAAGTTGTACACACAGGGCCAAGCCATTCAATCTGCTCAAATGATGCAAAACCATAGGAAACTAAGTGATGAATTTAGTGAACAGGATGCCTCCAAACCCAAAGCGAGATGCCTTAGAATTGGTTTAGGTACACAACCTGCATTATATGATGCAAACACTATGCTTGAACCTAACCATGCTCCTCCTGATATGAGATCCTATGATGACATTAATGAGGCGGAGGATAGAACTAGGGTAAAACTTGCTGAACGATTAAAGGATCCTAAATGCATTGCTAAGAATATTGTGTTTCACTATGACTATGCGAATGAAAATCACTCTGCCATTTTTGTTCCTCAAAAGAGAATTCTTCCTGACAAAGTGTTTTGGAATATAGACATTGAGAAAATGCAAGTTGAAAGAGTTGTAGGTAACACACGCACTATCTTTAGAATTGCTGACCCAACCATTTACCCCCTGAACACCCCCAGGCACCTCGTACCAATTACTCTTCCCACACAGTGTAACACTCTAATTGGGTTGTATGTTCTAGGTCAATTGTTTAACGACTTTGAGAAAACCTGTAAATTAAGAATTACACCTACAGGGATTACAGAAGGGGAAAGGGGTTTTGAGCAAACAAAACAGTGTTACCTAACTGAAGTTATTCCATTTTTTAAACTTCTCAAAAAACATTTTGAGGGCCTTAAAAACACCATTAATGATGATGTGACTCAAATGAAAAAGGTTTTTGATGAAGTGGAAAGTGAGGGTAACCAATTAGCAATTGATCTCAAATACAGTGAAATTGACAGGAAAAACATTCTCATTATGAATGAAAATTTGATTGCAAATTGCATTGCAAAAGATGTGTTTTATACTGTTACCGACTCTGCATTATCTGCTCGACAATTTCATGAAATGTCGGTTACTTTCAATGTCTTCCAGAATCGTGTCATTGAGCTTGAGGGGGAGAATTACAAACTTACTGAAAAAATTCAAAACGACGACCATGATAACATGGTCAGGAATTTCTCAAAACTAGAAGTTGATAATCTGAACCTACAATTAAAATATCAACATCTAGAAGAAAGCATAAAAATATCAAATGCCAAGACATCTTCGGATGCTCCTGAGTTTGACACATGTTTTGAATTATCCAAAAAGGATGAAGTAATTCAAGCTCACTCAAACACGATTCGGAAATTGAAGGTTCAAATTGCACAATTAAAATCGAACAAAAGCGATGTGACCGATACCAATTACCAGAAGTCGATAGATTCTCAAAACTTTCAGAAACAGGGCATTATCAATGAATTACAACATGAAAATGAATGGCTTCGTGCTGAAATGTCAAATGCTAAACAACGCTACAATGAATTGTTTGAGTCTATTAAAATAACGCGTGACCAAAACAATGAAAGAGTCACTTCTTTGTTAAATGAAATTGAGAATCTAAAGACTATGGTGAAGGGTAAAATGCCCGTCGTTTCATGTGATCATGCAATTTCCAATGTACATGCTTGTAAGAAATATGCGTGCGATGCTGTGAATGTCTATCTTCCCCTTAGGAACAATAAGTTAGTTCACAACAACTATCTTAGAAATCTTAAGGATTGTCTGGCCATACTTAGAGAAACCATCGAAGATGAGAGGATATCTAAACCACATGATGATGTTATTATTGGTGCTTGCTTCCTCACTAATAGAGCCCAGGAAATATTAGAATATGCTATAGGATCATGCCCCAAGAATGATAACAAGTCGGATAGGTCATTTGCATCGCACTCTAACAGTGGCAACAAACATGTTACATTTGATTATCCCCAAACCATGTCACAATCCACCATCATGATCACCGGTAAACAAGTAGCAACTAATCATACTACTATTCCCGTCATTGCTTCTACAGGAGTAAAAGGTGTATCTAATGCTAGCAAGTCACAGCCTAGGTGAAATAAAAAGAATGATAGGACTTTTCCGGCTAAGAGTACACTTATGAAGGAAGTAGAAGAATCATCTAGGAACAATAAAGTTATGCTTAATGAAAAGAATCGAGTTGATTCAAACATTTGTGTTAACAATGATGTAATTAATTCGAATTCTGGTGCTATTTGTAAGACTTGTAACAAATGCTTATTTTATGGTAATCATGATGCTTGTGTTGTGTCCTTTCTAAAATCCACTATGAAATCTCCAGTTATGAATGTCTCGAGTGTTAAACGGGTAAAGCATGTATGTAATAAAACAGGAAAAGTGTTCACTAATGTTGGTTATCAATGGAGACCTACTGGAAGGATATTCACTCTAAGGGAAAAGTGCCCAATGACTAGGATCACTAAATCTAAAGTTGTCCCTATTAAGAAGTGGAGACCTACTGGTAGACTGTTCCCAATAGAAGCACTTAGTACCACTCCTAGTTCTAGTGCATCAAAATGTGAAAATTCTAGTGAGATATCTGTAACATATGATAATCCAATATTTGTGTGTGCTAACCAAATGGACCCCAACTGTTTGTGGGGCTCCAGCTTTTTCAGTTATCCATGATTGTCTGGTTTCAAATGCAGGTCGTACAAATCGTCCTTTGGTATTTGGACTCAGGCTGCTCAAAACATATGACTGGAGATCGCTCGCGGCTCAAGAATTTTGTGGAAAAGTTTAGTGGTACGGTTAGATTTGGGAATGACCATTTTGGATAGATAATGGGTTATGGTGATTACATCTTTGGAGACAGTGTTATATCCAGAGTTTACTACGTGGAAGGACTTGGGCACAATCTGTTTTCTGTTGGTCAATTCTGTGATTCCGATCTTGAAGTTGCCTTCAGAAAACACACCTGTTTTGTTAGAGAATTAGATGGTGTTGATCTCCTCAAGGGGAGTCAGGGCACTAATCTTTATACCATCTCTATCGAAGACATGCTTCGGTCCTCTCCAATTTGCTTACTTTCTAAAGCCTCCAAGAACAAATCATGGTTGTGGCATCGTCGCTTAAACCATTTGAACTTCAGTACCATCAATGAACTCACACGTAAAGATCTTGTTCGAGGCTTTCCCAGACTTAAGTATGAAAAGGACCATTTGTGTTCTGCATGTCAAATGGGCAAAAGCAAAAAGCACACACATAAACCCAAAACTGTCAATTCCATCATGGAAGTTCTACACACTCTTTACATGGATCTCTGTGTACCAATGAGGATTCAAAGTATCAATGGAAAGAAATATGTGCTGGTTATTGTTGATGATTACTCTCGATTCACGTGGGTAAAGTTTCTACGGTCAAAAGATGAAGCTCCGGAAACCATCATCAAACTCATCAAGATGTTGCAAGTTCGCCTCAACAAAATAGTTAGATTTATTCGCACTGATAATGGAACGGAGTTTGTGAACAAACAACTCACTCAATTTTATGAAGGTGTCGGCATCAGTCATCAAAAGAGCATTCCATGTACTCCTCAACAAAATGGAGTTCTTGAAAGACGCAATCGCACCTTAGTTGAAGCTGCAAGGACCATGCTCATCTTCTCCAAAGCTCCTATGTTTCTTTGGTCAGAGGCAATTGCCACCGCATGTTACACACAGAACCGATCCTTGATACATCCTCTCTACTGCAAGACTCCCTATGAACTGGTTCATGGCAGAAAACCAGATCTTTCGTTTCTTCGAGTATTTTGCGCACTGTGCTATCCAACTAATGACAGTGAAGACCTTGGGAAACTCAAGGCCAAGGCCGACATTGGTTTCTTCGTTGGCTATGCTCTAGAGCGAAAGGGGTACCGAATCTACAACAAACGTACCAGAGACATAATGGAAACGATCCACGTTACTTTCGATGAGCTGACTGAGCAACCGGTTCCTGGACAATCAAGTTCTGGACCCGTACCTAACCTTTTGTCTCCTGGACCAATAAGCTCCAGGCTTGTACAGAATCCCACTGCTGCTGCTCTTTTTGTACCTCCTACAAGTGAAGATTAGAAGAAACTGTTTGACCCAATGTTTGATGAATACTTTGAACTTCAACAGATGAATGCTCCTGAAGCTACAGTGGTTCAACCACTAGCTGGGGTAGTGAATGTCCAAGTTGATAATGATGGTCCATCCACTTCATTGTCATGGGATCCTGAAGCCCCCACCATCAGTCAATCGGTTACCACCTCTAATGTCCAACCTTCACTTGTACAGCGAGTGGCAACTGTAGATAATTCGTCTGAAGTAAATCCTTTTGCTCCACCTGATAATTAGCCATTTGTTAACATGTTTGCCCCTGAATCGTCAAATGATGCCACATCATCCGACGAATCTAACACAGCTACCTCAGTTCCTTATCCTCAACCCCATGAATACCTTAGAAAATGGACCAATGATCATCCTATAGACAACATTATTGGAAACCCTTCGCGTCCAGTATCTACCCGCAAGCAACTTGCAACCGACGCATTGTGGTGTTTCTTCAATTCTGTCCTCTCTAAAGTTGAACCAAAAAACGTCAAGGATGCAATGTCTAAACATTCATGGTTCACTGCAATGGTGGACGAGATTCATGAGTTTGACCGACTGGATGTGTGGGAATTAGTACCACCTCCCGATTGTGCTATGATCATTGCTCTCAAATGGATATTTAAGGTTAAACTTGATGAGCATGTAGATGTATTGAAAAACAAGGCTAGGCTTGTGGCAAAAGGATATCGACAAGAAGAAGGTATAGACTTTGAAGAATCCTTCGCACCTGTTGCGAGAATTGAAGCCATAAGAATATTTCTCGCAAATGCTGCAAGTCAAAACATGGTGGTTTATCAAATGGATGTCAAGACTGCATTCTTAAATGGCGATCTAAAAGAGGTGGTGTATGTATCTCAACCCGAAGGTTTTGTGGATCCAGAATGCCCTAATCATGTGTATCGGTTAAAGAAGGCTCTCTATGGGATTAAGCAAGCACCTAGGGCGTGGTACGACACCTTGTCTAAATTTCTTCTGGCTAACAAATTCTCCAAAGGCGTTGTTGATCCTACACTCTTTACCAGAAAAACGGGCAAAAACCTTCTTCATGTACAAATCTATGTTGATGACATCATATTTGCCTCTTCTGATCCCAAAGAATGTGATCGTTTCTCCCAAGAGATGAGTTTTGAATTCCAGATGTCTATGATGGGTCAAATGTCTTTCTTTCTAGGATTGCAAATTTCTCAAAATCCCAATGGCATCTTCATCAATCAATCCAAATACGCCAATGAAATTTTGAAGAAATTTGGATTCGACTCCTGTGATTCAATTGATACTCCTATGTCGATCAAAACTTGATGAAGATGATGTGGGAATTCCGGTCGAACAAACCATGTATCAAAGCATGATTGGCTCCTTAATGTATCTTACCACTAGCAGACCAGACCTTCTATTTGCAGTTTGCATGTGTGCTCGGTATCAATCCAAACCCACCAAGAAACATCTGGAAGCTGTCAAGAGAGTCTTTCGATACCTTAAAGGAACAATCCACATGGGCCTTTGGTACCCTAAGGAAACTTCTATGGATCTCACAGCATATTCTGATGCTGATCATGCGGGATGTCAAGACACTCGTCGCAGTACATCTGGGGGTACACAGTTTTTGGGCAATAAGCTAGTCAGTTGGTCGTCAAAGAAACAAATGAGTACATCTATCTCCTCCACAAAAGCTGAATACATTGCCATGTCATCTTGCTGTGCTCAGATCTTATGGATGCGATCTCAACTTTCAGACTATGGCTTCATATGCGACAAGATTCCCATGTACTGTGACAACAAAAGTGCAATTGCACTCTGCTGCAACAATGTCCTGCATTCAAGGACTAAGCACATTGACATTCGACATCACTTCATCAGGGAGCAAGTTGAGAAAGGAATTGTGGAACTTTACTTCATGAGGACTGAGTTCCAGCTAGCTGATATCTTCACCAAAGCACTTTCTAGAGACCGATTTCACTTCATTCTCCCACCCTTGGTATGAAGAGTCTCACGCCTGAGGATCTCATTAGTCTTCAGGATGATCAGGAGGAGTAAAGGGGTTGCTTCACATATCCTTTGTATATAATCTTAACACAAAAAGAAAATAGAAAAATATAAAATTACAAAAAACCCATAAAAATCTGAAAAACTATAAAAATACAAAAACACTCTTCTCACGACATGTCTCTTGTGTAATCAATATTATGTACGTTTCTAGAAATGTCATTCAATAATGACACGGAATCATACATATGCTTGAGCAAGAGTTTTTCGGTTTCAAATAAAGTTCTTTTCAAAAACATGTCGTATCTCAAAACATTCTTCAAATTATGGCTTGTAGTCATTTCAGGCTACAACTCGGACTTAAAAATGGCTTGTTATTACTTCAGATAGCAACCCGGTTTTCAAAATGAGGAAAACACGTCGCCAAAAAGACGGTTGTTCCTAGCAACGGGTGTTGTTCATCCGAGCGTGAATTACTTTATATTCATGCACCCTCGATCTAATGTACGCTTCAGTGCATTATTTCTTGACAAAGAAGAGAAATCTTCTTTTTATCGCCAAATACTTTCCCTTCTATGATTTTTTCGGAAAGTATTTGTGCAAAACTTGGTGGTACCGTGAGATTTTGATTGAAAATCAAATTGAACTCAAAAGTTTGATAAAATTTTCTCTCAATCAATGACTTTAATATTTTATGAAAATATTTCAGTTTTAGCATCCGTCATTAATTGAGGGGGAGAGTGATTTCTCAAAATTTTATGTATCATCAAAACTCCCCACACTTTGTACAATACCTTTAAATAAAACGATTTGTGATGGTTATGTGTCAGAATGAGAACATTTTCAAAGAGTTTTCGTTAAAACTTCAAATCGTTTGTAAACTCATCAATTCTGACACATAACAACCTCCCTCACAGATTGAGGGGGAGCAAGAAAAAGTTCCTTTTATCAGAAAACATTAAAAATTAACCGCATTTCTCTCCCAAAAGTTTTCTAAATTATTTAAATCAATTGAGATCAAAAATCTCGAAAGATTTGATATTTTTGATCGAGGGAGAGAATGTGATTTAAATATGAAATATGATAATTAAAAGTGATCTTTTGGACTCAATAAATAGGCTCCCACATATGTGCTAAACACTTTCGAATATCGATGACATATTGAGGGGGAGCAAGCAAAAGGCGTTTGTGGAAGTTATACCAAAGACCGACCATTTATATTTATGCATGGAGTTATAAGGTTGGTTAAGGTTAGGTATAAGTTCCCATGATCCACCAGAACCGGAAGGATCTTCCCAGGGACAATCCTCTAGATAGATTAGAAGTCCTTAGGAATGATTAGAAAAAAAGGAGAAAAGTGAGAAAAGGAAGAGTGCGGACTGAGATAGAGCTAGGACTGGAACAAACCCAACAAGGTTCTTGTGGTGAAGTCTCGGTAAGCACTGAAGGGGTTGAAGAATGAAAAAGAAATGAAATGAGAAAGGGTGAAAAGAAATAGCCCTCTTTTGATATATTCAACCTTAGGGCAGAAACCGGGTTCAATTCATAATCTACTAGTGGTTACTAAGGTAACACTAGTATTGAAGACAAGACGTCATGGACCCAGTGACGCACTGCACTAAACTTCCTAACCACTCAAGTTCTCTTAAAAGAACTTGTTTCATTCTCATAGGGAACCATGTGAAAAGAAATAGCCCTCTTTTGAAAAGGGTGAAAAGAAATAGCCCTCTTTTGATATATCCAACCTTAGGGCAGAAACCGGGTTCAATTCATAATCTACTAGTGGTTACTAAGGTAACACTAGTATTGAAGACAAGACGTCATGGACCTAGTGACGCACTGCACTAAACTTCCTAACCACTCAAGTTCTCTTAAAAGAACTTGTTTCATTCTCATGGGGAACCCTGTGCAATGTATCGACCGCTCATTGCGAGCTATGTTGATACCTAAACAGGAGACGCCTCCCCAGTCTCCAGGAGCGGATCAAAATGCACTATTGAGTCTAGAGCCATGAGATCATCCATAAATCTCGTTAGGACACATTCCAAATATGCTTATTGTTTCACACAATGTGGAAAATAAGATAAAATATTTAGAGTCCTAAGCATTATCCTTGTGGTATTGGCAGAACATCCGAGTGATATGAAAATATTCACGATGAAGATGGAAATCCTTCTAGAGCGAACATCTTTCAAGCTCTTGGTAGGTGACATGTGAGATCCATCTAGGATCAATGATCAAGTGACAACTGGAAAGAAACAATGGTGCGATTCATAATTGAATCAAACTTGTTCCAGGATATGGATTGACGGATACTTTTGCAAAAACCTTTCGGTTTGCTCACAAATAAATTTTCGAGCACATTGATTGTGTAATATCTTTCAAACAAAAGTATTTTTGATGGAAATGTGATTCAAAGTATAAAACTCTCGTCGCATCTCAAAAATGTTTATCATAGGACACGCGAGTGATTTCTATAAATCTATTTCTCATCAATCCGTGAATATTTATTCACCGATTCACTCTATCGTGCTGTCTGCTTTGAGATGTTCCGGTATCAGAACATGCTAAGTATAAAGATTCCAAAGTGGATTCTTTGGAAAATTCATTACTACAAGCTGGAAATTCCTGTCAAGGAGAGTCTTCTTTAAAAGAGACTCTACCTGATCACAGGTCGGTTTTCACAAAACCGGAGGGTAGTCTGTCTTCGCAGAACGAATGACAAAGCCATATTCGTTCTCTATCTTTATTGCTAACTGTTTTATTTCAGGGACACATATAAAGATGGCGTTGATTGCTCCAGTTTCCAGCTGAATCGGGTCAATCCATACCTCATGCTCACACATCCTCCACACTATCAATGAAGATGAGAGACTTGCTACAACAAATGTTGAGGGACTACCAACAACGTTTCCGCAACTCTGATGAAAAAGTCTCCTGATCTACAACTCTAATGCAACGTCACCAAATACAGAAGGGTGTGAGCATGATGGTCCTTAGTCACTACATCACATGAAGGCAATACAACTATGGATGAGCTTGGAGATTTACTTTGGCTGATGATCTCAAAGGAAGCTCAAAGATCACACATCACAAAGGAATTTAAATCACAAGTTCGCTTGCTTGAAGTACAAAGTGTGTAGAAAAGTGAAGAATCAGATCCTACGAGCTACAAAGACTAAAGAATGCTTAAAGACTAAAGAGCTTAATTTCAAAGGTGACCTCGCTTAGGGGGAGATTGTTAGGGATACAAATATTCCTGTAAAAGTCTCGGTCACCTAATGATTGTAATAGCATTAAGTTAGCTCGTAGTTAGTTTATTTATTAGTTAATTAGTATTAGTTTAAGTAACACCGTGGAAGAAGGACGGGTCTTCACCCACTGTATGCCTGATCCACAGCCCGGGTGTGGTCTTTTATGTTGTAAGAATAAATACCCCTCTCCACATGTGGTGAGGGTTAGACCTTCACTTAATCTCAATCTAATATTTCATTTTCTCTCAAGGTTCCTCTCTCCCTCTCCTTCTTGTTTCTCCAACGCCACACAAATCACAAGAGGTATCATGTTTCCAACATTGTTAGTATTCTACAAAAACTTAGCAAAGATCGTAAAATATAAATAATGTTTTTAGGCGATATTTGTATTAACAATCTCCCCCTTTTTGTTGATGACAAAACATAAACTTTGTTTTTAAGCAACTCACAAAATTTTAGTGTTTAAGACTTAAAAAAATTATATTAAACTTGTTTTACTTAAGTGATGAAAATCATATTAAGTTAAAAGGTTTAATATATGTTTCTCCCCCTTTTTGTCGAAACAAAAAGTAGAGTAGTGAAGCGGAATAATGCACGTGCTCCCCCTTGGTCGTTACTCCCCCTAAAAGGAGTGCCAAGATGGGAAACATGGATTTTGATCCTACAAAAAAAATGGTTAGTTGGTGATATATATATAATCAAGCTTGTAGTTACCACACATAATGCAACCACAATGACAACTCAAAAATGATCAACCAACAATGCAAGTAAGTAAGTAGTAAAAGATATCATTTCAAGTAAAATTTGACTCGTAAAAGTCAAAGACAAGAAATGAAAATGATCCTCCTACTTCAAAAAAAATGAAAAATAACCAAGAAAGAAAAATCAAATCCTACTTTCTTAAATGGGGCGAAAGGCCTCTAAATGTTGTCTAGGATTTTTTTGGGTGGGAAAGAGCATCCAAACGTTCTATGACATGTTGGAATGCAAAACGGGTTTCGTCTTGAAATAGGTGAAGCAACAATTTGATGCTTTCACCCATTTTCAACATTTGCTCACAATGTGAGCAAACATGGGGATGAGTGGGTGGAAATGGGTTGGTTTTGGGTTCTTGGTTTGAGGATGGGTTGGTTTTTGGTTCTTGGGTGGAGGATGGGTTTGGTATAGAGTCAAGCAAGGTGGTTTGAAATTCCATTGCTTGATGAAGGTGATTCTCGACCATGCTTTGAATTTCCTCATAGGAAGGAAAGAAAGACTCAAAGGTTTGGGCTTGAGAATGTGGTGGAGTTGGGTGATCATGGTTTTCAAAGTTTGGTTCTCCATAAAGAGGACCATGGATGTCATGGTAGATAGGGTGAAACAACAATGGTTTGGGTTGGTGGTACTCTTGTTGTGGTGGTTGGTTGTGGTTAAAATACTCATTTTGGTCAAGAAATGACCTTGGTATTTCATTTGTAAAAGGTGGTGGTTGTGTTGGTCTTGGTGGAAGATCATTGAGATCTTGGACAAAAGGATGTGGTGATGTTGGAGGAGACCCAAATAACTCCGTAGGTTCAAGTTTAGGTAATGGTGATGGTGATGGAGTTTTGGATGGTTGGGTTGGAGCACTTGGTGGAGTTGGGTCAATGGGTGATTTTGTTGGTGGTGGAGTGAGCTCATTGGGTTCATTGGGTGATGGAGATGGAGATGCAAGGTTTAGAAAATGTTCATTTTTTATTGGTGAGGTGAATTCATCCGAGAATGAGGAGCTTAGGTTGATGATTGCTTAGACCAAAGTGGTTTGACACTTATCCGGGCGGTTTTCCGAACGGTTCTTGATGGTTGAGAGGTGATAGTTGACTTAGTCATTTTTAAAATGGTTTAAAGATTAGAGATTGTAATGGGGAAGCTGTGATTTGATAGTGTTCTAGGATGGTTTAATTTATAGTTATGAAGGAGTATGGGAAGGAGTGTTTGGATTTGATGTTTAGCCATACAAAAATGGAGGTTCCTAATGATTTGGAAGACTAATGTGGGTTGTCAAATCATGGAAGTCAATCCAATGAAAATGGTGAAATAGGAAGACAAAGATTTGCACTAAATGCTTAGTGGTTTTGGCAAATTTGTTGAAGGTATATGTCTCAGGGATTTCAAGGAACCTTTGGAAGGGTTCCTTCCTTTATGTGTGAAGGTTCCTTGAGGTGGTTATGGCTATTTTTGAAATAAGGCGGGAAATGGTTTTCTTTGAGTTATAAGGAATGAGAACTACCCTATTGTGCTTAACAAATTGCAGGAAATTGGTTTCTATCTAAAAGAGTGGTATGTTGTTGAGTGGATGTTGAAATGTTGAAAGCTAAAATTTTTTTTTGCAGAAAATCTGGCGGAACCCTCAGATTACACAGGCAAAACCCGTGTGAGGGTTCTGTCGGATCCGTTGGGCCGTTTCTGGGTTGCCCAGAAATTACACTGGCGAAACCATTCTAGGGTGCCGCCATATCCGCCAGACCTGAAAAATTAGACAGTCCGCGATTTTGACCCGCGAGACGATTTTCAAATTTTTCGAAAACTCCTAAAACCAAAAATATAATTCATATCTGGTTAGGAAATGCAAAAAATGGACATGTAAACACGCATACCATTGGACTTTGACCGGGGGCTAGCGAATTTCACTATACTTAGTGAAAATTTCATAAACATGAAAATTTGACAACATGCCAAACGTTGTCTACCTGCATCATAGTTAGTTAATACATGTTGCAAATAGTATCACAAATTATACCAACACACAATTACATGACAAACATTGTTTAAACGACCAAATTGTTCAAATAGCACCTTGTGCCAAACACTCCTACACACCCGCACTCATTGACGGTCAATCTTCTTGTTGAGCTTTCCAAGGAATCTCCCAAGATTCTTAAACATCCCCTTTGTTTGCTTGAACTCCGCCAACTCATTTGGAATATCCAGAATTTGGGAAAGTTATTCTAGAGGTGGGAGCCTAGAGTTGGGCAAAGTGTCATCTTCACTCATTGAGGATGATGATGAGGAGTGATGAGACAAAAAATGAACCACTTTTAGGGGGTCATTTAAGTCCGGAATTGAATTTATTTGATCAAATATTTCCCTAAATCATTCCTTTTGTGATTTTAGGTACTTTGGGAGTGAATTCTGGAAAAGGAAGCAATTCGGACATTTTTCGAGCATAAAAGTGAAGAAAACGGCAAAGACTTAATTTTCCAAGCTAAGAACAGTACCTGACGGCGTCAAGAAGAAGATCCTGACGGTGTCAAGAGTAAAAACCATGACAACCCAGTGCAAACCAGACGGCGTCACAACAAGGGCGTCAAGAGTTAAATTGGTGACGGCCTGCATAAGGAGAATACATGACGGCGTCAGACCAGATCCAGGCAGTCCGAGAAACTATTTGGCGGTGAGATGACGGCGTCAGACATTTGTTCTTGACGCCGTCACCTATCAAAATCTATATATAGTTTTCTATTCTTCATTCATTAGAGAGGAACTTGTGTGGAGAAAACTAGGGCCGAACTTTGTAAACCCTAGGTCATAATTTACAGTGTTTCAAGGGTTTTCACCCCTTGAATCCTTTCATGTTCTATTGAGATAAGTCTTCACTTAATTCATTCAATATGTCTATGTGTTGTTTGAATATATCTTTTACTTGTCTTGATTCCAACATGCTAGGCTAGATCTATCTTGTGTTTGCTTAGATCTAATGAAACCTAGATGTTAATTATGTGTTGATTACTTGTTTATGGTTGTATTGGATGAATGATTTCAATGTTAGGCTTAAGAAAACTGGCAGATCTCCATTGTGTAACATGCTTGAACGTCTTAGGAAACATGAACCAATGTGTACTAGGTTTTATTGGTTGTATTTAATGCATGACCAAATTCTAGTGATCCCATGTTAGGAGCTTCTTAGCTGGCTCGACATAGGAGTGAAGTAGGCGCTCATAGGATTGGGGAAATAAGTACGCCACCCCATGAATGGTATTAAGGAATACAATCCGTCATCCACGCAACTATAACAAGTAATTAACGTGTAAAAGATATCTAGGGAGTAGTGAAATCTAAGTAAACACAATTCTCCCACATATTGCTCACAACTTTAGTATAATTTAGTTTATTTTCATTTCTAGTATTTTATTTTGATTGCATCTTAGTAATTGGGTTAGTTGACTAGCAACTAATTCTGCCCAACTCCTTCAAACCCGAGATTTTTAATTGCTTTCATAAAAATATAAAAAAATACAAAAAGAATCATCCCTCATCTCTAGACCTAGTCTTTAGGTTTTCTAATCCTAGCGACACTATTCCTAGTTGAACGATCAATCCCCCTGTACTTGTCATTATACTATACTACATCGATCATGTACACTGCCAGGTGGGGGTTGCAAGCTTCTCGAGATCCCTCGAGAGGTAAAGCTTGGTGCAAACCCTACGTATCAAGTTTTTAGCGCCGCATCCCGGGGAATAGTTATTGTCTAGGTTAGAATCTCTTTTTATTAGGTCTACTTACTAGATTCCTTTCTAGTAAGATTTTATTTTTATTTTCTAGGTTCTCTTTAGTCTATCTTATTTCTTCGTGGTTTTGTTCGTAACTCTTCACCACCCGACATCATGGACGATGGGAACATCTTTGAACCCGTCATCCCACCACAACAAAACCCACCACTAGATAACCAACCTCTTAGGCCCCGAACCTTAGGAGAATATTCCCGACCTAGCCACCAAGGCTACCGAAACACCATTGAGCTCACCGGAGCCAATGTGACCCCCTTGCGATCCGACACCATCCGGTTGGTGCAAAGCGGATGTGCATTCCATGGACTTCGTTCCTAAGATCCAAACCAACATCTCAAGGACTTCCTTAAAATCGTTGATTCAATAGACCTCGCCCGATTATGCCTATTCTAATTTTCTCTACGTGCTCAAGCTAGCCAATGGCTTGAATGTTTACCCGCGGGATCCATCACCTCATGGGATGATCTCACCACTCGTTTCCTTACTCAATTTTTCCCACCGGGGAGAACTACCCAGCTTAGAAATGACATCTTGATGTTCCAACAACGTCAAGGTGAAACTCTATATGAAGCATGGACTCGATTCAAGGACTTACTCCAAAAAGTCCCTCATCATGGCATATATCTTTGGCTCCAAGTCCAAATCTTCTATGACCATATCGATCTCTCCACAAGGCGAGCCATTTACCAATCGGCCGGTGGTAAGCTACGTGATCTAAGTGCGGAACAATCATGGGAACTCATAGAAGATCTTGCTCTCTATGACAACGAAAGTTGGAATGATCCCCGTGATTTGAACAAAATGGTCAAGGCAATATCTTTGCCTTCGAACAACTCTAGCACTCCCGACCGTAGGATCATGGAACTTGAGGACCAAGTCAAGTTTCTCATGAAATCTTACGAAGCTCCTAAGCCTTCAAGCCAAGTGACAAAATCACTTCTTCATGCGAATTATGTAGTGGTCCCCATGACACTCGTGATTGTGTGGAACTCCCCGGAACAGCTTTTGCGGACTACGTATCCTCGCGTACCGACGAAGCGGGAGATAAGTGGTACACTTTCAAACCCGAGCCAAACCCTTACGGTGATTCCTACAATCCCTCTTGGAAAAATCACCCAAACCTTAGCTGGAAACAAAACCAAGCCAATTCTTCCAATCCGCCCAATCGTTACCAACCAAACGGTCCACCCTCCAACCGTACTTTTAATAACAATCCTTCTAACAACTATGGTAGTACCAACAATCTTGAAGGATTGATGTCTAAGTTCATGGCATCTCAAGAGGCTCGCATAGCTAGGTTTGAAACCGAATTCAACCAACAACAAACGGAGATGACCAACAAGATAGACAACTTGTTGAAAGCCCTCAACAACCAAGCGTTAACTACACCTAGGAAGGACACTAGGGACGCCAATAACGGAATCCGAATTAAGGACCCCTCATCATCCAAACATGTCCACTTTATCAATGTTGTCACCATTAAACCAAAAGATAAGGATATATAAGAAAGTGACAAAGATGAAGTTGAAGTAGAAACCGAAACTAGGGATGAAATTAGGGAAGTTGAGGTTAATAAGGGAGAGGAGTTAGAGGAAGTAGAGACCATAGAAAAGCACTTTGATAAGTTGCCCACCAAGGAAGAACGGGAATATCATAATGATTTATTCGATGGCCCCGAGACACCATATATCCTTAGCACACCCCTTATCAAAATGGGAGACCCCTCTAACATCAACATACCATGCAACATCGGGCATATGCATATATGGAAAGCTTAAACCGATCCTGGATCTCCTATAAACATCATGACTAGGACTTATTACAATTGGGTGATGAAGAAACAACTTGATTATAGGATGATGCCCAATAAAAATTTGATAAGTAATTTTGTAGGAAGAGTGAAGGGATTGCATGTGATTATAGGTAATTTCACCTATGAGATCGATTTTATGATAGTAGAAGATACTCGCCCGGTGATAGATGATTGCCTAAGCCAAGTAGTATTCGAAAAACCATTTGTTGAGGCCACTAAGATGAGTAATCTAGAGAGTGAAACCAACGATGAGGTCACGTAGTAACCCATGACCTTGAGTCTAGCTACAAGACTCGTAAATAAAGAAAAGCGCTTTTTGGGAGGCAACCCATGATTGTGTGTGATTTTTATTTTGTTTGTTTGTTATTTGCTTCCGTAAGCATGTTTTATTTTTATTGTTGGTAGATCATGTTTCAAAACTAAATAGTGGAAATACTTTACTTTGTTGTTTGGCCTAGTCTTAACTTCATCCAAAGGTATTTTTGCAAAAGATAAGTGTAAGGGGAAACCCCAAATATGTTTTTAAGAAACAAAACCGATCATGATTCTCCACAATTTTAAATGAACATGTATATTCGTATTTGTTAGAGTCAAATGCTTGTATCGAGTCATAATGATGTTTTGCAGGATTTTCCCGAAAGTAGGACCAAGTTTTTCCAGAAATTTTCCGGAAACTTAACATAAGAATTTCTGCAGGTCACTTCTGATGGCGTCACAAGTTTACTCTTGACAGCGTCACGTGTAAAAATCTGGAAATTTTACCAGTTTGTTTTTCTAATGGAGTCTCAAAGTTTTTGTTGAATTATTAGTTTTATAATCTCCAGGAAATCTGTAAACATCATTCCACAAGCATTATATCTTATTTTGTTTTCTAGGTTTTATTAGCATATGTAGATTGCCGCCGATTTTATGCGAGGTTGCCTTGTCTGTTTTCTCAGGTTTTACAGGTTATGTATGACAAGAAGATGATTATTATTCTGGAAGGGAAGCTTTGATTGTTCATTTCTTGGAGGAAGATCTAACCTGGCCACCTTATTATCCATACCGAGCGAATCAGGGGAGTATTTGATTTCATTCGTTTTACTTATTTCAATTTTACATTCTTTACTTGAACATTGGGGACAATGTTCATCCTAAGTGTAAGGGGAGGGTAAAATGATGATACCTTACAAATACACTTTCGCTTGAGTTTGTTTGTTTGATGGTAGATGTGTAATAAAACTATGAGAAATACTTGTTAGTGCAATTTTAGCGCCAAGTTTAAATTTTTTTACAACATTTAGGAGTGAAACTTTAGCCATAGCAAGCGTCTCATGGATAGGAGATTGTATGACTAGCACAAAAACCATACCACTCAAAAATTTTCACCCCAAATATGTGAGGTTCGCCCTTAGATCTTTAGGAAAAAAATTCATTGTTGGTGCTTATGAGTGTACCAGTAGTATTTAGATTCTAGAACTTGTGATAGCGATGCATCCCGAGACCGCTAGTGAGACTACATTCGTGTAGTTAGGATTTACTACATGATAAGAGGCATTATGATAACCCTTGTTCTACACCTGTAATATAATCACATTGACTTCATAGGTCAAGTAATTCTCCCACACCTTAGCGTTGTACTCCTTTTTAGTACATGAAACCCCTAGTACACCCCTCCGAGCCTATCTTTTAGTTTCTAACTTTAAGCATCTTACTTAAAGGAAGAATTTGTTACACCCCACTTAAATGTACACCCAAATCACCTTAGCCTTCCGTGTATGCACTCATCTTTAGTGCATTATTGTTATTTGTTAAACCCTTAGTTAATTATCTAATTGATTACATGGTTGCTAAGTCGAGTCATATCCTTGTACATATTGTTTTGGGACGATTGGGACTCATGCGTAAAGTACTTGTGTTACGGAGTAATGGGGAAGAACATCATATTATTACCCCCATATGTATGTTAATCTTAAAAGTACTCCAAGTGTTTTGATTTTCTTAATTCGAGTCATTAGATTAGTTTATTGTAAAGTATGTAAAAATTCAAGTGTAAGGGGAATGTTCATTCCCTATGATGTATTATTTTTGATGGTAGGGTAAGAGTGTATAAAAAAAATCAAAAATATATAGAAAAAAATAGAAAAAGAAAAAGAAACATACGGACTACCATCCCTTTTCATTCTATGTTCATTTTATGTTTTTGTTATTTTTCATTTAATAGCTTAAGTCGAGTCTAGTCTTGGCTTAGCAACGCCATATTGTACATGTAATTAACCAAGATTGTTAACTCGCCACCAGTAAAGACTGCCTATATCCAACAAAACCGTGTATTCCATATCCCTACACCTAACGTTACAACCCTTTAAAAGACCTCTTTGATAGTTTATCCTAGGTGCTTACGCCATGTGGTGGAGGTTTGATCCTTTCCCAAGCCTATGGTAATCTATTTTGCTATGACAGGTAGTGAGAGATGTTTTCCATTTCCATATTGTGATATTACTTTATTACACCCGAGAGATGTGAGTATCTAAACACTATTTGTGAGATGCTAGTATATGACCTCCGTGATTGTCTATTGGTCTTTAGTGGAACGATTATTTGTTGTAATTACTTTTATATTAGTGTTAAATGACCCCTAACTTGTATTTTGATTAGAATAAAAACGCATTTGCTTGAGGACAAGCAAATCTCAAGTGTAAGGGTATATGATGAGGCAAAAAATGAACCACTTTTATGGGGTCATTTAAGCCCGGAATTTAATTTATTTGATCAAATATTGCCCTAAATCGTTCCGTTTGTGATTTTAGGTACTTTGGGAGTGAATTCTGGAAAAGGAAGCAATTCGGACGTTTTTGGAGCATAAAAGTGATTAAAACGGCAAAGACTTAATTTTCCAAGCTGAGAACAGTACCTGACGGCGTCAAGAGGAAGATCCTGACGGCGTCAAGAGTACAAACCATGACAACCCAGTGCAAACCTGACAGCGTCACAACAAGGGCATCAAGAGTTAAATTAGTGACGGACTGCATACGGAGAATACATGACGGCGTCAGACCCAGATCTAGGCAGTCCGAGAAACTATTTGGCGGCGAGATGACGACGTCAGACATTTGTTCTTGACGCCGTCACCTATCAAAATCTATATATAGTTTTCTATTTTTCATTCATTAGAGAGGAACTTGTGTGGAGAAAACTAGGGCCGAACTTTGTAAACCCTAGGTCATAATTTACATTGTTTTCAAGGGTTTTCACCCCTTGAATCCTTTCATGTTCTATTAAGATAAGTCTTCTCCTAATTCATTCAATATTTCTATGTGTTGTTTGAATATATCTTTTACTTGTCTTGATTCCAACATGCTAGGCTAGATCTATCTTGTGTTTGCTTAGATCTAATGAAACCTAGATGTTAATTATGTGTTGATTACTTGTTTATGGTTGTATTAGATGAATGATTTCAATGTTAGGCTTAAGAAAACTGGCAGATCTCCATTGTGTAACATGCTTGAACGTCTTAGGAAATATGAACCGATGTGCACTAGGTTTTATTGGTTGTATTTAATGCATGACCAAATTCTAGTGATCTCATGTTAGGAGCTTCTTAGCCGGCTCGACATAGGAGTGAAGTAGGCGCTCATAGGATTGGGGAAGTAAGTACGCCACCCCATGAATGGTATTAAGGAATACAATCCGTCATCCATGCAACTATAACAAGTAATTAACATGTAAAAGATATCTAGGGAGTAGTGAAATCTAAGTAAACACAATTCTCCCACATATTGCTCACAACTTTAGTATAATTTAGTTTATTTTCATTTCTAGTATTTTATTTTGATTGCATCTTAGTAATTGGGTTAGTTGACTAGCAACTAATTCCGCCCAACTCCTTCAAACCCGAGATTTTTAATTTCTTTCATAGAAATATAAAAAAATATAAAAAGAATCATCCCTCATCTCTAGACCTAGTCTTTAGGTTTTCTAATCCTAGCGACACTATTCCTAGCTGAACGATCAATCCCCCTGTACTTGTCATTATACTATACTACATCGATCAGGTACACTGCCTGGTGGGGGTTGCAAGCTACTCGAGATCCCTCGAGAGGTAAAGCTTGGTGCAAACCCTATGTATCAAGGAGGTAGGAGGATGAGAACGTTTTCCTTGGGCTTTGTAAACTCTCTTATCACTTAGTGGGACAAAGGTGTGTGGAATGAGAGAGTAGTCAAGGCGAAGACCATTAGGAGTTGGTGGAATGGGAGAGATGAACCTAAAGAGACGGGTCAAGAGCATTCCAGATGGCATAGCCGTTGTGCCATGCACGGGAATGTCAACCATTCTCTTGGCCATGTAGTAGGCAAGGTTGAAGGGTTGCCTAACGGACAAGGAGTAGAGCATGTAGCAAAGGCAAATATTTATATGATCTCAGTTTCCTATTGTGCTAATGACATTGGCTCTAAGGACTTCCTCCCATTTCTTAAATTGGGGCTTGAGTTCATTAAGTTCCATTCCATATGGATCCTTATCGACCTCATTTCCCGAACGGGTTCTCCTAGTGTTGGTTGTCCTAACGAAGAGGTGGTCACGAAGTTCATCTTTGGACACAAGAGGGGTGTCATAGGGATGGATGCGGTCAAAGAGTGTGTCAAGAGTTGAGAGGGAGTGCAAGTCGGAGTAGATGCAAGTACCACGGTTTAGGACTCCAAGGATTTGAGCAAACTCCTCGAGAGTGAAGGAGTATTGATGACTTATGCGTGGGAATTGCACCAGGCTTTACCTCTCGAGGGATCTCGAGAAGCTTACAACCCCCACCAGGCAGTGTACCTGATCGTTGTTGTATAGTATAGTGACAAGTACCGGGGGATTGATCGTTCAACTCAAGAATGGTGTCGCTAGGATTAGAAAGCCTAAAAACTAGGTCTAGAGGTGAGGGATGATTCTTTTTGTATTTTTTTTTATTTTTATAAAAGCAAGTAAAAAACTCGGATTTTGGAGGAGTGGGCGGAATTAGTTGCTAGTCAACTAACCCAATAACTAAGATGCAATCAAAATAAAATAACAAAAATGTAAATAAAGCTAATTAAACTAGTGGTGTGAACAATAAATGGGAAAGTTGTGTTTACTTAGATTTCATTACTCCCTAGATATCTTTTACAGGTTGATAGTTTGTTACAGTTGCATGGATGACGGGTTATATTCCTTAATACCAATCGTGGGGTGGCGTACATACTTCCCCATCTCTATAAGATCCTACTTCACTCCTATGTCGAGCCTGCAAGAATCTCCTAACATGGGATCACTAGAATTCGCTGATGCATTAAATACAACCATATAAACCTAGTAGCATTGGTTCATGTTTCTTAAGACGTTCAAGCATGTCACACAATGGAAGTCTGCCAGTTTTCTTAAGCCTAACATCGAAATCATTCATCCATTACAACTATAAACAAGCAATCAACCCATAATCAACATCTAGGTTTCATTACATCTAAGCAAACCACAAGAGATCTAGCCTAGCATGTTAAAATCAAGACAAGCGTTAGATATATTCAAACAACACATAGACATATTGAATGAATTGAAAGGATACTTATCTTAATTGAACATGAAAGGTTTCAAGGAGTTAAAACCTTTGAAAATATTGTAAAAGTCGAGCTAGGGTTTATTCAAGTCATCCCTAATATTGTCCTCTCCTATGAATGAAAATTACAAAGACTATATATAGATTTCCTAAGGTGACAGCGTCAAGAAGAAAATTCTGACGCCATCAACCCGCCACCCATAATAAAATCGGATTGCCTAGATCAATGTTCTGAAAGGCTCAAGGCGCAATAAGGCGCAAAGGGGGTCAAAGAGCCTCGAGTCGAGGCGCAAACCAAGGCGCGGGATTCATAAATATAAGGCGCACTATATATTTAGGTTTTTTTTTTTATAACATATGTGACAACTTATGCAGCTTAAATAACAAAAAAAATATCAATATTCAATGCATAATGCCACTTAATAGTTATTACATCTAATAAAGGTCGCATTTAAACCCAAAATATTAAGCAAACAACATATCAGAATCCACGAACTACCCTAAATTCCTGAAGATACATTACAATATATGAGTTTATGACTTATAAAATTTAACAAATTGCTATGTATCAAATTATCAACTATTAACAACAAAAAATCTATAGTTGTTTCGTAACACTTAACACTAAACAAACAACATTCGTATATGTTAATAAGCTACTATTCTTAGACATTAGATTACAAAAAATACATAGTTCTTTGTTGATTGTGTGTTTTAGTAGAATAAAAGCTCATTTGCTTGAGGACAAGCAAATCTCAAGTGTAAGGGTATATGATGAGGCGAAAAATGATCCGTTTTTAGGGGGTCATTTAAGCCCGAATCTGACTTTATTTGATCAAATATTGCCCTAAATCGTTCCTTTTGTGATTTTAGGTGTTTGGAGAGTGAATTCTGGAAAAGAAGCCATTTTGGACGTTTTTGGAGCATAAAAGTGAAGAAAACGGCAAAGTATCAATTTTCCATGCTGAAGACACTAGGTGACGGCGTCAAGAGTTACACCCTGACAGCGTCAGACATCAAGAATAAAACACCGTAGTTGATGACGGCGTCAAAATCCATCCTGACGGCGTCAAAGTCCCAAGAATAAAATACCGTAGGTGGTGACGGCGTCACATAGGCCGTCATAAGTAGATCAAGGCCGTCCGAGGAAGTATTTGGCGGCGAGGTGACGGCGTCACATGCTTGTCTTGACGCCGTCAGCCCAGTTTTCCTATATATAGTTTTCTAGTTTTTTCATTAAAGGAAAGAAGTTTTGGTGAAACCCTAAAGACGAATTTGGTACCTCTTTTACAGGTTTTTCAAGGGTTCCAAACCCTTGATACCTTGCATTGTAATTGAGATAAGTGTTCTTCTAATTCAATCAATATGTCTATGTGTTGGTTGTTTATATCTTGTTCTTGTCTCAATTCCATTATGCTAGGCTAGATCTCTCTTGTGTTTGCTTAGATCTAATGAAACCTAGATGTTGATTATGTGTTGATTACTTGTTTATTCTTGTTCTTGGATGAATGATTTATATGTTAGGCTTAAGAAAACTGGCAGATCTCCAAATGGTAACATGCTTGAACGTCTTAAGAAACATGAACCGAGGCGTACTAGGTCTTTATTGGTTGTATTTAATGCATGAGCCACTGTTTACAATCCCTATAGTTGTGCTGGGTCATGGTGTAGGAGGAGATAAGAGCTCATAGAGTTGGGGAGTTATGTATGCCACCCCACGAATGGTATTAAGGAATACAATCCGTCATCCATACAAGTATAACAAGTAATTAACGTGTAAAAGATGTCTAGGGAGTAGTGAAGTCTAAGTAAACACAATTTCTCCAATTACTGCTCACAACATTAGTATAATTTAGTTTAATTTCATTTTCAGTATTTTATTTTGAATATATATTAGTTTTGGGTTAGTTGAATAGCAACTAATTCCGCCCACTCCTTCAAAACCCGAGATTTTAATTGCTTTCATAAAAATATAAAAATACAAAAATAATCATCCCTCACCTCTAGAACTAGTAATTAGGTTTTCTAATCCTAGCGACACTATTCCTAAGCTGAACGATCAATCCCCCGGTACTTGTCACTATACTATACTACAACGATCAGGTACACTGCCTGGTGGGGGTTGTAAGCTTCTCGAGATCCCTCGAGAGGTAAAGCAAGGTGCGATTCCCACGCATCAAGTTTTTGGCGCCGCAGCCTGGGGAATAGTTATTGTCTAGGTTAGAATTTCTTTTTATTAGGTCTACTTGCTAGATTCCTTTCTAGTAAGATTTTATTTTTATTTTTAGGTCTTCTTTAGTCTATCTTATTTCTTCGTGCCTTTGTTCGTAACTCTTTACCATCCGACATCATGGAAGGTGGTAACATCTTTGAACCCATCATCCCACCACAACAAAACCTACCACTAGAACCCCTTTGGCCCCGAACCTTAGGAGAGTACTCCCGACCTAGCCATCAAGGCTACCGAAACACCATTGAGCTCACCGGAGACAATATGACCCCCTTGCGATCCGACACCATCCGGTTGGTGCAAAGCGGATGTGCATTCCATGGACTTCGTTCCGAAGATCCAAACCAACACCTTAAGGACTTCCTCAAAATCGTAGATTCCATAGACCTAGGTGTTGAAACTAGAGAGACTACCCGTTTACGCCTATTCCAATTCTCTCTACGGGATCAAGCTAGTCAATGGCTTGAGCGGTTACCCGCGGGATCCATCACCACATGGGATGATCTCACCACTCGTTTCCTTGCTCAATTTTTCCCATCGGGGAGAACTACTAAGCTTAGGAATGACATCTTGATGTTTCAACAACGTCAAAATGAATCTCTTTATGAAGCATGGACTCGTTTCAAGGACTTACTCCAAAAAGTCCCTCATCATGGCATAGATCTTTGGCTCCAAGTCCAAATCTTCTATGACCATATCGACATCTCCATGAGGTGGACCATTGACCAATCGGCCGGTGGTAAGCTACGTGATCTTAGTGCGGAACAATCATGGGAACTCATAGAAGATCTTGCTCTCTATGACAACGAAAGTTGGAATGATCCCCGTGACTTGAACAAAACGGTCAAGGCAATATCTTTGCCTTCGAACAATTCTAGCACTCCCGACCGTAGGATCATGGAACTTGAGGACCAAGTCAAGTTTCTCATGAAATCTTACGAAGCTCCGAAGCATTCAAGCCAAGTGAACAAAATCACTTCTTCATGCGAATTATGTAGTGGTCCCCATGACACTCGTGATTGTGTGGAACTCCCCGGAACAGCTTTTGCGGATTACGCATCCACGCGTACCGACGAAGCGGGAGATAAGTGGTACACTTTCAAGACCGAGCCAAACACATACGGTGATTCATACAACCCCTCATGGAAAAATCACCCAAACCTTAGGTGGAAACAAAATCAACCCAATTTATCCAACCCACCTAATCGTTATCAACCAAACGGTCCACCATCCAACCGTACCTTCAACAACAATCCTTCTAACAACTATGGTAGTACCAACAATCTTGAAGGATTGATGTCAAAATTCATGGCATCTCAAGAAGCCCGCATAGCTAGGTTCGAAACCGAATTCAACCAACAACAAACGGAGATGACCAACAAGATTGACAACTTGTTGAAAGCCCTCAACAACCAAACATTAATCACACCTAGGAAGGACACTAGGGACACCAATAGTGGAATCCAAATTAAGGACCCCACATCATCCAAACATGTCCACTTTGTCAATGTTGTCACCATTAAGTCGATAGATAAGGAGATAGAGGAGAGTGACAAGGATGAAGTTAGAGTAGAAGCCGATAGTAAGGATGAGAGTAGGGAAGTTGAGGTTAATAAAGATGAGGAATTAGAGGAGGTAGAACCTATAGAGGAATACTTTGATAAGTTGCCAACCGAGGAAGAACGGGAATACCATAAGGATTTATTCGATAGTCCCGAGAAAACATATATCTTTGGCGACCCCCTTATCAAAATGGGAGACCCCTCTAACATTAACATCCCATGCAATATTGGGCACATGCATATATGGAAAGCTTACATCGACCTTAGATCCCCCGTGAACATCATGACTAGGACTTTTTACAATTGGGTGATGAAGAAGCAACTCAATTTTAGGATGATGCCCGGTAAAAATTGGATAAGTAATTTTGTAGGGAGAGTTAAGGGATTACATGTTATCATAGGGAATCTTACCTATGAGATAGATTTTATGATAGTGGAAGACACTCGTCCGGTGATAGATGCTTGCCTAAGTCAAATAATATTTGGGAAACCATTTGTTGAGGCCACTAGGATGAGTTATGATCCGACTTTAGGGATAGTTAGATTCAAGGAAGAGAATGATGAGGTTGCTTATCAAATGCCCTACAAGATTGAGCAATACCGCCTTCTCTCTAATTTCGAAAAGGAACGCAAGCAAGCGGCTTATTATAGGAATGATGAGGATAGACGTAGAGGAGTAGAGTATGTTAGAAATAGGATGCTTAGTTTCTACAAAGAGTGCTTGCAACTAGGTCCGGAATACAAAACTGGTTTAGAAGACGACCTAGAGAGTGGAACCAATGATGAGATCACGTAGTAACCCATGACTTTGAGTCTAGCTACAAGACTCGTAAATAAAGAAAAGCGCTTCTTGGGAGGCAACCCATGTTTTGTGTGATTTTATTTGTTTGATTGTTATTTGCTTCCGTATGCATGTTTTATTTTTATTGTTGGTTGATCATGTTTCTCAATTAAAATGTGGAAATACTTTATTATGTTGTTCGGCCTAGTCTTAACTTCAACCTAAAAGTATCTTTGCAAAAGATAAGTGTAAGGGGAAACCCCAAATATGTTTTCAAGAAACAAACCGATCATGATTCTCTACAATATTAAATGAACATGTATATTCGTATTTGTTAGAGTCAAATGCTTGTATTGAGTCATAATGAAGTTTTGCAGGATTTTCCAGGAAGTAGGACGAAGTTTTTCCAGAAATTTTCCGGAAACTTAACATAAGAATTTCTGCAGGTCCATTCTGACGGCGTCAGAGTATTACTCTTGACGGCGTCAGGAGTTAAAAATCTGGAAATTTTACCGGTTTTGTTTTTCTAACGGAGTCTTATGGTTTTTGTGAATTATTAAGTTTTATAATCTCCAGGAAATCTGCAAACTTCATTCCACAAGCATTATATCTTACTTTGTTTTCTAGGATTTAGTAACTTATATAGGATGCCGCCGATTTTACGCGAGGTTGCCTTGTCTATTGTTGTCAGGATTTACAGGTTATTTTTGACAAGAAGATGATTTATATTCTGGAAGGGAAGCTTTGATTGTTCATTTTCTTGGAAGAAGATTTAACCTGGCCAACCTAAAATCCATACCGAGCGAATCAGGGGAGTATTTGATTTCATTCTCTTTACTTTTTCACTTTTACATTCTTTACTTGAACATTGGGGACAATGTTCATCTTAAGTGTAAGGGGAGGGTAAAAAGATGATACCTTACATATGCACTTTCGCTTGAGTTTGTTTCGTTTGATGGTAGATGTGTAATAAAACTATGAGAAATACTTGTTAGTGTAATTTTAGCGCCAAATTTAAAATTTTTTACAACATTTAGGAGTGAAACTTTAGCCATAGCAAGCGTCTCATGGATAGGAGATTGTATGACTAGCACATAACCGTATATTCAGAAAAATTTTCCACCCAAAAATGTGAGGTTCGCCTTTAGATTTGATAGGAAAAGCATTCATTATTGGTGCTTATGAGTGTACCGGTAGCATTTATATTCTAGAACTTGCGTTAGTGATGCATCCCGAGACCGCTAGTGAGACTACATTCGTGTAGTAGGATTTACTACATGATAAGAGGCATTAGGATCACCCTTGTGTTAAACCCGTATTATAATTACTTGACCATTTAAGTCATATTACTTGGCTAGTTAAGTCAACTAATTTTTCCCACACCCTTAGCGTTGTACTCATTTTTAGTACACGAAACCCCTAGTACACCCCTCCGAGCCTATCTTTTCGTTTCTAACTTTAAGCATTTTACTTAAAGGAAGAATTTGTTACACCCCACTTAAATGTACAACCAAATCGCCTTAGCCTTCCGTGTATGCGCTCATTTTTAGTGCATTATTGTTATTTGTTAAACCCTAAGTTAACTTTCTAATTGATTACATGGTTGCTAAGTCGAGTCATATCCTTGTACATATTGTTTTGGGACGATTGGGACTCATGGGTAAGTACTTATTTTATGGAGTAATGGGGAAGAACATCATTTATTACCCCCATATGTGCGTTAATCTTAAAAGTGCTCCAAGTGTTTTGATTTTCTTAATTTGAGTCATTAGATTAGTTAAATGTAAAGTATGTAAAGATTCAAGTGTAAGGGGAATTCTCATCCCCTATGATGTATTATTTCGGATGGTAGGGTAAGAGTGTATGCAAAAAAAAAAAAAAAAAAAAAAAAAAAAAAAATCGAAAAAAAACAAGAAAAAGAAAAAAAAAATATAGAAAGAGAAAAAGAGAAAAAACATACGGACTACCATCCCGTTTTTATTTTATGTTCATTTTATGTTTTTGTTATTTTTTATTTGTTAGCTTAAGTCGAGTCTAGTCTTGGCTTAGCAACGCCATATTGTACATGTAATTAACCAAGATTGTTAACTCGCCACCAGTAAAACTTCCTTTATCCAACAAAACCGTGTAATTCATATCCCTATACCTAACGTTACAACCCTTTAAAAGACCTATTTGATAGTTTATCCTAGGTGCTTACGCCATGTGGTGGAGGTTTGATCCTTTCCCAAGCCTATGGTAATCTATTTTGCTATGACAGGTAGTGAGAGATATCTTCCATTTCCATAATGTTATATTACTTTATTACACCCGAGAGATGTGAGTATCTAAACACTATTTGTGAGGTGCTTGTGTATGACCTCCGTGCTTGTCTATTGGTCTTTAGTGGAACGATTATTTGTTGTAATTACTTTTATATTAGTGTTAAATGACCCCTAACTTGTCTTTTGAGTAGAATAAAAGCTTATTTGCTTGAGGACAAGCAAATCTCAAGTGTAAGGGTATATGATGAGGCGAAAAATGATCCGTTTTTAGGGGGTCATTTAAGCCCGAATCCGACTTTATTTGATCAAATATTGCCCTAAATCGTTCCTTTTGTGATTTTAGGTGTTTGGAGAGTGAATTCTGGAAAAGAAGCCATTTTGGACGTTTTTGGAGCATAAAAGTGAAGAAAACGGCAAAGTATCAATTTTCCATGCTGAAGACACTAGGTGACGACTTCAAGAGTTACACTCTGACGGCGTCAGACATCAAGAATAAAACACCGTAGTTGATGACGGCGTCAAAATCCATCCTGACGGCGTCAATGTCCCAATAATAAAATACCGTAGGTGGTGACGGCGTCACATAGGCCGTCATAAGTAGATCAAGGCCGTCCGAGGAAGTATTTGGCGGCGAGGTGACGGCGTCACATGCTTGTCTTGACGCCGTCAGCCCAGTTTTCCTATATATAGTTTTCTAGTTTTTTCATTAAAGGAGAGAAGTTTTGGTGAAACCCTAAAGACGAATTTGGTACCTCTTTTACAGGTTTTTCAAGGGTTCCAAACCCTTGATACCTTGCATTGTAATTGAGATAAGTGTTCTTCTAATTCAATCAATATGTCTATGTGTTGGTTGTTTATATCTTGTTCTTGTCTCAATTCCATTATGCTAGGCTAGATATCTCTTGTGTTTGCTTAGATCTAATGAAACCTAGATGTTGATTATGTGTTGATTACTTGTTTATTCTTGTTCTTGGATGAATGATTTATATGTTAGGCTTAAGAAAACTGGCAGATCTCCAAATGGTAACATGCTTGAACGTCTTAAGAAACATGAACCGAGGCGTACTAGGTCTTTATTGGTTGTATTTAATGCATGAGCCACTGTTTACAATCCCTATAGTTGTGCTGGGTCATGGTGTAGGAGGAGATAAGAGCTCATAGAGTTGGGGAGTTATGTATGCCACCCCACGAATGGTATTAAGGAATACAATCCGTCATCCATACAAGTATAACAAGTAATTAACGTGTAAAAGATGTCTAGGGAGTAGTGAAGTCTAAGTAAACACAATTTCTCCAATTACTGCTCACAACATTAGTATAATTTAGTTTAATTTCATTTTCAGTATTTTATTTTGAATATATATTAGTTTTGGGTTAGTTGAATAGCAACTAATTCCGCCCACTCCTTCAAAACCCGAGATTTTAATTGCTTTCATAAAAATATAAAAATACAAAAATAATCATCCCTCACCTCTAGAACTAGTAATTAGGTTTTCTAATCCTAGCGACACTATTCCTAAGCTGAACGATCAATCCCCCGGTACTTGTCACTATACTATACTACAATGATCAGGTACACTGCCTGGTGGGGGTTGTAAGCTTCTCGAGATCCCTCGAGAGGTAAAGCAAGGTGCGATTCCCACGCATCAAGTTTTTGGCGCCGCAGCCTGGGGAATAGTTATTGTCTAGGTTAGAATTTCTTTTTATTAGGTCTACTTGCTAGATTCCTTTCTAGTAAGATTTTATTTTTATTTTTAGGTCTTCTTTAGTCTATCTTATTTCTTCGTGCCTTTGTTCGTAACTCTTTACCATCCGACATCATGGAAGGTGGTAACATCTTTGAACCCATCATCCCACCACAACAAAACCCACCACTAGAACCCCTTTGGCCCCGAACCTTAGGAGAGTACTCCCGACCTAGCCATCAAGGCTACCGAAACACCATTGAGCTCACCGGAGCCAATGTGACCCCCTTGCGATCCGACACCATCCGGTTGGTGCAAAGCGAATGTGCATTCCATGGACTTCGTTCCGAAGATCCAAACCAACACCTTAAGGACTTCCTCAAAATCGTAGATTCCATAGACCTAGGTGTTGAAACTAGAGAGACTACCCGTACACTTGAGATTTGCTTGTCCTCAAGCAAATGTGCTTTTATTCTACTCAAAATACAAGTTAGGGGTCATTTAACACTAATATAAAAGTAATTACAACAAATAATCGTTCCACTAAAGACCAAAGACAAGCACATAGGTCATACACTAGCACCTCACAAATAGTGTTTAGATACTCACATCTCTCAGGTGTAATAAAGTATATATCACAATATGGAAATGGAAAACATCTCTCACTACCTGTCATAGCAAAATAGATTACCATAGGCTACGGAAAGGATCAAACCTCCACCACATGGCGTAAGCACCTAGGATAAACTTTCAAGGAGGTCTTTCAAAGGGTTATAACGTTAGGTGTAGGGATATGGAATACACGGTTTTGTTGGATAAAGGCAATCTTTACTGGTGGCAAGTTAATAATCTTGGTTAATAACATATACAATATGGCGTTGCTAAGCCAAGACAAGACTCGACTTAAGCTAATATATGAAAAATAACAAAAACATAAAACAAACATAGAATGAAACGGGATGGTAGTCCGTATGTTTTTTCTCTTTTTATTTTTTTTATTTTTATTTATTTATTTATTTTTTGCATACACTCTTACCCTACCATCCAAAATAATACATCATAGGGAATGAACATTCCCCTTACACTTGAATTTTTACATACTTTAAAATAAACTAATCTAATGACTCGAATCAAGATAATCAAAACACTTGGAGTACTTTTAAGATTAACGCACATATGGGGGTAATAATATGATGTTCTTCCTCATTACTCCATAAAATAAGTACCTTACCCATGAGTCCCAATCGTCCCAAAACAATATGTACAAGGATATGACTCGAATTAGCAACCATGTAATCAATTAGATAATTAACTAAGGGTTTAAACAAATAACAATAATGCACTAAAGATGAGTGCATACACGGAAGGCTAAAGCGATTTGGTTGTACATTTAAGTGGGGTGTAACAAACTCTTCCTTTAACTAAGATGCTTAAAGTTAGAAACGAAAAGATAGGCTCGGAGGGGTGTACTAGGGGTTTCGTGTACTAAAAATGAGTACAACGCTAATGGTGTGGGAAAAATTAATTGACTTAACTAGCCAAGTAATATGACTTAAATAGTCAAGTAATTATGATACGAGTTTAACACAAGGGTGATCCTAATTCCTCTTATCATGTAGTAAATCCTACTACATGAATGTAGTCTCACTAGCGGTCTCGGAATGCATCACTAACGCAAGTTCTAGAATCTAAATGCTACCGGTATACTCTTAAGCACTAATAGTAAATGCTTTTCCTATCAAATCTAAAGGCGAACCTCACATATTTGGGTGGAAAATTTTTCTGAATGATACGGTTTCGTGCTAGTCATACGACTCCTATCCATGAGACGCTTGCTAAGGCTAAAGTTTCACTCCTAAATGTTGTAAAAAAATTTAAATTTGGCGCTAAAATTACACTAACAAGTATTTCTCATAGTTTTATTACACACCTACCATCAAACAAACAAACTCAAGTGAAAGTGTATCCTATAAGGTATCATCATTTACCCTCCCCTTACACTTAGGATGAACATTGTCCCCAATGTTCAATTAAAGAATGTAAAAGTAAAAATAGGTAAAAGAATGAAATCAAATACTCCCCTGATTCGCTTGGTATGGATAGTGTGGTAACAAGGTTAGATCTTCCTCCAAGAAAATGAACAATCAAAGCTTCCCTTCTAGAATACAAATCATCTTCTTGTCACATATAACCTGTTAAACCTGAGAAAACAAACAAGGCAACCTCGCGTAAAATCGGCGGCAATCTATATATACTAACAAATCCTAGAAAACAAAGTAAGATATAATGCTTGTGGAATGAATGTTTGCAGATTTCCTGGAGTTTATAGAACTAAAGAATTAACAAAAACTTTACGACTCCGTTAGAAAAACAAAACTAGCAAAATTTCCAGAATTTTACACATGACGCCGTCATGAATTTCTTCCTGAAGCCATCAGAAGTGACCTGCAGAAATCTTTATGCTAAGTTTCCGGAAAATTTATGGAAAACTTATGTCCTACTTCCTTGAAAATCCTTCAAAACATCATTATGACTCGATACAAGCATTTTACTCTAACAATTACGAATATACATGTTCATTTAATATTGTGGAGAATCATGATCGAGTTTGTTTCTTCAAAACCTATTTGGGGTTTCCCCTTACACTTATCTTTTGCGAAATACCTTTGGATGAAGTTAGGACAAAGTGAAACGACAAAATAAAGTATTTTCACCATTTTAGTTTTGAAACATGATCTACCAACAATAGAAATAAAGCATGCATACAGAAACAAATGACAATCAAACAAATAAAAATCACACAAATCATGGGTTGCCTCCTAAGAAGCGCTTTTCTTTATTTATGAGTCTTGTAGCTAGATTCAAGGTCATGGGTTACTACGTGATATGGGTGAGTTCCTCATTGAGGACATCTTTGGGATCAAACTTAGGTTTCAACTTCCTATCGGTTTTCTTAGTACGGTATGACCTTTCAAACTTTTCTCCATCCGGATCATACAAAATCATCTTCATATGCCATGATCTGTCACCTTCCTTAGGTGGCTTGTCCCACCTCCATTTACACTTATCCCCCTTTCTCTTCCACTTGTTCATCTCTATGTTAATAGGCATTACGCTTAAGAACTCAATCATTTTCCTAAAGACTAGGGGGTCCTCAAAAGGGTCTAGCTCTTCATCTCTAGCTTTGAGTTGTTCCACCGAATGTGTTTTATCGATGAAATCTTTTTCTAGATAGAATGGGTGTTGAGGTCCTATAAAGTTTCTTTCTATCCAAGGTCCATATCTAGATGGTCTCCTATTCATCTCTACCCAATGTGGTGTCAGTTCATCCTCACAATCATAGCTATGTTTCTTAACATCATATACTGACCAAGTATCGCCCTCACCTACCGCTATCTTAGACTCCTTACAAGCTATCATGGCGCTAGCGGTTGCTAAAAATCCTCTTCCTACTAATAGTGGGCATGTAGTATCACTAACCATATCTAGGACGTGAAAATCCGCTAAAATAGTTAACTTCCCTACTTGAACAACTACATCCTTGATCATCCCAACTGGGTGGGCAATACTTCCATCCGCTAGACCAATTAATACCTCCATCTCCTCTAACTTTCCAAGCTTGAGAGTGGTGAAAAGGCATAAGGGAATCAAGTTGAGGCTTGACCCTAAATCGGCTAGTGTGTCGAAAGCTTCAGATATTCCTATCTTACAAGGCAAAACAAATATACCCGGATCATCAAGCTTTTTAGGCAACTTCTTTTGAACGAAGGCGGTCCCATTTTTACCTAGTTTAAATTTCTCATATTTTTCTAGGAGGGCACTATAGTAGGGAGCACGGTCTAAGACATCAATGACGGGACGTTCAAGGTGAAGCTCCTTGAATTCATCGTCAAGGTCTTGTGTAGGAGGTGTTTTAACTATGCTTTTGACCGGTTTGATATCGGGTGTTTCATTTGATTGGTCCTTTTGAAGAATTTGGTTTTGCTTGAAACATGTGCTCATTGGTTTAACCAAGTAGTATTGCGGACAAGAAGTGGGTGACGAAACTGATGATATGGAATTAACATTAATTTCGGGTTCTTGACCGTGTCGCTTGGGAGTGCTCCCATTTCTCGGTCCTTGAGAACTTTTAACAATGTGTCAATTTTGGTGGTCATCTCGCTTTGATTTTGTTTGGAATCGGCTTCAAACTTAGATATGCGAGCTTCTTGAGATACCATAAACTTGGACATCAATCCTTCAAGATTGTTGGTACTACCATAGTTGTTAGAAGGATTGTTGTTGAAAGTACGGTTGGAGGGTGGACCGTTTGGTTGGTAAAGATCAGGCGGATTGGAAGAATTGTTTTGGTTTTGTTTCCACCTAAGGTTCGGGTGATTTTTCCAAGAAGGGTTGTAGGAATCACCGTAAGGGTTTGGCTCGGGTTTGAAAGTGTACCACTTATCTCCCGCTTCGTCAATACGCGAGGATGCGTAGTCCGCAAAAGCTGTTTTAGGAAGTTTCACGCAATCACGAGTGTCATGGGGACCACTACATAATCCGCATGAAGAAGTGATTTTGTTCACTTGGCTTGAAGGCTTAGGAGCTTCATAAGATTTCATGAGAAACTTGACTTGGTCCTCAAGTTCCATGATCCTACAGTCGGGAGTGCTAGAATTGTTCGAAGGCAAAGATATTGCCTTGACCGTTTTGTTCAAATCACGGGGATCATTCCAACTTTTGTTGTCATAGAGAGCAAGATCTTCTATGAGTTCCCATGATTCTTCCGCACTTAGATCACGTAGCTTGCCACCGGCCGATTGTTCAATGGTTCGCCTTGTGGAGAGATCGATATGGTCATAGAAGATTTGGACTTGGAGCCAAATATCTATGCCATGATGAGGGACTTTTTGGAGTAAGTCCTTGAAACGAGTCCATGCTTCATATAGAGTTTCACCTTGACGTTGTTGGAACATCAAGATATCATTTCTAAGCTTGGTAGTTCTCCCCGGTGGGAAAAATTGAGCAAGGAAACGAGTGGTGAGATCATCCCATGAGGTGATGGATCCCGCGGGTAAACGTTCAAGCCATTGACTAGCTTGATCACGTAGAGAGAATTGGAATAGGCATAATCGGGTTGACTCTCTAGTTGTAACATCAAGGTCTATAGAATCTACGATTTTAAGGAAGTCCTTGAGATGTTGATTAGGATCTTCGGAACGAAGTCCATGGAATGCACATCCGCTTTGCACCAACCGGAAGGTGTTGGATCGCAAGGGGGACACATTGGCTCCTTGGGCGAGCTCAATAGTGTTTCGATAGCCTTGGTGGCTTGGTCGGGAATACTCTTCTAGGGTTCGGGGCCTAAGAGGTTGGTTTGCTAGTGGTGGGTTTTGTGGGTGGCCTTGTTGTGGTGGGTTGATGGGTTCAAAGATGTTACCACCTTCCATGATGTCGAATGGTAAAGGTTACGAACAAAGATACGAAGAAATAAGATAGAATAAAGAAAACCTAAAAATAAAAATAAAATCTTACTAGAAAGGAATCTAGCAAGTAGACCGAATAAAAAGAAATTCTAACCTAGACAATAACTATTCCCCGGGCTGCGGAGCCAAAAACTTGATGCGTGGGAATTGCACCAGGCTTTACCTCTCGAGGGATCTCGAGAAGCTTACAACCCCCACCAGGCAGTGTACCTGATCGTTGTAGTATAGTATAGTGACAAGTACCGGGGGATTGATCGTTCAACTCAAGAATAGTGTCGCTAGGATTAGAAAGCCTAAAAACTAGGTCTAGAGGTGAGGGATGATTCTTTTTGTATTTTTTTATTTTTATAAAAGCAAGTAAAAATCTCGGGTTTTGGAGGAGTGGGCGGAATTAGTTGCTAGTCAACTAACCCAATAACTAAAATGCAATCAAAATAAAATAACAAAAATGTAAATAAAGCTAATTAAACTAGTGGTGTGAACAATAAATGGGAAAGTTGTGTTTACTTAGATTTCATTACTCCCTAGATATCTTTTACAGGTTGATAGTTTGTTACAGTTGCGTGGATGACGGGTTATATTCCTTAATACCAATCGTAGGGTGGCGTACGTACTTCCCCATCTCTATAAGCTCCTACTTCACTCCTATGTCGAGCCTGCAAGAAACTCCTAACATGGGATCACTAGAATTCGCTCATGCGTTAAATACAACCATAAAAACCTAGTACGCATTGGTTCATGTTTCTTAAGACGTTCAAGCATGTCACACAATGGAAGTCTGCTAGTTTTCTTAAGCCTAACATCGAAATCATTCATCCATTACAACTATAAACAAGCAATCAACCCATAATCAACATCTAGGTTTCATTACATCTAAGCAAACACACAAGAGATCTAGCCTAGCATGTTAAAATCAAGACAAGCGTAAGATATATTCAAACAACACATAGACATATTAAATGAATTGAAAGGATACTTATCTTAATTGAACATGAAAGGTTTCAAGGGGTGAAAACCTTTGAAAATACTGTAAAAGTCGAGCTAGGGTTTATTCAAGTCATCCCTAATATTGTCCTCTCCTATGAATGAAAATTACAAAGACTATATATAGATTTCCTAAGGTGACGGCGTCAAGAAAAAAATTCTGACGCCGTCAACCCGCCGCCCGTAATAAAATCAGATTGCCTAGATCCAGATCTGACGCCGTCAAGACCATTTCTCCTCTGGGCCGTCACGTGTAAAAGGGTTATGACGGCCTTGGTGATGCCATCATGCCCTTAGTGCAAAAGTGTTCTGGACCGTCATGGACTCCAACCTCTTCACCTCTTGTTTTTCCTCTTGACGCCGTCATTAAGAAATTAGTGACACCGTCAGGTACTGTTTCCAGCAAGGAAAATTAAGACTTTGCTGTTTTCTTCACTTTTATGCTCCAAAAACGTCCAAAATGCTTCCTTTTCCAGAATTGACTCCAAAAGTACCTAAAATCTCAAAAGGAACGATTTAGGGCAATATTTGATCAAATAAATTCAATTCTGGGCTTAAATGACCCCCTAAAAACGGATCATTTTTTGCCTCATCAATAACTACTAGCCCTAAAGTTAATAGACATGCGACCATAATCATCCGTGGAGAGGGTGACGGATGCATAGAATTCTAAAATGAACCTAGGACAAATAGGCTCATCGATTTCTAAAAGACACTCAAAGTTGATTATGGCAAATTCCGTGTAGAGGTTTGTGCCTTCTAGGAAGGACGGGTCAATGGTTCTACCCTCATGGAAATAACGTTTTTCTAAGGCTTTGAAAACGTCGATTTGAGTTGGAGTAAGACCTTTGGTTTTGTGGTGTTTGGGTAGGTACTTAATGGTGTCCTTGTGGTCGTAGTGGGTTAGAGGAGGCATGATGATTCCTAGAAAAACAAAATTTCACATTTTAGTCTAAGTAAACGACTATTGTAATGTGGGTGTTCTAGTGTGTGCCTATATGAAAACAATGTGGAGGTGCGGTTATCTTGACTCATTTTTGATGCTTCAAAAACATTTTATAATGCAAGTTTTGTTATAAAACAAAAGATAACCCAAGCGCTCCTAGTTCAATGTAGCTTCATTTGAATGTACACGAAAATACATATTGGTTATGTATTCCCTTTAGTATTCAAGAGACATTATGCAAGTGATGTTTTAAACATAACGTTTTGATTTTGTATTCACAATGTGAGGCGAAAAAATATTTGTCCTATTTGTGAGAAATGTTTGGAAGAATTTGACATGGGGTGTTTTAGCAAACATGTTTACACTTAGTAAGAATGCATATCCAAACTATGGGGAACATGTTTAGTTTTGTTAAATACCTAATTTCATGCATGAGTTTCTCAAGTTAATGCATAACCCCAAGTTTTTGTTTTTGTGCAAAAATAGAATTCCTAGACTTAGATCAGGATTGTAATCAAGTTTAGAATACTTACAATGATGATTGATTTGCAATGTAAGTGAAAGGAAGACCAAGAAATCGTAGGTATGGATGAATGGTAAAGTGAATAGTAGCAGTTTGGAAGTGGTGGTATGAGATAATGGGTGTTTGGTTTAATATAAACAAAGTAAATGGTTCTGCAGGTTGGCGGATATGGCGGAACCAAAAATTGGGTTCTGTCCGTTGTGGCTAAAGGTTCCGCCGACCCTGCTGAGAAAAAGAGTTATTAATTTGTTTTGATTTTTGTGATTTTCGTCTAATGTCTAGAACTACAACGTAGGTTCCATGAGTCCTAAGCCTAGCCTAAGAAGGTTAAAAAGTTCTCGTTTAAGGGGTTTTGTGAGAATGTCGGCTATGTTTTCTTCGGAAGAAACTTTCTCAATTGAGATATTTCCGTTTTGAACGTTGTCACGAAGGAAATGATGACGGATTTCAATATGTTTGGTACGAGCATATTGAACCGGGTTTTTGCTAAGATCAATAGCTCCTTTGTTTTCATAAAGAATGGTGATGTCGTTAAGTTGAATTCCGTAGTCGACAAGAGCTTGCTTCATCCAAAGAGCTTGTTGACACGCCTTTCTGGCCGAAATGTACTCGGCTTCCGTTGTTGAGATAGCAAGAGCCGTTTGCTTCTTAGAGAACCATGAGGTGAGAAAATGTCCAACAAAAGTACAAATACCACTTGTGCTTTTTCTATCAACATAGTCATCGACATTATCCGAGTCGGCATACACTATGGTGTCTATTCCCGTTCCTTTGGGATACCATAAACCTAAATGTGTAGTGCCCTTGATATACCTAAAAATCCTTTTAACGGCTTCGAGATGAGTGTCTTAGGATCTTCTTGAAAACGAGGACATAGACAAACACTAAACATAATGTCGGGTCTACTAGCCGTTAGGTAAAGTAGACTTCCAATCATACCTCTATATTTAGTGTCATCTACGGATTAACTTTCCTCATCCTTGGTGAGTTTAGTTTTCGTGTACATGGGTGTTTTGATTGGTTTCGAATCTTCTAATCCAAATTTCTTAAGCATGTCCTTAATATATTTAGATTGGTTAAAGAAGATACCATCTTCTAGTTGTTTAATTTGGAGTCCTAGGAAAAAGTTGAGTTCTCCCATCATACTCATTTCAAACTCCTCATGCATGATTTTTGAGAAATCCACACATAATTCTTGACAAGTTGATCCGAATATAATGTCATCAACATAGATTTGGACTATGATAATATGTCAATCTTTCTTCTTAGTGAAGAGAGTATTATCAACTAAGCCCATGGTATACTTATGGTCAACTAGGAAGGTTTTAAGTCGATCATACCTTGCTTTTGGAGCTTGCTTAAGTCCGTAAAGAGCCTTTTTAATTGTAAACATGATTTGGTTTTTCCAAATCGATGAAGCCCGGTGGTTGAGCAACATACACTTCTTCATTAATGACTCCGTTTAGAAATGCACTTTTGACGTCCATTTGAAAGAGTTTAAAATTATGTGCACATGCATATGCAAGTAAGATTCTAATTGACTCGAGCCTAGCAACCGGAGCAAAAATTTCATCGTAGTCAATGCCTTCTTGTTGATTATATCCTTGTGCAACTAGCCTAGCTTTGTTTCTAGACACAATTCCATTTTCATCCATTTTATTACGAAAGACCCATTTTGTTCTAATTATTGTTTGACTCTTTGGTTGAGGAACTAATGTCCATACATCATTCATAGAAAATTGGTTTAACTCTTCTTGCATTGCGATTACCAAAGACTCATCTTTAATGGCTTCATTAATGTTTTTCAGTTCAATGGTTGACACGAAACAAAAGTAGTTGCTTTCATTTTGAACTTTTGATCTTAGTGTTCTTTCGTTAATGTTGCCTATGACACCATCTAATGGATGACTTTTAGATTCTTTGACATTGACAAGTTCTTTGTTTAATAGTTCATCTTCCTTGTCATTACCTAAGATCTCTTGACTTTCTATTGCTTGGCTTTCAACTAAGTCATCATCTACCAAAGGTGATGTCTTAGAGGGAGGTGGACTCTCGTCAAATTTTACGTTCAACGATTCCTCGACTCTTAAGGTTTCTTTGTTCAAAACAATGTAAGCTTTACTATTTTGCGAATATCCAAGAAATACACCTTCATAAGACTTTGGGTCAAATTTGGTGAGATAATCCTTGGTGTTAAGAATGAAGCATTTACTCCTAAACACTCTAAAGTATCCTAATGTAGGCTTTTTACCTTTACATAGTTCATAAGGAGTTTTATTCAAAAATGGTCTAATTAAGACTCGATTTAAAATGTACGTTGATGTGTCAACGGCATTACACCAAAACTTTTGTGGAATGTTTTGTTCATTAAGCATTGTTCTACTCATCTCTTGCAACGTCCGATTTTTATGTTCTACTACACCATTAGATTGAGGGGTACGTGGAGCTGAAAAGTTATGAGTAATACCATTAATATCACAAAAGTTTCCAAATTGAAATACATTATCAAATTCACGATCGTGATCCATTCTAATAGACACAATAGTAGACCCTACTTGATTTTGAATTTTCTTACTTAGAATATCAAATTTATCAAAAGCTTCATTTTTACTTTTCAAGAATTTTGTCCAAGTATATCTTGAGTAATCATCGACTATGACCAAAGTGTAGAAGTTACCTCTATAACTTTGTATAGCGGATGGACCAAATAAATCCATATGCAAAAGTTCTAGACACCTAGATGTAGAAACCAAGTTTTTAGCCTTATGGCTACTATGGACTTGTTTACCGACTTTACAAGCATCACAAAAGTGTTGGTCATATTTCAACTTAGGTAGGTTTCGAACTAAGTCATTGGAGGAGAGGTTTTGAATTAGTCTCATGTTAGCGTGTCCTAAACGTCTATGCCATAAATTTGAAGATTCATCTAATGAAGTAAGACAATGTTTGTCTCTAGATGTTGAATCCATCTTCATGACGTATACGTTGTTCTTAAGAACACCTTTGGCTACAGTTATACCATCTTTAAGTATTTTACTTCCGTTTTCACTAAAAAGGACATTATACTTATTACAGCAAAGTTGACTAATACTAAGGAGATTAAATCCTAAGTTATCAACATGAGTTACATCATCTATAAAAAGGGAGTAATGAGAGATTGTACCTTTTCCGATGATTTTGCTCTTAGCTTTACTATCAAACGTAACATTACCTCCATCACATTTGTGATAAGTAGTGAAGAGGCTTTTATTACCCGTCATGTGCCTTGAACAACCGCTATCTTTAATCCATTCATCCGGTTCCAAACAAACTTTGAGGCACACCTATTTTACGAAAAACACTCAAACATTTGGTCCCCAATTTCTCATGGGTCCATTTTGGTTAAGCATACCATTAACTTGTTCCAAGTATGAAAGTAGAACATAAGGGTTCCATGACATGTAATTTGGAGTTTGGTAATGTCCAGGAGTGTTTTGGTTCCAAACATGTTGGTAGTTTGGTCGTGTGTTGAAGTTGCTCTTTGGAAAGAGGCGTTTGGGAATTGGAGTCTTAGGTCTTGGTTGAGTAGTTTTAGCTCTAAATTCGTTTTTACTAAGTCCTACTCCAGTTTTAAAGGCAGGTTTTGTTCCATTTTTATATGTGACTTTAATAAATTTTGAACGATCCGATGTGGAGGATGTTACTGCTGCAGCAGACCTGGCGGAACCTTTGGGTTCAACGGGCGGAACCCTGAATTGGGTTCCGTCTGTTCCACGGGCTGCTGTAGCAGTTTTGTTAGTTTCTTGTGCATTCTTTTCTTGTTTCGTTTGACCCTTTGAAGTTTCTAATTTCATGAAACCTAGTCATGTTTTATCAAAGGGTGACTTTTGAAGTTTCATAATTTCGTCCGCACAAGAAACGCTCTTATCGAACTTCTTAAACTTTGTGGTTTGTTTTATTAGATCATTTTGAGTAATTTTAAGTTTCTCAACTTCGAGTTTAAGCTCTTCACATGATTTGCATGATGTGTCAATACCTTTACTCTTTTCTAATCGATTAGCTTTTTCTTTTAGCTCATAAACTTCATTTTCTAAAAACTCCTTTTTAGTTTTCAAAAACTTATTTTTGTTTATGATTTTTAAGCTCAATTCACAAAGTTTGTTATATTCTTTTCGTAAGGTGTCATCATCAATAGAGGAATAATATGAGTCGAAGAGTACCTCATTTGAGTCGTGAGCCATGAGAGCAATATCATCATTCTTTGGCTCATCGTCATCTCCTTCATAGTCACTCCAAGCACCACCCACAAAGGCTTGTTGAGGCTTGCTCTTGGGTGGTTTTGGACATTCTCCTACTAGATGACTTGTGTCTCCACACCTATAGTATTTCCTTTCAACCTTTCCTTTCCTATCATCACGATCTTTTCGGAAGGTTTTCTTGTCATCCTTAGGTTGCCTTACAAACTTCCCTCTTCTAAGAAAGAACTTCTTGAAGTCTCTAACGGCCATAGCATATTCCTCATCATCACTATCCGAAGTAGATTCTTCATCATCACTTGATTGGACTCTAGCTTTCAAGGCAATGGACTTAACTTTTTCTTCCTTGCCTCTAACTAATTCTGAATCTGTTTCCATTACCATTTCGTGAACTTTGAGGTTTCCAATTAGCTCGTCAAGTGACATGCTTGAAAGATCCTTGGATTCTTCAATTGCTGTCACTTTTGCTCTCCATTTCGGATGGAGTGCTCTAAGAAATTTCCTGACAAAATTCTTACTACAAAAAGATTCATCAAGTGCTTTATGTGAAGTAATAATAGTGTTAAACCTAGCAAATGCATTAGCAATAATCTCATCTTCGGGAATAACAAATTGTTCATATTGTTGAACAAGAAGATCAATTTTGTTATCCTTAACTTGTGAGTTTCCTTGATGAGTGACTATTAAAGATTGCCAAATATCTTTGGCGGTTTTACACATAAAGACTCTTTCATATTCTTTCTTAGGCAAAGCATTGTAAAGCATCATTTTAGCTTCATTATATTTAGCAATCAATTTCTTTTGATCATCATCTTTACTATTAGAAGCTATATTATCACCATCAATGATTATATACCATAAATCTATATCTTTAGATTTCACATAAGTTTCAAAACGGTTTTTCCAATATATAAAACCATTTGCTTCAAAAAGTGGCGGTCTTTGCATAGATTTCCCTTCTTTGTAATGTTCAAAATCCATAGATCGTTTCAAGTTTTAAAACACAATATATTTTAAAAGCTTGAGTAACGTATCTCTTGATGCCAATTGTGGAAAACTAGAAAGGGGGTTGAATAGTTTAGCGTTTAAAATCTTTTTAACTTGTTTAATTATCTTTTGAAACTTTCCGTTTGATCAAAGATATATACACAAACACAATATATAAGATGCAATTATAAAGAAAGAAACGATCAAAACACAACACGAGTATTTATCGTGGTTCGGCTACAAGGACTCTTTTTCCTTGCCCTACGTCCACGCCCTGAGTATCCAACTCGAGAGTTTCTTTCACTAGTCAACAAGCTCCTTTCACCGGCGGAGAAAACCTTACACGTCGCTTATACACGTTTACCGACACTAAGCTAGATGTCGAGTTCTTTTACAAGGGTACAACCACTCCCATTAGTTCTTTTACAAGGGTACAATAACTCCTGTCACACTTTGTATTTTGAGGACTAAAATACTAACCGATCACTACTGAAAATACACAATCAAATGAGGTGTAAACTACACAAGTCTACACAATGCTAAGCTAACAAGTCTTTGCTACAAAAAGAAACTTCACATATGAGATGTTAAAGGGTTAGATGAAAGAATGAATGAATGTGTGTGAAAATATGATATAGAGTAATAAGCCAAAAATCAAACATGTGGCTTGGTATTTATAGCAAAACCTTCTGCAGGTCTGGCGGATACGGCGGAACCCTCAGATGGGTTCCGCCCGTGTACCCCCAGGGTTCCGCCGGGCTTGCAGTTGGTTTTGTAATAAATCATGCAAACCAAACAATGTCACATCTCATAAAAACTAGTCAAACACAAACTTGTGCAAGAAAACTTATGGTTAGTCAAACACACTTTCTTTCCATAAATGTATATAGACAAAACTTACCATAAATGTGATGTGACATTTCTATTTTAAGAAATAAAAAGTGTTGTGTTTTATGAAATGTAAAATGTAGCAAATGTCTAGTTATGCAAGTCTTAAAACTAAGATTATGATTTACTTATAAACTAAAGTTTACACTTTGTTCGTTAACAAAACTTAGCAAAGATCGTAAAATATAAATAATGTTTTTAGGCGATATTTGTATTAACAGAATTCAATAAAGGAGATAAAGTCCTACTTTTTCAATCAAAATTCAAAATCAAACAACCAAACCTTACAAGCTTCTAGGTTGGACCTTATAATGTGAAACACCAATATCCATCCGGATATATTGAATTATATGGACGTAACGATAAAAGTTTTATAGTCAATGGTCACAGGCTTAAACTATATAATGATGAAGAAAGTTTCAACGATAGAAGGGAAGAATCAACACCATTCTTTCCAATTGACTAAAATAAACTAATCACATGAGTCGAGCTATATATTCTGAAATTAGTGCTTAGCGGGAGGCAACCCGTTTTAACCTATTTTATTTTGTTTTATTTCCTCTTTCACTTATATAAAAATTTTGTTTTAAACAACACTCTAAATCTTAAGTGTGGAGGTATATATATATATATATATATATATATATATATATATATATATATATATATATATATATATATATATATATATATACACCTACAAAACCCTAAAATATTTTCCATTTTTGTGTGCTTGTTTTATCCTTTGTAGATTACTATGAAGACCACATTTGGGAAACACTGCTCTTCATGATCTCTCATTTGTCCTTGGGAAGTTACTCTCTTATTCTGCTAATATTTTTTCTATTTTATTTTTATTTTCCCAGTTATAAACATTGAGGGCAATGTCCAACTTGAGTAGGGGGAAGTCAAATAGTAAAAATATTTATTCCAAAAAAAAAGAAAAACAAAAGAAAAAAAACTGATTATATGACTAAACCAATTTTAAACTTAAAAATTATATGCTTTTACAAGTTATTAAGGCAAATCCACTTGGATTGACACTATAGCTAGACACAATTTCATTCACCAACAAATGTGAGATTCTTATAAGCCTTTATGAGTGTATATCTGATACACTTTCTCCAAACATATGAGTGAGCCGACGATTTAAATTAGCTCTAGAACTTGCACTTATTCATCAATAACGAATGCCATAGTGAGATTGCATTTCTTATGCTTTATAGACAATTTTAGATAATATTGAGGCAAACTTAGGATTTACACCAAAAAGCCATCCTATGAAATCATAATCTAGTTGAATACACTGGTCACTAGTATATTAAAGAAAATAAACTTCTAGCGCTCATTTTTAGTGCTATTGCCACCTTGAACAACATGCTGAGCCTAAGCATTTTTCCTATTCTTAAACCAAATTGCTTATGCTTAAAAAGAATGAAGAATTGATTATTGCTGCGAAATGAAAATAGTATGAAAGAAAAAAAAAAGTTATGGGAAATGTTGAAAAAGAAAATCAAAAACAAAAAGAGAAAAGAAAATAAGTGATTATTATGATGGAATAAAAAAGATCCTTGTATATTGATGTTATGCAGCTGTTTAGTTCATCCTTCTACGAATCCTACAAGAAACAACAAAGAAAATTACCCATGCCTTGTTCATACCCTTAATCCCTAAGCCAACCCGAAAAAGTCCTCATTGATATCATTGTCTGGTGCTTACGCCATGTCGAAGTTGTCTTTGTGATTTGTGCAAGCCTATGGTAGCTATTTAGTCGTGTCTGTGCATATATTGAGTGAACTAATCCCTATTCGAGTGAATTGTGTGAATCATTTAAAATAATCCTTCGTAAGGTGTTTTTAGTTATGTGTCAATGCCTTTCTAACAAAATAATAAATCTGATAATATATCTCCATGATCACAAAACAAACTTAATTTTCTCGCCTGATTGCTTGAGGGCAAGCAATAGCTAAGTGTGGAGGTATTTGATAACGCTCTAATTATACATATTTCTTGAGCATTATTCAATATGTTTTATGATCATTTTACATGAACTTTTGGTACTTAATAACATAAAATGAATGCAGGTTCACTCTTGGATGGTCTGAGCATGAAACACCTAAAAACCTACTATTTCGCCACTTAAAGTAAATAAATAATGAAGTCTTACATGATTAGCTTTTCATGTAAGCCAAGTACGCGGGTTTTACAAGAAAGTGCGCCGCACTTACCTCTCGGTCAAAGGATGTCAAATATAGAATATTAAATAAAAGTGCGGCGGTCTTGCAAACTAAGTGCACCGTACTTCCCCTGAATTTATGAAGCTTTGGCGCCAAGAAAATAAGAAAGTGTGCCGCACTTAGAAAGCAAGTGCACCATACTTTGCATATCAGATTGCCTATAAATAGAGATCATTTGCAAGCATTTGAACTCTCCACTCTATAATCAATTTTCACAAAGCTAAGTCTGAAGTAACACGTGATCTAGAGCCAAGTTGCAGGGGTGAACGAATCAGAATAAAGGATGTTAAATACTTGTTGGTTTCAAATTCTTGGTTACTTGTGACACTTGTGTAATCATTATCAATCCAATCTGTATGTCTCTTGTTTATCATTTACGCACTTCTGTTATTATGAACTCATTAGCCTTGAGTGGCTAAATCTCTTGTGATTGCTTGGATATGTGAATATAATAAAGCGACTTATGATTATGTTTTGATCTCTACCAATTTCAAGTTTATATTGCGAACTATTTCATTTCTAGTCTTATCACGTTTATTTATTGAAACAGGTTGAATATTGATGATGTATAGTCTATATATGGGCCACGAGCCCAAATGATATACATTACTAAGGCCCAAATCCACCATGAGTGGGCTATTGTAATTTGGGCCGCATTAATAATGGGAACAGGCTCACGTAAGCCCAACCCAAACAAACTATACACGGTATAGATAAGGATCATTTATCTATGGAATAGATATCCTTACAAGGATAAGCACCATGGGTGCGAAACGTAAGGAGCACGAACCCTACAAGGATTCTGCGCCTATATAAGGAATGACATAACTATCATTCAAGGTACGATTCACAAACCCTAACTCTTTACGAGAACCCTAAATCGATTACTTACTCTCACGCCGGAGTCTAATCGTGGGAGAGAATCCCACGATAAGCCTAACGGTGTTGTTTATTTTCTTAGTGCGCAGGTTATAAGTACTAAGAAGCGAATTGGTACGAGAGCAAGAGCCCATAATCAGGAACGCCCAACTTTTGTATCAACAAGTGGCGCCATCCGTGGGACCTTACTAAGAACTAAGGACTAGAATGACAAAGAATAAGAATTCAAGCCATCGTACTCCGCAGTCAGAAAAATGTGACCATTAGAGGAAGAATCAACAAGATTCGATCTCTAGACAGGTTGCTGGGACAACCAGTGCACCTGGTCACCAAGAGGCAGGGACAACCCAACCTCTTCCAGTGGTAGAACTACCTATAAGGACTACCCAAGTCACCCCAGTGGTCCCAAGCGTTGAGGAACTCCAACGCACCCTCTTCACTACTCCTCATCAAACTGTACCCACAGTGAACAACACTGTGCCACCAGGCGCGCCTAACCGAGATAGGGTGCCTAATACTGAGGCAGACATTCTTGCAACAACTGAGGACGCACCCAATCTAACTTTGGGAAAGTTTGTATCCCAAAACTATGAAACCTTTACCGCCCTCATGCAGGAAGAAGCAAGGAGAAGGGCAAGTACGAGCCTACAAGCTCGACTGAATTTTGGTCTTGAACGCGAACCATCATCACTGCGCCACCCACGAGGAAGACGCGCAGAACGTACCACTATCCATGATAGGCTGGGTACGACATCTGATTCACAATACTCAGAAGATAGCGAGAGGCGCACTAATGTTCACTCCAGACTTGGCAGTCGGGGGATACAAGACCGATTAGGACCTCAACATTCGCCAAGCCAAGGATCCTCCAAACCTGGAAGTAAGAGGATCCAAGACAGATTGGGGAAAAGAAGATCCCCAAGTAGAGATCCCTCAAGCTCTTCTTCTGAAAGAAGCCGGCGCAAGCGCCGAAAAAGAGACTACTCTTCCTCCAGTGACTCCTCGGACAACGAGGATAAAGAGACAGGACACTGGATGTAACACCCCCGAAATACCTGAATGGCAGCGGAATGGAATACCTGAGGGTGTAACGGATCATAGCACACAACCAGGATATATTGAACGACCTAAAGTGTCGTTTAGAAAATACATCGTTTGATTCATTCAAAATATTCAGAGTTATAAAGACATAGGTCCCAAAAGTTAGAAAAGGTTTACGGAAACAAGTTTAGTACAATCAAACGATAGTTCAAAGTGCATGAAATCCAAAAGTGACGCGTCAGCCTTGATACACAAAGTGACTCCATGCAATGCCATGAGAAATGCCTTAGTTACCTGAGAAATACATTGCGAAAAACGGTCAACATAAAGTTGGTGAATAATCATAGGTTTATAAGTAAATCAAGTGTACAAATGCCATAAGTAATGCCATGAATTAGGATGTCCGGAAAGTATATACATTGGCTCTTAAGCTCATGACCCCGAAGCTAGACGATACTTGGCCCCAATGAGTGTTTACCAGACACTCTAATAATAAAGACATGAAATGCATTCGTTCCATTTGGAGCAACCCAAACACGAATGGAGGCGTCACCCTCGATAGATCTATCCACTCACTCTCGCTTAGTACTAGAAATTAACGGTCCATGATAATAAAAGGGGACTTGTCAAGACGTGGTAAATAGGCAACTTAAGCAATGTATGAATTTTATACTTAGGCATGTACACAAAAATAAGTAATGCAATGTATTCTCCCCCGTGGGATTTGAAATCAAAATATAGAATTAAAACGGGGCTATGAAAACTCACCTCGAAGTAATGGTACAAAGATGGTGCAATGAGGTGAAAGTAGTCGGGACAATGAGGCGCGAGTACTAGCCGCAACCTAAATGAATAACCATGATCTAACTTAGATCAAGCCGTAATGAAATGAATGCACATGCACATGATACTCATACCACTCGTAATTTAGAAACACTAGTTATCGTCATAGAAAAATAGTTTCCATACTTAGGAAAATATATTCCATATATAGGAGTATATAACTTGTACGAAAAAGTTAACGTTATAATCCTTGTATCAAAACCTTGAAATACGTCGTTACGTCGTATAAGTATTCTCTCGGGTCATACGTATTCATTTGATAAGAAATCGTCCTTAGTAATGTTTTCTAGAAAATTTACCGTTTAGTACGTACGTTATTATTTTTATTTGTGACCAAAAAATATATATATATAGTTTGACGATGTTAGAATGGGTATAACTTTGTCGTTTCAAGCTCGTTTTCCTTGTTCTTTATGTCCACGGATTCGTCTTTGTGTATACTAGTATATTTTAGACAACTCGGCTCCTTAAAGTTACGTTTACTACTTCAAAATACCCGTCGTATTCTGCCAAACAGCAAGCAGTTTTCTGAAAAGTAGTTTTCGTCGTTAAGTTTGCAAAAATCATAACTCCTTCGTTATAAACTCGTTTTAATCCGTTCTTTCGCCTAAAGTTTCGTTTTTGAATGTATTTTCTAAATCTTTGGTCAAAACTTGGTCATCATCTACTGATTTTCCCACGAAATTAAAATAAGGACAGTAGGTATTTCAAAAGTTTCAAAAACCATTTTCAAGTCTCTAAACTAGTTCCATCCTCCATCAATCCACTTTCAAACACCACAAAGCTAGTCTAAACCTACCATACACCTTCTTAGGGTGTCATGGGTCCTAAAATATCATCAAACCACTAGGTCTAACAAGAGTTTCATATGTTTCCATTTCTAGGGCTTGAAAGTTAATATATACAAAAATGAAGTGGTACAAGTTGATGCATGTGTAAGATCTTGTAAGAAAAATATATAGACATAATAATAACTTGTAAAAATCATAAAAATGAGTTTGTAAACTTACTTGATGGTTTAGAGAGTTTAGATGATAAAAAGCTTACTAATCCTTGAGTTTTTATTTCAAAACTCTAATAAGGATGATTATACTAACTAGTTTATGATATGATCTTGTAAAATTTTTCCTCCTTGCTCCTTGTTTATCCCAAATCGAACCAAGCTCAAAGAAAATGAAGAGAAAAGTTGCTAAGTGTAAGTAAAAAGTGATTTTGTGATGAAAGAGTAAAAAAAAGTTTAATATATACTTGAGACAATTGTTAGGTGGACAATTAATAAGTTTGGTGAGGTTATTAAAGTTGGAAGACCTTTAGGGGGGGGGTTGGCCGGTTTTGGGGAGGGAAAAGGGGAAGATGTTGGGTAGTTAGTTAGTAAAAATTAGTGTTAGTAATAAAGTGTAGTTAGGTTAGGTTTAGGTTTAAGGTTTAATCGAGTACCGGGTTTGTTAGAAATAAATTTTGTTGAAGTTATTCGGGTCATAATAAAGTTATAAAAGTTGTAAAAATATGTCGGGTACAAGTACGGAGAGTTTGGGTGATTATCGTTTAATTTTGGTGAAAACCTGGCGTTATTAAGTTAAACGTACGATACGTAATAGTTAATTTCCAAAATACCGGGTAAATTAATATTATAGTTTTTATATTATAGAAATGAGTATAAAAAGGTATTAGGATCATAGTCGGGAGTGTCGGACATGTTAGACACTTATCGTTCGCGTATTAGTGTTTATTTGAAATAAGCGTACGTAAATCGTTAATTATACCAAAAGTATAAATTTAGTTATCCTACGAGTGGAATAGCATGCAAGTGCCCTAATGATGATATGCAGACTATTTCTAGTCCGTATGAAGTGTCCCTGATAATAATGCATGAATTCGCTCCTGAACCAATACGGTTACGCGAATTTGAACACACGTAAACTAAATTTACGATGACATGAATAATGCACGTGAATAGTGGTTTCCTCTCGGAAATGAATAGTGTCAAGTGAATAGTAAATTTTCTGAATATGTCTCGGAATGTCAAATTGACCTCAAAAACGATGAATAGTAAAACGATGAATAGTGATCGATGAATAGTAACTTGTGAATAGTAAAATGTCGAAGTTTGGAAGAATGACCTGAAATTGTGGGTTGTGACAGTCGCCCATCCAAAAAGGAATTCAGTCCCTGAATTCACTTAGTGTTGGTCTCGGTAATAGGCTCAGTGAAAAGTTGTGGATACTTGCGTCGCATTTGGTCTTCTCGTTCCCAAGTAAACTCGGGTCCTCTTCGAGAATTCCAGCGAACCTTCACGATCGGAATTCGACTTTGTTTCAACTGTTTGATCTCGCGATCCATTATTTCAACGGGTTCTTCCACAAAGTTAAGCTTGTCATCGAGTTGTATTTCTTCTAATGGTATAATGGCAGACTCATCCGAAAGACATTTCTTGAGGTTCGAAACATGAAACGTGTTATGTACGTTGTTAAGTTCTGACGGAAGTTCAAGTTTGTAAGCAACCGGACCAATCCTTTCCAGGATCTTGAATGGTCCAATGTATCTCGGGTTCAATTTCCCGCGTTTTCCAAATCGTATCACGCCTTTCCAAGGCGAGACTTTCAACATAACTTTGTCTCCGACCTGAAATTCCAATGGTTTGCGTCGAACATCTGCGTAGCTTTTCTGTCGACTTCTAGCAGTTTCGAGTCTCTCTCGAATTTGAATTATCTTTTCTGTCGTTTCTTGTACCATCTCCGGGCCAGTACATTGTACTTCACCGACTTCGGCCCAACAAACTGGAGATCGACACTTGCGACCATAAAGTGCCTCGAATGGTGCAACCTTAATGCTCGAATGGTAACTGTTGTTATAGGAAAACTCGATTAACGGCAAATGGTTAGCCCAACCATTTCCAAAGTCAATCACACATGCTCTAAGCATGTCCTCAAGTGTTTGTATAGTTCTCTCACTCTGACCATCGGTCTGAGGATGGTAAGCAGTGCTCATGTCTAATTGAGATCCAAAAGAATCTTGTAATGACCGCCAAAAGTTTGAGGTAAAACGACTATCTCTGTCGGAAATGATGGAAACTGGTGCACCGTGTCTTGAGACTATTTCCTTGACATAAAGTCTAGCAAGTTGTTCCATTGAATAAGTCTCTCTAATAGGTATGAAATGAGCTGATTTGGTAAGTCGATCAATGATTACCCAAATAGCATCGAAACCTCCTGACGTCTTTGGAAGTTTAGTGACAAAATCCATAGCAATACGTTCCCACTTCCATTGTGGAATTTCTGGTTGTTGAAGTAGTCCTGACGGTTTCTGGTGTTCGGCTTTCACTTTAGCACAAGTAAGACATTTACTGACGTACGTAGAAATCTCTGCTTTCATGTTCGGCCACCAGTAAAGCTTTTTGAGATCCTGATACATCTTATCCGAACCTGGATGAATAGAGTACTTCGACTTGTGTGATTCATGCATAATCAATTCTCGCACTCCACCATAGAGTGGTATCCAACTTCGGTCCTTGAAGCATAACACTCCATCCGATCTCTTTACAAAGCCATTTTCGCTTTCTGGCATACCATAAAGTTTCTCATGTGGTCGATTTTCTTCTTTGAGAGCCTCAATCTGAGCTTCTAAGATCTTCGATGGTAATGGCGAAATGATAGTCATTCCCAATGACTTGACTCTCAAAGGTTTGAGTCGTTCTTTTCGGCTAAGTGCATCTGCTACAACATTCGCTTTCCCTGGGTGATATCGAATTTCACAATCGTAATCACTCAACAACTCTAGCCAACGACGTTGTCTCATATTAAGTTCCTTCTGATCGAGTATATGTTGTAAGCTCTTGTGGTCGGTAAAAATTACACACTTAGTACCATAAAGGTAGTGTCTCCAAATCTTGAGTGCAAAAACTACCGCACCCAATTCCAAGTCGTGAGTAGTGTAATTCTTCTCGTGTATCTTAAGCTGTCTAGATGCATAAGCTATCACCTTCTCGTGTTGCATTAGCACAGCTCCAAGTCCTTGATGCGAAGCATCGCAATATACCACAAAGTTCTCAATACCTTCAGGTAGTGACAAAATCGGTGCGCTACACAGCTTTTGTTTCAATAATTGAAATGCGGACTCTTGTTTTTCTCCCCACTCGTACTTCTCATTCTTTTGTGTCAGTTTCGTCAACGACTTCGCTATCTTAGAAAACCCTTCAATAAACCTTCTGTAATATCCGGCAAGTCCTAGAAATTGACGAATTTCCGTAGGAGACTTGGGCGTAGCCCAATCCTTAACTGCCTCGATCTTTGCCGGGTCGACTTGTAAACCTTGGCTATCAATAACATGGCCAAGAAATTGAACTCTACGTATCCAAAAATCACACTTAGAAAATTTGGCATACAATTGCTCCTCCTTGAGTAGTTCCAGGATTGTTCTGAGGTGTTCTTCGTGATCTTCCTTACTCTTGGAATAAATCAAGATATCGTCAATGAATACGATCACGAACTTATCAAGATACGGTTTGCACACCCTATTCATGAGATCCATAAATACCGCAGGTGCGTTAGTTAATCCAAAAGGCATCACTTGAAATTCATAATGACCATAGCGTGTTCTAAATGCCGTCTTCGGGATATCCTCTTCCCGAACTTTAAGTTGATGGTAACCGGATCTTAAATCAATCTTGGAATAAAAACTAGAACCTTGTAACTGGTCGAACAAGTCGTCAATTCTTGGGAGTGGATAACGGTTCTTAACCGTTAACTTGTTCAGTTCACGATAGTCGATGCACATTCTGAAAGTTCCGTCTTTCTTCTTCACAAACAAAACCGGCGCTCCCCAAGGCGAGGAACTCGGTCTAATGAACCCTTTGTCCAAAAGTTCTTGCAGTTGATTCGACAATTCTTGCATTTCCGAAGGTGCAAGTCTATACGGTGCTCGTGCAATCGGTGCAGCTCCTGGCACTAATTCGATTTGAAACTCAACTTGTCGTGTAGGCGGAAGTCCTGGCAATTCTTCCGGAAAAACTTCCTGAAATTCCTTAACAATTGGCACATCTTCAAGTCGTTTCTCATCCGACTTCTTCTCCGTGATGTGAGCCAAGAATGCATAACAACCCTTCTTTATGTACTTCTCGGTTTTAATGCACGATATAATACTGAGTCTAGTTCCACTTCGCTCTCCGCGAACAACCAAAGTTTCACCGTTAAAAGGAAGGTGAACAACTTTCTCATCACAAATAATTCTCGCTCGATGCCGAGATAACCAATCCATACCGATCACAACGTCGAAACTTCCAAGTTCTACGGGCATAAGGTCTATATTGAATGGATGGTTTAGAAAATTTATGGTGCAACCACGAACAATGGTGTTGGTGTTAACTAAAGACCCATCGGCTAATTCGACGATATAAGAAATGTCTAATGGGGTCGGTTCTATGTTAAGCAAAGGTGCAAATGCAATAGAAACAAAACTTCTATCCGCTCCTGAATCAAATAAAATGGATGCATAACGATTATTAACGAGGAACGTACCCGCAACAACATTCGGGTCTTCTTTGACATCGTCTCCTCCCATGACATAAGCTCTTCCTCGAGCCATTCCATTTTGGTTTCCAGTTCCTTGATTCTTCTTCTTTGGGCACTCATTCTTAAAGTGTCCAAGTTCTCCACATCCAAAACACGTTACCGGTGGTTTCTGATTGTCACCCACGATTGGAAGTCTACAATCTTTGATGTGGTGACCAACCTTCTTGCAATTGCCACAAATATCTGGACAACGACCTGGGTTATGATGCTTCTGACACCTTTCGCACTTAGGTAGGTTACCAGTGTAACCTTTTCTGTCATTTGGTCCTGCAGCATAAACCTTTGCTACTTCCTGTCTCTTAGGTGGCGGCTGAACAGCGTTTCCACCTTGGTTGTAATCAAACCTCCTCTTGTTGTTGTTGTTGTTATTGTTTGAATTGTTGTTCCGGTTATTGGGATAATTGCGGTTCCGATTGTTGTTATAGTTGTTGTTGTTCCGAGTGTTGGTGTAGTTGGTGTTGTTTGAACGGTTATTGCTGTTGACAGCAGCTTTCCCTTTGACTACTTGAACCATGAGTTTCTGAGTTATACGAATAGCTTCTTCCATTGATTGTGGATCAAAAGAAATCACATCTCCTCGAACACTTTCAGGCAATCCACCAACAAAGTTTTCCATCTTTTTCTCATCATCGGGAACCATAGTTGGACATAGTGCAGCCAACTCCTGAAATCTCCTGAAATAAGTCTCAATGTCATCACCCTTAGTCACAAGCTCATAAAATTCCGTTTCCATCTTTTGCACCTCGGTACGAGGGCAAAACTTCTTTGTCATTAGTTTCTTGAATTCCTCCCAAGTAAGCTTGTAAGCATTTTCCATACCAATCGGCTGAGCATACGAATTCCACCAAGACATAGCTTCATCAAGAAGCATACCTGTAGCAAACTTCACCTTGCTGACATCCGGGCATCCGCACATGAGAAATACGTTCTCAGTCTTTTCGAACCAGCGGATTAAAGCAACCGCTCCTTCAGTGCCCTTAAATTTGATAGGATCGCTAATCTTGAAATCTTTCCATGTACATTCCCTCTTATTAGTGGGTGGTTCAACCGTCCCTGTATTAGAAGCAGTCTCAGCAGCCCTTGCAGCAACCTCAGCTCTCTCAATCACTAGAGCTTCTGCAATACTATCCCTGACCAACTTGCGGATAGCGGCTTGAGTCATGGCGGGTGTTTCTGGTGCAGTCTTACTCTTCCTTGGTGCCATACTTCTGATAAATCACAATGGAAATAACCATGAGAAAAATCATAATAGAAATAGTCATCGTACCAAAGATATACACCCACAACACGTATTTAAATATACAACCATAACCAAGTATAAATACAACCACGATATGTACGAGTACAACCACAATCTGTCTAGACCTCACCACGATAAGTGTATATATACAACCACAACAACCACGTCACGTATATATAACCCCAACCTGTGTCGATACAACCACAACATGTATAAATGCGATAATGATAAAGAGCAACCACGAAACATCATAAATATAATCACAACACATGAATATAATACATGAAAATTTCGGTCGATGTAGGCCGATATAATATATAGCACAACATTTCCACATAGTAGAGTCGCACTTGATAATATTTGTTTGTACAACAACCAAAAGACTACAAGTTCTTGAACTATGTCCCACATCCCGGGACTAGGAAATAATACAAGCTAATATAATACCAGTCTACGCCTAGGCTCCTCTCGGTGCTCTAGATGGTCCAGGCTCTCCCCTCAAGCGACGAATCTCACGATCCATCATAACCACGATCTCCTCAAGATGCTCAAGTCGTAACTGAGAAGAAGCATCCCTACGCTCCAAAACAACTACCCTCTCTCGAAGCAATGTCAACTGGTCTACCTGCTCCCACTGGGTCTCCTGTGTCGCCTGAGCTCTATCTCGAATCTCAGGTAACTCATCCCTAAGTAGCTCAATCTCCTCCTGATGCCTCAACTGTCGTGCCTCGAGTCCATGGTAAGACACATCAATACCAACCCTGCCCTGAATCAAATCCTCAACCTGCTCCTCAACAATCTCAATTCGAGGGGTGATAATCTCATCAACTCTATGCCCCAACCTGTCAACTTGCTCCTGCTGAGCATCAAACTGATCCTCTAGTGTAACGGCTGTAGGATCCCTAGCTGCAGCCGCTCTAGAACTCTCACCTATGTGGTACACGGGTGGTGGTGAAAAGTCATCAGTCTCGGTAATGGGTGAATCTGGAGTGGTAAGCCTTGCGCGCTTCCGAAGCGGCAAGAGTGAGGTAGGCATAGGGGTAGTAGTGGGTAAGGCTGGTGGTGGTGGTGTAGGCATAGTAGGACTAGGGAGACTCCTATAAGTACATGTAGCATAACGAACTCTCTTCCTAGGGCCCTGAACAGTCTTCTCCCTAGGAAACATAAGTCTCGGCTCTGAATGGATAGTAGTAGTAGGTGATGATGGTATGTCAGTAGGTATAGTAGGATGGACATGGGGAGTAGGAGCCGTCTCCTCCTCCTCGAAAGGCTCGGTGTCACCATCAGATGCCAAGAGTGGCAACTCAGGTGTAGGTGAAACAAGTGGTGAAACAGCAGTGGAGGACACAGAGCCCTCATCATCAGAATCGGATATAGTGTAAAGTACAACAGTGTCGGGATACGAAGACATGACTCTGTGATAATCAAGGTGAAATAAAATAAATGACTCGTATAATGGCATCACCAAAAATAAGTAAATATGCACTTATGATGAAATGATGATATGCTATGATAGTGTGGTTATAGTCTAGGGTCAATGATGCAACCTAGTTCGCTATAACCTTAGCTCTGGTACCAATCTGTAACACCCCCGAAATACCTGAATGGCAGCGGAATGGAATACCTGAGGGTGTAACGGATCATAGCACACAACCAGGATATATTGAACGACCTAAAGTGTCGTTTAGAAAATACATCGTTTGATTCATTCAAAATATTCAGAGTTATAAAGACATAGGTCCCAAAAGTTAGAAAAGGTTTACGGAAACAAGTTTAGTACAATCAAACGATAGTTCAAAGTGCATGAAATCCAAAAGTGACGCGTCAGCCTTGATACACAAAGTGACTCCATGCAATGCCATGAGAAATGCCTTAGTTACCTGAGAAATACATTGCGAAAAACGGTCAACATAAAGTTGGTGAATAATCATAGGTTTATAAGTAAATCAAGTGTACAAATGCCATAAGTAATGCCATGAATTAGGATGTCCGGAAAGTATATACATTGGCTCTTAAGCTCATGACCCCGAAGCTAGACGATACTTGGCCCCAATGAGTGTTTACCAGACACTCTAATAATAAAGACATGAAATGCATTCGTTCCATTTGGAGCAACCCAAACACGAATGGAGGCGTCACCCTCGATAGATCTATCCACTCACTCTCGCTTAGTACTAGAAATTAACGGTCCATGATAATAAAAGGGGACTTGTCAAGACGTGGTAAATAGGCAACTTAAGCAATGTATGAATTTTATACTTAGGCATGTACACAAAAATAAGTAATGCAATGTATTCTCCCCCGTGGGATTTGAAATCAAAATATAGAATTAAAACGGGGCTATGAAAACTCACCTCGAAGTAATGGTACAAAGATGGTGCAATGAGGTGAAAGTAGTCGGGACAATGAGGCGCGAGTACTAGCCGCAACCTAAATGAATAACCATGATCTAACTTAGATCAAGCCGTAATGAAATGAATGCACATGCACATGATACTCATACCACTCGTAATTTAGAAACACTAGTTATCGTCATAGAAAAATAGTTTCCATACTTAGGAAAATATATTCCATATATAGGAGTATATAACTTGTACGAAAAAGTTAACGTTATAATCCTTGTATCAAAACCTTGAAATACGTCGTTACGTCGTATAAGTATTCTCTCGGGTCATACGTATTCATTTGATAAGAAATCGTCCTTAGTAATGTTTTCTAGAAAATTTACCGTTTAGTACGTACGTTATTATTTTTATTTGTGACCAAAAAATATATATATATAGTTTGACGATGTTAGAATGGGTATAACTTTGTCGTTTCAAGCTCGTTTTCCTTGTTCTTTATGTCCACGGATTCGTCTTTGTGTATACTAGTATATTTTAGACAACTCGGCTCCTTAAAGTTACGTTTACTACTTCAAAATACCCGTCGTATTCTGCCAAACAGCAAGCAGTTTTCTGAAAAGTAGTTTTCGTCGTTAAGTTTGCAAAAATCATAACTCCTTCGTTATAAACTCGTTTTAATCCGTTCTTTCGCCTAAAGTTTCGTTTTTGAATGTATTTTCTAAATCTTTGGTCAAAACTTGGTCATCATCTACTGATTTTCCCACGAAATTAAAATAAGGACAGTAGGTATTTCAAAAGTTTCAAAAACCATTTTCAAGTCTCTAAACTAGTTCCATCCTCCATCAATCCACTTTCAAACACCACAAAGCTAGTCTAAACGTACCATACACCTTCTTAGGGTGTCATGGGTCCTAAAATATCATCAAACCACTAGGTCTAACAAGAGTTTCATATGTTTCCATTTCTAGGGCTTGAAAGTTAATATATACAAAAATGAAGTGGTACAAGTTGATGCATGTGTAAGATCTTGTAAGAAAAATATATAGACATAATAATAACTTGTAAAAATCATAAAAATGAGTTTGTAAACTTACTTGATGGTTTAGAGAGTTTAGATGATAAAAAGCTTACTAATCCTTGAGTTTTTATTTCAAAACTCTAACAAGGATGATTATACTAACTAGTTTATGATATGATCTTGTAAAATTTTTCCTCCTTGCTCCTTGTTTATCCCAAATCGAACCAAGCTCAAAGAAAATGAAGAGAAAAGTTGCTAAGTGTAAGTAAAAAGTGATTTTGTGATGAAAGAGTAAAAAAAAGTTTAATATATACTTGAGACAATTGTTAGGTGGACAATTAATAAGTTTGGTGAGGTTATTAAAGTTGGAAGACCTTTAGGGGGGGGTTGGCCGGTTTTGGGGAGGGAAAAGGGGAAGATGTTGGGTAGTTAGTTAGTAAAAATTAGTGTTAGTAATAAAGTGTAGTTAGGTTAGGTTTAGGTTTAAGGTTTAATCGAGTACCGGGTTTGTTAGAAATAAATTTTGTTGAAGTTATTCGGGTCATAATAAAGTTATAAAAGTTGTAAAAATATGTCGGGTACAAGTACGGAGAGTTTGGGTGATTATCGTTTAATTTTGGTGAAAACCTGGCGTTATTAAGTTAAACGTACGATACGTAATAGTTAATTTCCAAAATACCGGGTAAATTAATATTATAGTTTTTATATTATAGAAATGAGTATAAAAAGGTATTAGGATCATAGTCGGGAGTGTCGGACATGTTAGACACTTATCGTTCGCGTATTAGTGTTTATTTGAAATAAACGTACGTAAATCGTTAATTATACCAAAAGTATAAATTTAGTTATCCTACGAGTGGAATAGCATGCAAGTGCCCTAATGATGATATGCAGACTATTTCTAGTCCGTATGAAGTGTCCCTGATAATAATGCATGAATTCGCTCCTGAACCAATACGGTTACGCGAATTTGAACACACGTAAACTAAATTTACGATGACATGAATAATGCACGTGAATAGTGGTTTCCTCTCGGAAATGAATAGTGTCAAGTGAATAGTAAATTTTCTGAATATGTCTCGGAATGTCAAATTGACCTCAAAAACGATGAATAGTAAAACGATGAATAGTGATCGATGAATAGTAACTTGTGAATAGTAAAATGTCGAAGTTTGGAAGAATGACCTGAAATTGTGGGTTGTGACACTGGAAGTCAAGAGAAAGGCGTCGCGATGAAGAGAACGAAGATATGTCTCTTCCATGGCGTCACCAGAAAGTTGACGCGTTTACACGGCGCATCAGCGATTACTCACACCGCAAACGCAGGCGCATGCCCCCTAACGTGAAAACATATGATGGAACAGGTGATCCGGATGATCACCTAAAAGTTTTCGAATCAGCCGCCACTATCGAAAACTGGCCACAGCCTGTGTGGTGCCACATGTTCAATTCTACGTTAGTAGGGAACGCGCGCACATGGTTTAGCAAACTCCCACGTAGGAGCATCAGTGGGTTCGAGGAATTACAGAAAGCATTCCGTCTCAACTTCACCCAGCGAAAGAAGTGCGCTAAAAACCCTATTGAGCTAGCAAGAGTGAAACAGCGCTAAGGGGAATCAACCAGCGCTTTTATGGAACGCTTCAAGGATGAGTGCATACAAGTCAAAGCATGTCCTGAAATCCTAAAAATTTCAGGGTTCATGAATGGGATTAATAACCCAGAACTCATCCGAAAGCTAAACGACAAAGTTCCACAGACTTTCGATGAGCTAACAAAGCGCACTAGATCCTTTATACAAGGAGAAGCAGCTGCTGCGGACAGCAAAAAAGGTTATTCGAACTATAGGCAGCAAGAGCAGCCTCGGAGACAATCTAATGATCAGAATAACAGCCGCAGCAGGAATTACCGCAGTGGAAGAGACAATGACAAATATACCCCTCTTACAAAAACTCCGACGGAAATATTTGTAACAGAAGGTGCAAACTTCCCAAAACCACTACCAATGCGCACTACAGAGGAAAAGCGCATAGGGAACGGATACTGCGAGTACCATGGTCAAAAAGGCCATACAACTAACGAGTGCATCCAGCTAAAACAACTAATTGAAAAGTTAGTAAGAGAAAGCAGAATGGACCACCTTGTAAAAAACATCAAAGAAGGGAAAGACAAACAAAGGAGCGGAGGTAAGAAAGAGCCCCCAAAGGAAAAGCTGATACCATATACATGATACAGTCATGGCAGCGCAAGATAAAGCAAAAAGTCAGCCAAAAATTCTCTCCAGAAAAAGAGATATCTTTCCCTACTTTAGCTGCGGACAACGCAGTTGTAGAACCTCTGACTATTGAAATACATACGGGGGGACATGATATCCACCGCATGTACATTGACGGAGGAGCATCCGCAGACATCCTGTATGATCATTGTTTCAAGAGACTGCGACCTGAAATCCAAAATCAATTGATACCCGTAACAACGTCATTGATTGGATTCACAGGAGAAAAGATCTGGCCCATGGGGCAGTTACGCTTGCTGGTGGTCGTAGGAGATGAACAACACTCAACCGCAACATGGATAAATTTCATGGTAATAAAATCTCCCTCACCATACAATGGTATCATCGGGAGACCTGGAATATCATCCATGCGCGCTGTACCATCCACAGCGCACGGAATGCTTAAGTTTCCAGTGGAAGGAGGAGTTGTCACCCTCTATAACACAACAGTACCACCAAGAGAATGCAATGCGGTAACAACTGAAGTAGAGACTATTCTAGAACAGCGCGCAGAAAAAACACCAAACCTAAAAGTCGCTATCATCCCGATTACCCGGAGCAACAAGTTTTGATTGGTGGATCTTTATCTGACAAAGGTAAAGCAGCCGTATGCGCACTCTTGCAGAAGACCCTGGACATCTTCGCATGGGAACCAAAACACATGACAGGGGTGCCACGCTCTATCACAGAGCATAAGCTACAAATCCAACAAGGATATCCCCCAATACGACAAAAGAAGCGTGGCCAGACCCCAGATCGTGCAAAGGCTATTCTGGAAGAAGTACACAAGCTTGTAGACGCAGGCATCATGCGCGAAGTATACTACCACGACTGGCTCTCTAACCCAATTATGGTAAAGAAGAGCGGCGGCAGTTGGAGAATGTGCGTGGACTTCACGGACCTCAACAAAGCATGTCCACAGGACTGCTACCCACTGCTAGAAATAGACTGGAAGGTAGAATCTCTGTGCGGATACCCTTTCAAATGCTTCCTAGACGCATACAAAGGGTACCATCAAATTCAGATGGCAGTCGAAGATGAAGAAAAAACAGCTTTCCACACCAGTCAAGGAGTGTACTGCTACACAAAAATGCCTTTTGGCTTAAAAAATGCAGGCGCGACATACCAACGATTTGTGGACACAGCTTTCAAGAAACAAGTAGGCCGCAACTTAGAGGTCTACGTTGATGACCTTGTCATCAAAAGCCACACAGAGGATGAATTGGTGCGCGACATAGAGGAAACATTCAGAACATTGGGATGAATAAATATGAAGTTAAATCCCAAGAAGTGCACCATTGGCGCAACCGAAGGTATATTCCTTGGATACTTAATAAAACCCAATGGAATCAAGCCTTGTCCTGAAAAAACAAAGGCTGTTATTGATCTCCCCTCACCGCGCACACTCAAAGAAGTCCAGTCATTGAATGGAAAGTTAGCAGGGCTAAACCGTTTCTTATCCAAGTCAGCAGACAAATCCCTTCCTCTCTTTAAAACACTCACGAAGTGCACTAAAAAGGGAGATTTTCGCTGGACCGAAGAAGCGGAGGAAGCTTTCCAACAACTAAAACACCATCTGGCATCTCTTCCCAAACTTGTCGCACCGCGACCAGGGGAAGAGCTAATCATGTACTTATCGGCAACCCATGGAGCAGTTAGCGCAGTGCTATTAACAGATAGGAACTCCATCCAGACACCTACATACTTTGTAAGCAAAGCCCTGAAGAAGACAGAGACTAACTACAGCGCTATGGAAAACCTGGTCTTAGCCCTCGTATTCGCAGCCAAAAGGTTGCGCAGATACTTTCAAGCGCACCCAATAGCTGTAATCACTGATCAGCCAATCAAACAAGTTATCTCTAAACCTGACGCATCAGAACGCTTACAGAAGTGGAGTGTATTGTTAAGTGAATATAACATCTCATAGACCGCGCACTGCAATCAAAGGACAAATCGTAGCCGATTTCATTGTGGAGAAGCCAGATAACGACAGTCCAACACCTGCAACCAAAACAAATCTACAGGAACCCTGGATTCTGTTCACAGATGGGTCCTCATGTGTAGATGGATTAGGCGCGGGCCTTATTCAAACAAATCCAGAAGGTATGGAATTCACCTACGCGCTGCGCTTTGAATTCACAGCCACAAACAATGAGGCAGAATATGAAGCCCTACTAGCCGGACTACGCATCGCAATCCAAATGGGTGTACGCAGCCTGGAAGCGAATGTAGATTCTCGGCTAGTTTCTAACCATGTGCTAGGTGAATATGAAGCCAAGGATGAACACATGATCCAATACCTAGAAAAGACCAAGTCCTTAATAAAAAACTTTGACAGGTTCACAATAAAACAGGTGCCCAGAGGAGATAACAGGAAAGCGGATGCGCTCAGCAAAATCACATCCACAAGCTTCGCGTACCTCTCAAAGCAGGTATTGGTAGAAACCCTAAAAAACAAGTCAATCTTGGAAATGGAGATATCCACAGTGATAGAAGAACAAGATCCTACATGGATGACGCCTATCATTGAATTCATCAGCAAGGGAATCTTACTACAAGATCATAAGGACGCTCGAAGAGTGCGGTGCACAACGCAACGGTTTGAACTACGAGACAACATACTCTATCGACGCTCTTTCTTACAACCCTGGCTCAGATGTGTTGGACCTCTTCAAGCAGACTACGTACTCAAAGAAATCCACGCTGGATCATGTAGTATGCACTCAGGGCCGCGATCTGTGGTGGCAAGCGCTCTAAGGTCAGGGTATTATTGGACAACTATGCATCGCGACGCACGCAATCTGATAAAGAAATGCAGCAATTGTCAAGTACATAGGCCAATCCCACGCCGACCACAACAAGAGCTAACACCTATTACCTCACCATGGCCATTTTATAAATGGGGAATTGACATCGCAGGACCCTTTCCTGTAGCAGCAGGAGGAGTAAAGTTCCTCATCGTAGCCATAGACTACTTTACGAAATGGGTTGAAGCAAAGGCGGTCGTGAGCATCACAGGAAACCAAGTCAAACGCTTTGTCTTGTACAACATTGTCTGTCACTTCGGACTACCGGGAGAGATTATATCAGACAACGGAAAACAATTCTGTGATAACCCATTCAAAGATTGGTGCGCGGAATTGAACATCACGCAACACTTCGCTTCAGTAAAACACCCACAAACCAATGGCCTAGTTGAGCGCGCAAACCGCAGTCTAGGTGAAGGAATAATAGCGCGCCTTGACAGACATAAAGGAAGGTGGGTGGATGAGCTCTCGCATGTCTTATGGGCGCATCGCACAATAATCAAAACCAGTACTGGCGACACGCCATTCTCCCTAGTCTATGGAACAGAAGCCGTCATACTAGTTGAGATAGGAATGCCAACTATACGCACAGCAGAGGTCAACGTCACAACAAACGACAAAGAACGGTGCATAGACTTAGACTTACTGGAAGAAAGGCGTGAACGCGCAGCTATACGCGAAGCAAAGGCTAAGGCAAAAATGAAGAAGTATTATGATGCAAAGGTCAAACACACTTCATTCAGACCAGGAGACTTTTTTTACCGCGCTAATGATGCGAGCCACGCAGAAGACACAGGCAAGCTCGGACCAAAATGGGAAGGACCTTACGAGCTCACATATGCGCTTGGCAACGGCGCATACAGACTGCACGACATGGAAGGTCACAACCTAGCGCGCACTTGGAACATCTACAACCTCAAAAGATGTTACTTTTAGGCTACGGCCACTACACAGACACCTTTGCATCCTACGAGATGCCTAATAAGTGTTTGTTTTTCTTTACTCTCCTAGGAATTGTATTTTTCTTTTTTCAAAAAACTTGCAAGTATCAATAAAATGCTATGGTTTCTAGCTAACTCCATAGCGTATTTCACTTTATTACATACATACTTATTTATGTCAATATTGTTATCTTATATTTTTGCCTACATGGCGTGCATGCACTAATTAAAGACCCACAAAGGCATAAAGGACGAGTTAACCTACTAATTCACTCGTTGAGTAAGAGGGTTGCAAACCCATCAACATTGGATCACGTATCCTTGCTAAGCGCCTTACTTTTGAGACATCGAGGTAAGTTTCACATGCGCATCTCACGACAGGTGCGCAAATATTAAGTACACCGTACAAGCTTAGCAAATAACGAGCCAAGACACTTGGTCAAATAATAAAACTTAGCAAACAATGCAAGTATATTTCTTAAAGTCACGCACTTAATGAGCCAATACACTTGGTCAAATAATAAAACTTAGCAAACAATGCAAGTATAATAACAAAGCCAATATACTTGGTCAAAAATAATCAAACTTCGCAAACAATGCAAGTACATTTCTTAAGCTATGCACTTAATCAACAAAAAGGTATCTTATTCAATATTACAAGAAAAGATACATTTCATTATTTACATAGTACATATACAAAAAGCCTACACGCTCTGGCGATGCTCAGGGCTCTCCTCCGGAGCAGCAGAACTCCCCGCCTCCTGCAGCTTCCTCAGAATCAAAGCGTCCTTGGGAGATACGGTAGGAACACTTACGGGCACACCATCAGACCTAGGGATGTGTGCAGCGCCCACGCCACACAACACTGCCTTGCCCTTGATGCCCCTCTTCTGAGCAGCCCTCTGCTCGTGACGCTCCAGAACCTCTTTCAAGGGAATCTCCCTTTCAAGAGCAAATGGGTTGAGGATATGGCGGGGCTGCGTGAACACAGGAATCTGCAGCTGCGACACATCAGGCTTCAGAAAGTAATCTGATTGCCCCTCTGCATCCTCTCCAAGGTGGCGCTCCAATGTCAACCCCGCCATAAGTACATCTATAGGGTTGTCTTGGTCGCGCTCCAACCTCCCAATGTGCGGCAGCTCGAGGACCTTTAACCCCGCCATAGCCTGCATCAGCTCATCATACGCAGCAGCATTATACCCAGGGATTTCAGCCAAATCCTTGTTCAGCAACTTGGCCTCATGGAGATCCTCCATAGCCTGCGACTTCCCGCGAGCCACTGCGTAGTGAACCACCTTCCCAAAGGCGTCCAACACTTCTTGGGACTCAAGAGTACCCATTGCTGCCAGGCGCAGCCCGTGGCTAATCAACCACCTACATCAACAAAGATAACTTGTGTTAATAACAAGCATAGCAACAAAGAGTATTACGAAGGAGAAGAGTATAAAAGAAATACCTGCGCTCAGTAATGGTCGACATCAAATGAGGATATAACTCCTCATCATACTCGATGCTCAGGCCACGCAGCTTGTCCTCCTACACCTGGATGATCTTCATCATATCCTCCTTAAACTTGGCAATGTTAGCAAAATGCTCCACCTTCTTCTCCTCCAAGAAGCGCATAGCCCAAGTCAGGTCGGACTTATAATGATGAAGCTCCCAGCGCGCCTTTTCCATCTCAGCCAAGGCGGACAACTTCTCATGGGTGATCTTCTCAGTATACACCCGCGAGGACTCCATCTCTACCTGCGCATCCGCCAATTGCGCACGGAGCTTCGCTAGCTCCTCATCCTTCTGGGCGAGAGTACTGCTCTCCCCAACATACTTCTCCCTCAACTGAGCCACCAGCTCAGCCTGGCGCGCAGCAGTCGAAGCCAACTCATCCATCAACTGCTGCGCCCCTACCCTCATCAACCTTGGCTTTCCCCTCCTTGTTTTCATTCTTTGGAGAGGAAACCACATCCACGAAGACCCCATCATTCTTCGCGGCATCATCCCGACAAGACATAAAGGCGACAGTTAATAAATATTGCGACAAGTAATATACAAGAAAACATGATAGTGGCGTAGACACTTACGGAAACGGAGAAGCCTCAGCAGCCTTCTTGTCCGCGCCAGGAGCAGATGTCTCCTCCGCGGATGATTCCGCGTCCCTAATGAGGTGGCGACGTCTCTTCCTGGTGCCACTGCTCCCAGCCTCTCCTTTGCGCTTAATATTCTGCGCCACTTCCTCCTTCAGCACCTCCTCGGGCTTTAGGATCTCTATGCTGTCAGACGACTCAGCGCGCGCCTCCTCTTGCGCCACCTCCACATCTGGCACCATGCTCTGAACGGGCGTCACTTGGAGCGGCGGCGTGCTTTCTGGGACAACCTCTGGCAGCACGGTCAAGCGACCCTCAGTCGCCTCCAATAGTAGCTGCTCACCCTCCCTCAGAGGGCGCACCCCTATCGTCACCTGCTTCGGCTTGTCCAGCTTCACAACGGCGAATAGATCCATCTCTGCGCACATAAACTGTTAGCATCGTATTTTATTTATAAAAAGTGTCGGTCATTAACGTATTGTTATAGGTTGCTTTAGAATATCATTATGATGAAGTTTAGGCTTAGTATTCATGTTTTGTGAAAGTCTAAGGGCCTTTAGTGTAATAATGTATAAGATAGATGATGCCCTAGACTTCATGTATAAATACTCTTGTAAACCTCATTTTAGAGGTTGGTTCTCTTAGTGGTTCTCTTAGTCATTAACAAGGTTATTATTTTCACACACTAGAGTTCCCATCCACTCTCTCTCTCTACTTACTTTCTCTCTCTAGATCTAGGCTTGAATCATATGTGAAATACGTTGTTCTACGGTCCTACAAGTGGTATCAATCGCCTAGGGATAATATAGGTTGTTTTAGGTTTGATTTGGTTGAAAAAACATGGTATAAAAGTGGTTTTTGTGATTCGGTTACTGTTCATCAGTTTGGTTTCGAGTTAGAAATTTTTTTTGTTTTCGAGTTTGGTGCAAATTTCGAGTTAGAAACATCTTTTTCGAGTTAGGTGCATAATTCTTTCGAGTTAGGAAACAATTTCTATCGAGTTTGAGTGTTTATCGAGTTAGGAAACAAGTTCTATCGAGTTTGGGACTAAACTTCTTTCGAGTTAGCAGTTTTGTTCGAGTTAGGATTCTGGAAGTTATCGAGTTAGGTGACTCAATCATATCGAGTTTGGGTGCAGGTTATCGAGTTAGGTGCCTTTGATTATCGAGTTAGACGCATTAATTTCCTATCGAGTTTGGAGACTGAATTTTGGCGAGTTAGCCTTAATTTCCTAATCGTTTATCGAGTTAGGATCCGCGTTGCTACCTTCTAAGGGGTTACTCTGCCAAAATTTTTATTCTCTTTCGAGTTAGAAGCAAAGACTTATCGAGTTTGAAGCTATAGACCTTATCGAGTTTGAAGCACAAATCTTTTCGAGTTTGAAGCACAAATCTTATCGAGTTTGAAGCACACATCCTATCGAGTTTGAAGCTAATATCTTATCGAGTTAGAAACCTTAACAGACTTATCGAGTTAGAATTTTCCAAACTTATCGAGTTAGAACTTTCATAATCCTATCGAGTTAGACCAAAAAAAAAAAAAAAAAAAAAAAAAAAAAAAAAAAAAAAAAAAAAAAAAATTCGGTAAAATTTATTTTTCACACGAGACTTTACGTTCAATTTTTACGCGAGATTCAAATTTTTAGGCCAAAATCAAAAAATTTCGGTAAAATTTGGCGAAAAATTTTTCAAAACTCAAATTTTTCTGGTAACCTTAGAATTGTATTTCTTTGAGATTTTCAAATTTTGAGAACGGAAATTTTCATACTCGATTTTTGGCGGGAAATTATGAAATCAATCAGATCAACCGAGAACGAACTTTCATCTTCACCAAAACATCTAATTCTACAACAACAACCTTTGTTATCTTTCAAAAGATCCTCAGAACAACGTTTCACTTTTAATTGAATCAATGGCATCTCACCATGACAGTATCACGAGTACTTTGTCCAATGGTTTTGCATCAGTTTTCAAGGCATTTAACAGCCAACGACACAACAACAATCAGCAAGGATATGCTTTGAGTATACAAATGGGGAACCAGATGCAACATGCATGGCAGTATGTAGGAAATCAGATGGATCAGAATGTGAATCAGAATGTGCTTAATCAAAATGGGATTGATTGTTACATGACTTCGATTCAGAAACCTACATCAGCAAGTCACAACAGAAACAATGTCAATGCCATGACGATGGTAGAAAAGATTCAGTACTTGATTATGCTTGCCAATAAAGAAGAATCGGGAATACCGTTGACTGCTGAGGAACATGAGTTTAGAGCTACAACAAGAGTTAATGACAATTCAGCAGACCCTAATGCTACCTACAACTTTATGGCAAATCAGCAGGCAACAACATCAAGCAGTGATTCTGATCTTCCTCCCACTTATGATTCAGATCCATTCAATGAGGTACCAAATTATGGTAACAATGCTACTTCGTTTGCTCATGAGAAGCCACATTCTGTGTCATCTGAACCTAATTATGATACATATGTGGGGGAACAAGTTAATAGGAATGTTAACTATGAAACTCCAGATATGGATCCTAATGGAGTTCAAGTTGCACAAAATGGTGCTAATGATGAGGAAACCCGTGCTTTCTTTGAATCATTATTGAATAATTGCAGCATTGAAATTGAGAAAGTGAAAAAGGTAAATCGCGATGTTAAAGCCGCGAATGTTAAATTGATCGCTGAGCTTGAGAGTTACAAGAAAAACGCTAATGCTTTTGAATTTCATAACAAAAGATTGTCTGAATTAGAAACTGGTTATCAAAATTCCGTTTCAAGGGAAAAACAATTGCAACTCAAGTTTGATACACTTGATGTTAATTCTTTCAAGAAGATAAAAGCTTTAAACGCGGAAATTTCTGATTTACAAAACCAACTTTCTAAACAAAAAACAGCTTATACCAATCTTGAAAAAGAAAGGGATGAGTTGAAAAAGGACTTTGCAAAGAAAGAAGACAAACTTTTGGCCGAAATCGTAGAGTCAGAACACATGATCGCTCATTTAGAAGAATTAGTAGTTAAGTCGGGTCAGTCAAGTCAAACAATGAAAATGATTTCAAATCAAACTAATCCGGTTTACCATACGAAACATAAAGTGGCTCTTGGTAACAACACCCCCAGTAATCTCAAGAAAGCTCAGCAAGAACAGAATGTTTTGTATAATGGTAATGTGATTTACACTAAACATGATCCTCCCGTCGTTCGGGATTCTGTGCAAACGATAGAACATGTCGAAGAGAGCATTTCTAAAATGAAACAAAAGGATTTGAAACCCGTTGATTACAACAAATTGAACAAAATTTCGGGAATTACTTTTGTTCCACAAAAAGAACCATCTGTGTTTTCCATAAAACGACCATTCTCAAAAATGTTTTCTAAGAAAGTAATTGTTTCAAAATCTCTTTCAAAATTGGAACAAATGTCTTCTAACAACACTTTTAATACGAGTGAGGCTAGAAACATTCTGGATGACGTTAAAAAGAGAATTCAAGAACTTCAAAACATTGTTGCTTTTAAAACTACAATCGATATTAATAACTGGCATTCCAGTTTTCATATTGAGCAGAAAAAAGTTTTTGAAAACGAAATTACTATCCCACTGAATAACATCAGTGCGAGGGTAATTCATTTTGAACGTGCTTTCTTAAAAGAAACGGCCGACTTTGTCAAGGACCACAAATCCCTGGTAAACGAAGCTAATGATACTCGTGAAAACATGAATGTTTTGGAAAGGTTAAATGATTCTCTCTTCGAAGCTGTTATGACCACTGACATTATGTCCATTATTTTACAAACATATTCTGTTCAAGACGATGAAAGACTGAGAGCTGAGACCTCCGAAATTGTTTCCAAATATGAAAATGCTCTTATAAAGCTTGAAAATGAAAATGTGTCATGTTTTAAACAACTTGATCGAAAAAAGGAAGAATGCAAGTATGACAAACTGTCGTATGAGCGTGCTTTCAAAAACATGAAAGAGCAAAATGATCTTTTGAGGGCTCAGCTTGAAAGTGAAAAAAGGAAGGGTGAGGAAACTAAGTTTGCAAAACCATCGACTTCGGAGAAACCAAATGTTTCAAACATGGTTCAAAAACCAAAAATGTCAAGTTCACGGTTTGCTCCAAAAGTCGATGAGGAAAAGGATTTGTCAAAACCAGTCACTCCACCACCCTTGCCCAAGGAAAAGGTAATGGAAAAGATTGTTGAAAAACAAAATTTGTTTGTTGAAAGAAACAAAAATGTGATTTCACCTGGCTCTTCTAAGTACAGTACACCAAATAAGACTACAAAAATTGTTAATGAGTCTGTTGGTTCTAATGACATGGTCCTCAATCATCATCTAGAAGAAGCTAGAAAAAAGGCACAACATCGAAAAAACGGAATTTTAGGTGCAAAACCTAGTGTGATGAATTCTACAAGAATCCAAAGCACCGCTAGTAGTAGTAAACCATTACCTAGGAACTTTCAACAAAATACTAGGGATTGGCTTGCATCTAAGAGTGGTGGCACAAATAAGAATACTAGGAAAGTAGAATGCAACACAAAGAATTCCAAATCAAGTGTCAAGACACAATCCACTAAGACACCAAATCGAAACACACCCGTTGATAAGAAGCAAGAGGTTAAGAAACCTAATAGGTGGATATCTAAAGAATGTAGTTTTTCCAAGACTGAGACTTCCGCTGCATCTGATAAGAAAACTACATCTAGATCTTACCTTAGGTGGATTCCTACGGGGAAAGTTTTTAAAACAGTTGGTCTTAGGTGGATTCCCACAGGGAAGATTTTTGATAGTTGCACCAAGACAAATAATAGTGATAATCTTCAGGATAAGGAAGTAGAAACCACAACAACCGTTGATAGTCAACACCCACAGAGTGATTATTCATGTACTTCTAACACTGTTATTTGTGAAACCTCTTCGTCTTTGGTTGCAGGTGCTTCAACTATCTCAGAACCCAGTTCTTCAGAGGGTTCAAATTCTGTAAATTCTATAAAATCATTCTTTCAATCTTCTATTTTTGATTTTCCATTTCTTTTATAAAAAAAAAACAAAATACAAAAATATAAAATTTCAAAAAATTCAAAAATAATATAAAATCAAAAAATCCAAAAATATTCTTCTCACGACATGTCTCTCGTATAAATCAATATTCTGTACGTGTCTAGAAATGTCTTTCAACAATGACACGGACATTTACAGATGCTTGAACGGGAGTTCTTTAAAATGTTTTTCTAAAACATGTCGTTTCTCAAAAGTTTCTTCACAATGGCTTCATTTTCACGATTTTTCTAAAAGATTTTCAAAATCTATCAAAATCGGTGCTCATCATCAAAATGACTTGTGTACACCTTACAGTGCATAACTCAAGTTTTCAAAGAAAGGAAAGTGCTGCGCAAAAATGATTTTCATCAACAAAGAGCACTTATCCTAAAAATGGACAATGTTGTACGCCTCAGTGCGACATTCCTATTCAAACAAAGAGAAGTCTTTGTTTTTTAAAAAAAAGAAAACCTTGATGCAAAATTCAACAAATCTGAAACTTCTTTCTCTTTCAGAATTTTTCTTCAAGATGACTCCTTCCCTCTAAACTTTAAAACGTTTAACATTTCTCAAAAACATATGCGAGTTTTGAGGGGGAGTATTTCATAAAAACAAAAATGTTCCGAGTTCATGCAAAAACAAATCTGTCTTTCTCTCCAAAAAGCTTTTTCTTAATCATTTGATATCAAAAATATCACGATATGCTATTTTTGAGGGGGAGAAGACATGATTAAAATGTGATCAAAGATGTTTAAAGCTTGTGACTGAATCTCAAAAGAGCTCGACTCAGAAAGTACCAATGAATTGACGAAGCTTAAAATGTCAGTAATCGAAAGGACTTGTCCTGGACGGGTAATAATTTCAAGCTAGTCTAACTAGTGATGTAAGCGTGTCTCGAATAGGACTTGTCTGAATAGAATGTACCGTATCGAGAGACTTTCTTTGGACTTGACCAGGATGGGTAATAACTTCAAGCTAGTCTAACTAGTGATGTAAGCGTGTCTCGAATCGGTCATGTTCACTGAAAGTGGATCAATTCTAAAAGTGCAAACTCCTCACGCATGTGCAAATTTCTTAACAATACATGAGCACATGTGAAGGGGGAGTCCTTTAAATGAAATGCAAAACTCTCGAAGTGTTAACAAAATATGTTTCATAATCATAAACACTTTGAGAGATTTTCAAATGAATGGTTTTATGGCAACAATAGGATAGTCATGGAGTTATAAGGTGACTAAGTTTAGGAAAAACCGTCCTATGATCCGCCAGAGCCGGAGGGATCTACCCAAGGACAATTCCAATAGATTAGAATTAGAAGTCCTTAGGTATGATTGAAAAAAGGAGAAAATGATAAAGGAGAAAGAAGGGGTTGAAGAATTAAAAAGAAAAGTTATGAAAAAGGGTGTAAAGAAATAGCCCTCCATATGTTCAACCTTAGGGCAGACACCGGGTTCAATTCATATGCTACTGGTTGTTACTAAGGTGACACCGGTATTGAAGATAAAGACGTCATGGACCCAGTGACGCACTGCACTAAACCTTCTAGCCACTCAAGTTCTCTTAAAAGAGCTTGTTTCATTCTCACGGGGAACCGGCATAATCTATCGACCTGTCTCTTAGAGATGGTTGATATTGAAGCAGGAGACCTCTCCCTAATCTCCGCATAGGAAACCTAATGTGCACTTGTCGAGTCTAGAGCCCCGAGATTCATCAAAAGATCTCATAGGAACACATGATATCTCCACACTGGTTGTTCATCATTAAGGACGCCAGATGTAAACTTTAGAGTCCTACGCAGATCTTAGCAATCTGCCAGAACATTTATGAGAGGATTCACACTTGTGATTCTCAATGATTGAATGGAAATTCCTGCCAGGGTCAACATCAAGCAGCCCTGACAGCAGGTCACTTCGGTAATTCTTTATGGGTTACGCTTAGTGTTCGCGGTGGTTTCAAACGGTCTACAGTCGTGGAGTGATCCCCAGCGACTCACCCAGTCATTGAGCTACTTAGTAGGTCTCGTAAGCTCTTTCGGGAGTATCTGATATGGGGACGGCCATGGTAAGGGTTAGAAGGAGTCTTCACACTATGCTGTTGACGATCTCTAATTCCTTATCTGTAAGTACCGGTTGTTTTATTGCTAACTGTTTACCTGCAGCTATACATCATCTCTATGGCGAAAGATTCCACATGCTCATACATGCATCACAAAGTCAAAGGAAAGTTCTCACAAAGATCAAAGGATAGCAACAGCCAAAGAAAGATTCTACGCCAAAAAGAAGAATCTACAAAGTAAAGTGACAAAGATCAAAGTGAAAGAACGGAAACAACAAATGCATGTATCACAAAGTCTTAAGGCGTATGAGCATGTTGGAATGGCAGACAACCGCCACAAACACAGAAGTGACGAAAGGCAGATGACATCATCGGATCACTTCAACAACATTGAAGCATGATGAACTGGAACTATGATTCATCTAGTGATTCTTAAAGACGTCAAGAGCTATGAATGATAAAGTCTAAAGACAAAGATGATGACGTCGCGCAACCTTCAATGACCAACACTTAGGGGGAGATTGTTAGCATCGTATTTTATTTATAAAAAGTGTCGGTCATTAACGTATTGTTATAGGTTGCTTTAGAATATCATTATGATGAAGTTTAGGCTTAGTATTCATGTTTTGTGAAAGTCTAAGGGCCTTTAGTGTAATAATGTATAAGATAGATGATGCCCTAGACTTCATGTATAAATACTCTTGTAAACCTCATTTTAGAGGTTGGTTCTCTTAGTGGTTCTCTTAGTCATTAACAAGGTTATTATTTTCACACACTAGAGTTCCCATCCACTCTCTCTCTCTACTTACTTTCTCTCTCTAGATCTAGGCTTGATTCAATAGTGATTTAGGTTGTTCTACGGTCCTACAAAGAAAGGAAAGTGGGCACCTCACTTAAAAAACAAGAAAGAAGAAATGATTAGTTATTAAAGGTGTGCATACACAAAGACTTACAAAATTTGAAGTAGAAGGGACGAACACCCACCCCGGCCTTCCTCACTTAAAAAAGTGGGCACCTCGTCCGCAGCGCCGAAATAATTGCGACTCAACCCCATGTGTACCAAAAACTCCTTCGGATAAGGGTTAATGGCTAGGCGGTTAGCATCAAGAGTCTGCGCATCAGTCAGCCTAAAGGAACCGGGTGCGGGGCGCCCATCCCTTGGCAATGTATCCAGAGTATAAAACTCATAGGGCGATGGAAATACCACATCATCAACCCAGAAAAAATACTCCCTCCAATTTCTTAGGGAGTCCACCTTCTCAGTCTAACACAGAAGCGCCCTCGGGCGCTTCGCAAAAGATACCCACCCATTTGACTACGTCGTGTGGTAAAAGTATCGGAACAAGGCTATGGTCGGTTCTATTGCAAGTAAACGGCAGTTTACTTCAAAATTTGACACCTTAGCCGCACCTATACAGTGCAGCTGAGAGATGTGGAGGCGATAGTGGTTGAGCAAATCGCTCAGAAAGATAGATATGGGTACGCGGTAATTCGCGTACTCAAAGAATTTCGTGTATAACCCTATTTTCCCTTCGGGGAAATCAGCTATACACAAGTCAACATCTGGAGCCTCTGGACGCACATCCAGAGGCACGAAGTAGTCAGACGTAAACTGAGTGACAACATCAACCGTCATCTCAGAGCGAAAATCCTCTAACTGGGCAACCATCTTCATTAATACACTAGTAAAAAAAGCACACAAAAATTACCTAAGGAAAGGATTATTTTCTTTGCAAAAGATAACTTTCAAGAAAGCAAGCAATGGTGAGTGGGTGTTTTACTGTGTGTAATTGAAAAAATGGGGCGGTGACTCTTATATAGGGAGTAAAAAAACCCTAGATGACGTCCACGTGGATCCCACTCACAGAAACGTGTGGCTAGAACCAAAACGGTACATGCACTTTTTCCCGATTTACGAGGGCCACGTGGACACTACCCCCAATTTTCGAGGTATCCTTTTGAAATACCTATGACTAGGTGCATTGCACTTTAAATTGGGCGGCAATATTTCAATGTTCTCCCGCCACGCTTACCGCTGGTAATATTAGTCTAGCATCCGCGACTACGAGCCACGCACACTAGACTGGGGGACATGATGATGTATAGTCTATATATGGGCCACGAGCCCAAATGATATACATTACTAAGGCCCAAATCCACCATGAGCGGGCTATTGTAATTTGGGCAACATTAATAATGGGAACAGGCTCACGTAAGCCCAACCTAAACAAACTATACACGGTATAGATAAGGATCATTTATCTATGGAATAGATATCCTTACCAGGATAAGCACCATGGGTGCGAAACGTAAGGAGCACGAACCCTACAAGGATTCTGCGCCTATATAAGGAATGACATAACTATCATTCAAGGTACGATTCACAAACCCTAACTCTTTACGAGAACCCTAAATCGATTACTTACTCTCACGCCGGAGTCTAATCATGGGAGACAATCCCACAATAAGCCTAACGGTGTTGTTTATTTTCTTAGTGCGCAGGTTACAAGTACTAAGAAGTGAATTGGTACGAGAGCAAGAGCCCATAATCAGGAACGCCCAACTTTTGTATCAAAAAATATAATATGTTGTGATAGGTCGAAAGAACCAACGTGTTAAACGCAATTCTAGGAACTTGTCTGCGTTACTAGTCTTTGAAAGGAGAAATCCACTTAGAAGAATCAGTAATAATCTAGACTTGATATGAAATACTATTTCGAGAGAAATCACTTAATGGGTAGATATGAATCTTGAATTGAACCTACGAGTTATGAAATTGCTCTTTGATGAAAATAGCTCTCTTATAAGTTGTGCTCCATTATCAAAGTGAGATCAAACATAAACATTGTCACTAGATTATCTAAGCTATCCAAGCAATCATTTGTCTTAATATTTAAATTCCTTTTATTCCTATAATCGTTACTTGTCTTCTTTTACTAATTGTTATACTTAAACTGAACAAACTAAGTCCCTGTGGATACGACCTGGTCTTACCTTAATCTAATACTACCAACAGGGGTTATACTTTACCCATGTGTTTGGTTTATTAAAATCGGTGAAACTAGTATTATAAATTTAAAGCTATCCTTACACATCACACAACAATCCACTTGGAAAATCGAAGCTAAGAGATAGATCTACATGCCTATATTGTTACCTAAGTCTCAAAGTCTACTGATTCAATGCAGAAATTATGAAAACAGTCCCTGGTCCAAATGGTCTTTGCAAACTTAGTCCAAATCATAATTTTAGGTAATTTAAGCTATGTAGAATGCAAAAATTAATACTACAACTATATGAAACATGAAAAATCCATAAAATATAAATGACATCAGATCTGAAAAAGAGAGTATGAGGTGGTTCCTTACAAGAATGAGATGAAAAATAACCCAAGAAATCTTCAAAACGACACAAGAACCTAAACTAGATCACTAGGCCTTCAATCTTGATCATAAGAACTTAACAAAATCATCAAGAAAAGGATTGATTTAAGGGTTTTGTGGGCTGAGATTACATGCCAAAGAGAGACCATAAGAAATATGGTGTAGTTTTTGTTTTGAGATCTAGTTTATGAGTATTATATAAGACATGCAAGGATTATATAATATGTGTCACAACGCTGTGTAATATTTGGACACACATCAAAGATGTGTCATCCATATGAAGCGTGGCACAAGGCTGGAAAAGAATGAATATCTAACCTTATCTTGTGTAAAATTTTAATATAATGAGTATAGTTTGATCCCGGTAATTACTGACGTTAAATCCTTAAGTCACGAAACTTAAAACTAGGTAACGTAAAAATATAATACTTATAAAAATGTTAAAACTTGACATCAAAACCTATTTTGATATTTTAGTTGATACTTGAACTTGTTGGGTAATTACTTGATATTTTAGAAATTGAAACCGCGCAAAAACATAAAATGTGCAAGGTTTAATTAATAATGAAAATGTAAAAAAATGGAATATTTATAATATGTCTGTAAGGAACCAAAATGTATAAAAATAGTTATATTGAATATAGTTAGGTGTCGGTTTGGGTTAAATGTACGTTTAACGACGTATATGGAATAACCTATCTATTTACTCGCAAGAGTAAATTTACTTAAAAAAAATATTAAGTAAAGTTAAATAATTAAATAATGACCTCAAAATTATGAATTGTTACAGAAGTCGACAAACACCCTCTTGGGTTGTCCTTGTTGACTCGACACCAAAACCAAACACAACCAATAATCACACATACCACTTATGTGGTCTTCTCCTGACTCGTACGCTACAACAATGCAACAAAACAGTCAACCACGAGCACAAACGAGCACCCTACTAGAGTCACTCGTTGAGTCAAAACCAAAGAAACACACCCCTAATGGGTCGTCTTGAACCGAGACGAAATCCAATCGTGATCAAACAATATCAACAACTACATCAATACTACTCGATTTTACATAACCCGAGACCAAAAAAATCACCAATACACCTCTCGGTGGGTTTTCCTTTGAGCTAAAACAACCATACACAAACCCTAATCGATTCGTGACCACATAATCAAACAAACACAACACATCAGGAATATCATCAATATCAAAACTGAGAAAATAAAGGGGGTCCGACCCAACCCGACAACAAAACACAATCAAACACCACTTGAATCTAGTTTTCACCACACGAATCATTTTCAAACATTTTTCAAACTTGTTAACTAATCTTTTTTACTAATTTTAAATCCACAAAAATGTAATAAGTTGTATTTATACTCTATTTTAAATAAAACAGGTGGTGGTAGCGATACAACTTACCAACGAGAAGAAAAGGAAGAGAGTGAAGAGATAAGGAAGAAGGGGCATCGGTGGTGGTAATGACGGCTGTGGTGGTGGCTTACAAGCTAAACGGACCCAACCAAAACCCTAAACAACTCTTCCTTGATCTACTCTTCAATTAATGCACGTAGTGGTGGTCGTCAGAAAATGTCACTATAAAGGTTGGCGGCGCCGGAAGTGTCATCGGAGTGTGTGTGAGGGTAAGTGAGTGTGTTATCAAATGAGTAAAACCATAGGTTTTCTTTTTATAGTACCACACAGGCCGATTGTGTAAACCTAGAAACTTCAGGGGGCTGATGAGACGAAAAGTGTACCGCTTTTAGGGGTCATTTAAGCTCAAAGTCGAGATTATGTGATCAAATATTGCCCTAAATCGTTCCTTTTGTCATTTTAGGTACTTTTGAGAGGAAATTTGTAAAAGGAAGCATTTTGGACGTTTTGGAGCGAAAAAGTGAAGAAAACGACAAAGTCTCAAATTCATGCTGGAAATTGTACCTGACGGTGTCAAGGATTGCATGTGACGCCGTCACCCTTTGACAAAGCGGTGGATAAATCAAGCTACACGTGACGCGCCAGAGAGGTTTTTGAAGAATTGTACATGACGGCGTCACCAAGGCCGTCAAGAGTAATTTGCATGTGACAGCCAAGACCAAGTTTACACATGACCACGTCAGAAATGGATCTAGGCAATACGATGATAATTATGGTGGCGAGTTGACGGTGTCAAACCTTACTCTTGACGCCGTCAGACCCATTATTCTATATATAGTTTTTGATTTTTCATTCATTGTGTGCAACTTTGAGAGGAGAAAACCCTAGGCGAATTTTACTGTATTTTTTAGGGTTTCAAACCCTTGTTTCATCCATGCTTAATTGAAGATAACTTTTCCAACAATCATTCAATATGTCTATGTGTTGTTTGATTATATCATATGCTTGTCTTCTCTTTAACATGCTAGGCTAGGTTTTCTTTGTGTTTGCTAAGATGTAATGAAACTTCGATATTGATTATTGGTTGGTTGTTTGTTTATAATTGTTGTGGATGAATGATTTCGATGTTAGGCTTAAGAAACTGGCAGACTTCCAATTGGTAACTTGCTTGAACGTCTTATGATCGGAGGTTTACTACGATAAATTGGTTATATATAATGCATAGGTAACTACTAATGAGGCCATCTTAGGAGCTAGTAGTCGGCTCGACATAGGAAGAGCTAGAAGCTTATAGAGTTAGGGAAGATCGTACACGGTCCTACGAATGGTATGAAGGAATATAATCCGTCATCCATGAAATTGTAACAAACTAATCAACCGGTAAAAGATAGCTACGGAGTAGTGAAATCTAAGTAAACACATTTTCTCTTATTATTGTTTTCGCCACATTTACTTTAAGTTCATTTTATTTTATTTTGTTTTCATTTGTAGTTAATTAGGTTAGTTGACTAGCAACTAATTCCGCCCACTCCTTCAAAATCCGAGATTTTTACTTGCTTTCCATAAAATATAAAAATACAAAAAGAATCATCCCTCACCTCTAGACCTAGTTTAATTGAGTTTTAACCCTAGCGACCACTATTCTTTGAGTTGAACGATCAATACCCCGGTACTTGCCACTATACTATACTACAACGGTCAGGTACACTGCCTGGTGGGGATTGCAAGCTTCTCAAGATCCCTTGAGAAGTAAAACCTTTTGTGAGGGCGCAATTCCATGCATCAAGTTTTTGGCGCCGCAGCCCGGGGAATAGTTATTGACTAGGCTGAAATTTCTTTTTATTAGGTCTACTTGCTAGATTCCTTTCTAGTAAGATTTTTAATTTTATTTTTATAGGTTTCTTTAGTCTATCTTTTTCTTTGTTTCCTTTGTTCGTAAATTATCTCGATGGATAACAATAACATTGATCGTTTGATTCCTGTTATTCGTGTTTGTCGTCGTAGGATTTTCCAACTACCCGCCCCAATCCCTTTAGTGGAAAATGAGAACCCACCTAACCTCTCGCCTGACCATCACTTTGACAATAATTCTGAGATGGAGGAGTCTGACCATGATAATGACCATAGGGCTAGTCCTTTTTACTATTCGGACTCCGATGAGGACATAGATGATGGTGATGTAATCAATGAGGATAGGGTGGAAGATGAGATGAACCCTCTTAGGTATGTCGACCCAAGGACAAGGATTGAGAATGACGGCTCATTTAATATGCAATTCCCTTGTAAGATAGGATTTAGGAGCTTTGATGCTTACCTTAACTCATCTTTACAAATGAACATAATCTCACGTAGTGAATACAATAAAATTATGGTAAATGAGTTAGAATACAAAGGAGATAATATTGTTGCTAGGGCAAAGACATTGCATGTGTTTGTAGGAAGCTTTATTAATTTGGTTGAGTTTATGGTTATGGAGAATCTAGGAGAATTTATCGATAGTAACTTAACCCAAGTTGTGTTTGGGAAGCCCTTCAAAAGGTAACCAAACTAGATTAAAAACTTATGCAAGGGTTAATTACATTCTCGGACGGGGATGAAGATTTTGTTTACCAAATGCCCCGTGTAAACCCTAGGTTCAAGGATTTTTCTATTGAGAAATGTAATAGGTATCCACCTCTCGATATGCTAAGTAAGAATGATAAAAGGAAATGGCTTAAATATCCTCATGAAAAGAACAAAAGGTATTATCGCGGATGTTTAGAGCTAAGTGATGACTATAAGAAAGATGAGGCAACTATTAGATGGCTCACACTTGGTTATGTGAGCATAAGCGACACGCGGTAGCCCATAACCTTTAGTCTAGCTACAAGACTCGTAAATAAAGAAAAGCGCTTCTTGGGAGGCAACCCAAGTTTTATTTGTTTGCTTGATTGATTTTATTTGTTTCCGTATGCATGCTTTATTTTTATTGTTTGTGGATCATGTTTCATAATAAATTGTGAAAATGCTTTACTTTGTTGTTTGTCTTAACTTCATAAAAAGGTATTTCGCAAAAGCTAAGTGTAAGGGAAATCTAAATTTGTTTCTAAGAACAAAATTGAGCATGAACCACAACAATATTAAATGGACATGTATATTAGTATTTGTTTGAGTCAAATGCTTGTATCGAGTCATAATGATGTTTTGCAGGAATTCCAGGAATTAAGGCATGAGTTTTTCCAGAAATTTTCTGGAAATTTAACATAAGATTTCTGTCAGAACACTCTGACGGCGTCAGGTGTAAAAATCTGAAAAATTTTGCTAGTTTTGTTTTTCTAACGGAGTCTTAAAGTTCTTGTTAACTCTTTAGTTTTTTAAACTCCAGGAAATCTGCAAACATTCATTCCACAAGCATTATATACTTATATATATAGATTGCTACCGATTTTATGCGAGGTTTGCCATGATTGTTTTCTCGGGTTTAACAGGTTATATTGGACAAGAAGATGATTTATATTTCTAGAGGGAAGCTTTCAACGTTCATTTTCTTGGAGGAGGATTTAACCATGTATCCATTTATCCACACCGAACGAAGCAGGGGAGTATTTGTTTCATTCTTTTACCTTCATTACTTTTACATCCTTTTTATTGAACACTGGGGACAATGTTCAGCCTAAGTGTAAGGGGAGGGTAAATAATGATACCTTAGAGAATGCAATTGCACTTGAGTTTGTTTGTTCAATAGTAGGTGTGTAATAAAACTAAGAGAAATATTTGTTAGGGAAATTTAGCGCCAAATTTAAATTTTTTTACAACATTTAGGAGTGAAGCTTTAGCCTTAATGAGCGTCTCATGGATAGGAGTTGTATGACTAGCACAAAAACCATACCACTCGAAATTTTCCACCCTAAACATGTGAGGTTCGCCCCTAGATTTGTTAGGAAAAGATGCTTATGAGTGTACCGGTAGTACTTAGATTCTAGAACTTGCGTTAGTGATGCATCCCGAGACCGCTAGTGAGACTACATTCGTGTAGTAGGATTTACTACATGATAAGAGGCATTAGGATAACCCTTGTGTTAAACCCGTGTCATAATTACTTGACCAATAAAGTCATAAGTATTTGACTAGTAAAGTCAATTAATTTTCCCACACCTTTGCGATGTACTCATTTTTAGTACACGATACCCCTAGTACACCCCTCCGAGCCTATCTTTTCGTTTCTAACTTTAAGCATTTTACTTAAAGGAAGAATTTGTTTACAATCCACCCCAAATGTGCAACCAAATTGCCTTAGCCTTCCGTGTATGCACTCATCTTTAGTGCATTATTGTTATTTTTTAAAAACCCTTAGTTAATTATCTAATTGATTAGATGGTTGCTAAGTCGAGTCATTTCTCGTACATATTGTTTTGGGACGATTGGGACTCATGGGTAAAGTACTAGTGTTATGTAGTATTGAGGAAAATCAACATATATTACCCCCATATGTTCGTTAATCTTAAAAAGTACTCCAAGTGTTTTGATTATCTTAATCCGAGTCATTAGAATAGTTAATTGTAAAGTATGTAAAAGTTCAAGTGTAAGGGAATGCAAATTCCCTACGATGTATTATTTTGGATGGTAGGGGAAGAATGTATGCACAAAAAAAAAAAAAAAAAAAAAAAAAAAAAAAAAAAAAAAAAAAAATTGAAAAATCAAGAAAAAGAAAGAAAAAAAAGAAAAAAGAAAGAGAAAAAAACATACGGACTACCATCCCGTTTCCTTTTATGTCTATTTTATGTTTTTGTTAGTTTATGATTAGCTTAAGTCAAGTCGAGTCTTGGCTTAGCAACGCCACAATGTACATGTAATTGCCCAAGATGATTAACTCGTCACCATTAAATATTGCCTTTATCCAACAAAATCGTGTTTACCATATCCCTACACCTCACGTTATAACCCTTTTAAAAGACCTCTTTGATAGTTTATCCTAGGTGCTTGCACTAAGTGGTGGAGGTTTGATCATTTCTCAAGCCTTTGGTAATCTATTTGCTATGACAGGTAGTGAGAGATGTTTTCTATTTCCATATTGTGATATATACTTTTATTACACCCGAGAGATGTGAGTATCTAAACACCATTTGTGAAGTGCTAGTATATAATTTTTGTGCTTGTTTTTGGTTTAAGTGGAACGATTATTTGTTGCAATTACTTTTATATTAGTGTTAAATGACCCCTAGCTTGTATTTTGATTAGAATAAAAGTGCATTTTCTTGAGGACAAGCAAATCTCAAGTGTAAGGGTATTTGATGAGACGAAAAGTGTACCGCTTTTGGGGGGTCATTTAAGCCCAAAGTCGAGATTATTTGATCAAATATTGCCCTAAATTTGTAAAAGGAAGCATTTTGTCATTTTAGGTACTTTTGAGAGAAAATTTGTAAAAGAAAGCATTTTGGACATTTTTGAAGCGAAAAAGTGAAGAAAACGACAAAGTCTCAAATTCATGCTGGAAATTGTACCTGACGGCGTCAGGGATTGCATGTGACGCCGTCACCCTTTGACAAAGAGGTGGATAAATCAAGTTACACGTGACGCGCCAGAGAGGTTTTTGAAGAATTGTATATGACGGCGTCACGAAGGCCGTCAAGAGTAATTTACATGTGAGGGCCAAGACCAAGTTTACACATGACGACGTCAGAAGTGGATCTAGGCAATACGATGATAATTATGGCGGCGAGTTGACGGCGTCAGACCTTACTCTTGTCGCTGTCAGAACCATTATTCTATATATAGTTTTTGATTTTTCATTAATTGTTTGCAACTTTGAGAGGAGAAAACCCTAGACGAATTTTACTGTATTTTTGAGGGTTTAATCCATGCTTAATTGAAGATAAGTTTTCCAACAATCATTCAATATGTCTATGTGTTGTTTGATTATATCTTATGCTTGTATTCTCTTTAACATGATAGGCTAGGTTTTCTTTGTGTTTGCTCAGATGTAATGAAACTTAGATATTAATTATTGGTTGGTTGTTTGCTTATAATTGTTGTGGATGAATGATTTCGATGTTAGGCTTAAAAAAGCTGGCAGACTTCCAATTGGTAACTTGTAACACCCCGAAATTTGATTAAGCAGTGGAAGTCTAATCGGGATCATTACAGTTTAGTACACAATCATACTCATAGAAAACAATTCAAAAGATTGTCAATATCATTCCATGAAAACTCAAATATTCAGAGTTACAAACATTTTCCCAAAATGTTAATTGTTTAGCAAAAGAAGTGATGAGTTTGTAAAGAATGATATAATTATTGAAATCAAAAGGGAGGTCCTGTGCCCTTTGCCAGCTCCGTGCCGCCATGCTTGCTAGTTTCCTGAGATAAACATGCTTAAAAAGTCAACACAAAGGTTGAGTGAATCCATAGTAGTTTAAATAGTAATAGTGTGAACACAAGTCAAGCATTTGAAATAAACAAGCCAAGATAGTCAGGTCTTGACTAAATCGGGTGTAATATTGCTCCTAAACCTCACGAAACGCAAGCCTTAACATTGATTTGACATATCATAAAGATAATAACAATCACCTACACCACAGCGGATGTAAATGACAAGGGGCCCTTGGTGACAGGAAACGTGTCAAATTTCCATAATACCTCGAATATAGCACACCTCCTACCAAGTGATCACCTTGACAGAGGTGGGCTGCCATCCAATAGATCTATCAACTATATTCGCGCTCACTCGCAAGTGATTAAGGTTCGTGATATGAGGGACTTGTAGCACAGGTGTCAACTTAGGCAATATCAGGTGATAACAGCATACAGAAAAATACTTGTGTTCGATTTATAGCATGTATCTCCCCACAGGGTTTAAAAACAATTAAAAATGTGGGACTATGAACTCACCTGAAAGGTTCGTAATCACAAGGGTGCTCAAAAGTGATGGTGTATTACTATGACTAGCAATGAAATTCCTCCGACTTGCGACCTAAAATGCATTGTAATCGGTGTCTTAGATTCGTGTGTAAATGACATGTGATATGTCTCGTGTACGGTGATATCCTGTTTCGGGTGTCTTAAATATATTCCAAATAACTTTACGTAGTTATTTTTAGTGTTGCTATGAATCGGTGTTTGACATATATTAACTTGTTATGAAAATTAATATCATTAAAAATATTTGTGGTTAAATATTTTTAATAAAGTTATATATATATTAAAGTTTAAGAAATATATATATATATATATATATATATATATATATATATATATATATATATATATATATATATATATATATATATATATATATATATAAAGTATATGAAATAATTAATTATAAGAATATATTTTTGTCACAATTTAGTCCTTGACTTTTACAAAATTACACTTTAGTACCCTTAGTTAAAAGTAATTACAATTTTTGTCCCTGTTTGCATTCTTTTCACTTTATTCCCTTAACTTTTGAAATATTATATTTCTTACCCTCGAGTTCTATTTAATATCGACTGCTTAAGTTTAGTCCAAAAGTTTAGTGGTTTTGACGGTTTTAGTCCTTTAACGAAAGGTTTTGAAAAAATGGTCCTTGATTTAGTTTTTCGAAACCCAAACTTTTGTTACAACGAAAGTAGCATTTAAATCTTATAAAAATTCTTAAGTTCGGTTTTATGTTCCTCGTTATCTCCTAAGTTTCGATACCGAAATTCTTATTTGAGAATGGACTGGGCTCGTTAGCCCAAACTAGGCCCAAGTGGTTTGTTTTAGTTGTTAAAGAGTGCGTTCGACTAGGATTGGATTAGGCTTCGTTTTCATAGTATAAAATCGAGAATATCTTGCATGTGTCGTTAGTTTGGTTACCCTTGAGTCGTAAAATTAGTATGTCGAAAAATATATATATATTGTACGTATAAAAAATGAAATGAAAAGTCCATTTCTAAGGGTGTCGAGTATGTTGGTATACTTAGTCACAAATGTTTTAAGTTGTTTCATTTTCTATAGATTTGCAATGTGGTGTGAAATGCACGACATAAATAGAGTAGGAAACGAGATAGAATGGAAACTTACGACACCAATTGGTGGGAAGTTCACGTAGTATGTGACAACTTAGAAACACAATCGTTATGCCCCCTTAGTAGTTACCCGCTCCAATGTTAGTTACCCAATCCGTCTTTCAAATTCCTCCTTGCTCCCTTCGTTATCTCCAAGTCGTTTTAGTGAATGAGAGTTTTGGTGAGTTGAGTAATTGTGAGCAAAAGTGCAATAAATGACTTATTTATATATTGGAGTCGTTTGGTGGCAAGGTATACGCATGTTTCTTCTAAGTGAGACATTCGTGTCTCGTGTGATATGAAGGTGTCAAGTCATGTCTCCTTTGACTTGTGGCTTGGATCGACTAGGAAATTAGGATGGTTAGGCTTAGCTTGGTACACTTGGTTATTAGTTTATTAAGTTTGTAAGTGGTTTTAGGGGCATAATATCCAAGGGTTACAAGGATTAGTAAGTTGTGGGGGTTGTTTACTCGTGTAATAACATAACCCATGGGATCGCATGTTTAAAGTTTAGAGACTAGGTCGGCTTATAGCTTCCCTTTGAATGATTCCCATGTTAAAACAAAGTCAAACTTATCAAGAGAGTTTTGTGTGTCGAGTGTGAGGGAACAAAAGAAAAACGTGCATGTATACTCGTTTGTATTACCTGCGTAGTAGCAAAAAGAAAGAACAAAAGAGTAGCTAGTGGGCTTGTGCCAAAAATCCGATCCAATACAAAGAAAAAAAAACATGATGTGGTGGGCTTGTGTTATCCCTCGGCCCAAAGTGAGTAAAGTATAAATCGTGTGGGCTTGGTGATGGTGATCTGGCCCAAGTGAAAAGAATCAAGGTGGGCTAGGGAGGTGATTCGGCCCAAAATATCGGGGTGTCGGTGTTCCGTACAATTTGTGAAATAATTCTCGGTGTCGTTGTCGATTCGTGAAAACCATAATTATTTAAACGGTGTCATCATTTTTATATATATATACTCATATAATAAATAATAAATTTGAAGAAGGTTAATATATACATAGTGTCGTACATATTTATTAATAGTTTCTCGGTGTTCAATTTGGGTGTCGGGTCGCAAGTGGGAGTTTACCGGTGTTAACCTCATTGGGTGATATCCAAGAGTGACAGTCGGGTGTTATCGGGTGACAATACACAATCGGGTGTTAAACAAACGGTGTTTAAAACAGTCGGGTGTTCACACAAACAGTGTCTCATATGAAAATTTCAAATTAGCCCGCAAAAATGGCCTAGTTAAGAATAACGTTGACAATTAGCATTAACAAATGACCTGGGATTTTACGGTGTATTACAGTACCCACCCGTTAGATTGGATTCGTCCCGGAATCCAAAGTTGAATCGGTGCTCGGGGTTGTCTCATCAAATAGTTGTGGGTATTTGGCACGCATTTGATCCTCACGCTCCCAGGTGTACTCGGGTCCTCTCTTAGAGTTCCATCTGACCTTAACAATGGGAATGTGACTATGCTTAAGTCGTTTGACCTCCCTGTCCATAATCTCAACGGGTTCCTCAATAAAGTGCAACTTATCATCGATTCTGATCTCTTTCAACGGAATCACAAGTGTTTCATCCGATAAACACTTCTTCAAATTTGACATGTGGAAGGTGTTGTGTACTCTACTAAGTTCCTCAGGTAGTTCTAGTTTGTATGCCACGGGACCGATCCTTTCAATGATCTCGAAGGGTCCAACGTATCTTGGGTTTAACTTCCCACGCTTTCCAAACCTAATCATTCCTTTCCAAGGTGATACCTTAAGCATGACCTTGTCTCCAACTTGAAACTCTATCAGTTTCCTTCGCACATCGGCATAACTCTTTTGCCGATCCCTAGCGGCTTGTAATCATTGTCTAATCTTTACTATTTTCTCAGTGGTTTCAAGAATCAACTCGGGACCTGAGAGTTGTACATCTCCAATCTCAGCCCAACAAACTGGTGATCTACACTTTCTTCCATAAAGTGCTTCAAACGGTGCAGCCTTAATGCTAGCGTGATAACTGTTGTTATATGAAAACTCTGCTAACGGTAGGTGTCTATCCCAGCCTTTTCCAAAATCAATCACACATGCCCTAAGCATGTCTTCCAGGGTTTGTATAGTCCTTTCACTTTGACCATCAGTCTGTGGATGGTAAGCTGTACTCATATCTAACTTAGTTCCCAAGGCTTTCTGTAAAGATCGCCAAAAGTTAGACGTGAAACGGCTGTCTCGGTCGGAGATAATAGAAATCGGCACTCCATGCCGGGAAACGATCTCCTTAAGATACAAACGTGCAAGAACATCCATATCATCAGTCTCTTTGATCGGTAAGAAGTGCGCTGACTTCGTGAGACGATCAACAATAACCCAAATTGTGTCCAAACCACTCGACGTCTTGGGTAGTTTCGTAATGAAATCCATTGTAATCCTTTCCCATTTCCACATTGGTAGCTCGGGTTGAACCAAAAGACCGGATGGTTTTTGATGTTCAGCCTTTACTCTTGAGCAGGTCAAACACTTACCGACATACTCTGCAATGTTAGCTTTCATGTTAGGCCACCAATACAACTTCTTTAGATCTTGATACATCTTATCTGAACCAGGATGAATGGAATATTTAGACTTATGAGACTCGTGCATGATGAGGTCTCGTATTCCTCCATACAATGGAATCCAACTTCTGTCCTTGAAACACAGCCTTCCATCTGGTTTCTTGACAAATCCATTCGTGCTTTCTGGCATACCGTAAATCTTCTCGTGTGGTCTATTCTCTTCCTTAAGGGCCTCATCTTGAACTTCAAGAATTTGAGACGGCAGTGGTGATCTAATCGTCATACCCAATGACCTAACTCTGAGGGGTCTAAGTCGTTCCTTTCGACTCAAGGCATCTGCTACAACGTTTGCCTTCCCCAGGTGATAACGGATCTCACAATCATAGTCACTTAGCAACTCTAGCCATCGACGTTGCCTCATGTTTAACTCCTTTTGATCTAAAATGTGCTGAAGACTCTTGTGATCGGTGAAAACCGTACACTTGGTTCCATATAGGTAGTGTCTCCAGATCTTAAGAGCGAATACTACCGCTCCCAATTCTAGATCATGAGTAGTGTAGTTCTCCTCGTGGGGTTTAAGTTGTCTAGAAGCGTAAGCGATTACTTTAAGTCTCTGCATCAATACGGCACCCAAACCTTGGATTGATGCATCACAATATACCACGAAGTCCTCACTTCCTTCGGGTAGTGCTAATATCGGTGCTTCACAAAGCTTCTGCTTCAAAAACTGAAATGCCGATTCTTGCTCATCTCCCCATTCAAACTTCTTCTTCTTCTGTGTTAACTCAGTCAAAGGTTTAGCAATCCTTGAAAAACCTTCAATAAATCTCCGGTAGTATCCGGCAAGACCTAAAAATTGGCGTATCTCGGTAGGACTCGTAGGTGACGCCCAATTTTTAACAACTTCGATCTTGGCGGGATCAACATGAATACCCTTACTGTCAATAACATGCCCGAAAAATTGTACTTTCTCAATCCAAAAATCACACTTGGAAAATTTGGCGTATAATTTCTCTTCTCTGAGCAGTGTTAGTATCGCCTTCAAGTGTTCTGCGTGCTCTTCCTTACTACGCGAATAAATAAGGATATCATCGATGAATACAATCACAAACTTATCCAAATAGGGTTTGCACACTCGATTCATTAAGTCCATGAATACAGCGGGTGCATTCGTTAGACCGAATGGCATTACTTGGAACTCGTAATGACCGTATCTCGTCCTGAAAGCCGTCTTAAGGATGTCTTCTTCCCTAACTCTCAGTTGGTGATAACCCGATCTCAAATCAATCTTCGAGTAGACACTCGATCCTTGTAGTTGATCAAACAAATCGTCAATCCTTGGCAACGGATATCGATTCTTCACCGTCAGCTTGTTCAACTCACAATAATCGATACACATTCTGAAGGTTCCGTCCTTCTTCTTTACAAACAACACCAGGGCTCCCCACAGTGATGAACTAGGGCGAATAAATCCTTTATCCGACAATTCCTCCAATTGTCCAGATAATTCCTTCATTTCCGACGGTGCTAGCCTATAGGGTGCTCGTGCTACGGGTGCGGCTCCTGGCATCAAGTCAATTTGAAATTCCACTTGACGAGTCGGTGGAAGGCCAGGCAAGTCCTCAGGGAAAACTTCTGGCAAGTTCCTGACTACTGGCACATCCTCGAGTCGCTTCTCTTCTGACTTTTTCTCGGTGACTTGAGCTAAAAACACTTGACATCCTCGTTCGATGTACTTCACAACCTTGACGCAAGAAATGACGCTCAAACGTGTTTTACTTCGCTCTCCGCGAACAACCAGGGTTTCGTTGTTTAGTGGAATGTGAACGACCTTTTCATCACAAATGATGTTAGCGCGGTTCTCGGATAACCAATCCATTCCTACAACGACGTCGAAACTACCGAGTCTAATAGGCATAAGGTCAATGACAAATGGGGTGTCTAATAGTCGTAGGGTGCAACCTCGGAGTATAGTGTTAGTACTCACTAGCTTTCCATCGGCTAGTTCAATCTCATATGTGGTGTCTAGTTGGTTGGGTGTAATATTAAGCAGGGGTGCAAGTGAAATAGATACGAAACTTTGATCGGCTCCGGAATCAAATAAAACTTTAACGAGGCGGTTGTCTAGAAAGAACGTACCCGTGACTACGTTCGGATCTTGTTGGACATTTCCATCTCCCAACACGTACGCTCTTCCACGTGCATTGTTATCCTTGTTAGGGCACTGACGCCTGTAGTGTCCTTTCTCTCCACAAGCATGGCATACTACAGCCACGGGTTGCAAGTTGGCTCCTGTCGCCTTGCAATCTTGTGTCTTATGTCCAACCCTTGAACACTTCCCGCACTTAGCATAGCAGGGTCCATTGTGATGCATCTTACACTTGTCACAAAATGGAAGAGGTCCAGCATACCTAGCATCCTTAACTGGTGCAGCGACATAAGCTCTGACAGCTTCCTGTCGTTGGTTCTGTTGGTTGTGGTGGGTGTTTCTGTCATGGTGATAGTTACGGTTGGGGTTTCGGTTGTTGTTGCCGTTGTTGTTGTTGCTGTTGTGATTGCCGTTGTTGTTGTTGTTGCTGTTGTGATTGCTGTTGTTGCTGTTGTTTGTCCTTCGATCATCAAACTTCCTTTTGTGATCGTGGTTTCCCTGAGCAGAGTTACGCTTAATCTCCCGGTCTAGCAGTCTTTGGGCAATGGACATTGCTTCATCCAAAGATTGAGGCTTAGACGAGGTGACGTTTCCCTCAATACTCCTGGGTAATCCCTCAATGTACCTTTCCAACAACTTTTCCAAATCGGGAACCTTAGAAGGGCAAAGTGTGGCAAGCTCCTGAAATCTCCTATCGTAAGCCTTGAGATCATTTCCTTTCACAACTGATTCGCCTTAAACTAGTTATCTTTTATTTCTCAACCACTTGTTAATGGTCAATAGTAAAGTCAAACTAATCAAAGGCAAATGCTTCCGAGGAATACAGTGTTTTCTCGGGTCGTAAGTCCCAACGAGGTGTGCGATGTGATATTATAAACGAATCTGTGATCGAGTGAATCTGAACAGGGAATGGTATAAAAGTGTGTGTGTGTTTAAACTAGGGTTTTATAACTTAAAATAACTTAATTAAACTATTGAAATGATTACGAGAAAACTAGGTATCTAAAACGTTAAAACGTACACCAATTTAAAATCAGACGCGATTGCGTACTGAGAAAAAGGTGAGTTTTAAGAAAAATAAACTACAAGGGTTAAAAATGTAAATTCTATAAACTTAAACTTAAAATAAAATTTAATTAAAAAGAAAACTATTTTTTAGATTATTATATTATTTATTATTAATTATTTAATTAAAAACTTTTTAACTATTTATTTAAAACTAATTTATATCAAACTAAAAATGATTAATACTACAAATTAAACTAAAAATTTATAAAAATAATTTCTAAACTTAAAATAGAACTTGAAGAAAGTATAAAAAATAAAAATAAATCTTTTTGTCTTTTTATAAGCTTTTTATTAATTAAAAACTATTTATATTAATTAAACTATTTAAACTATTTCAAATTACAAATAATATTAAACTAACTTAGAAAATTATGAAAATTTTTATAAATCTAATTAACCATCATAGGAATCCTAAAAAATTATAAAAACTTTATTTTATATATTTATAAACTAGTTTACTAATTATTATTCTATTTATTATTTAATTACCAATTACACTAATTAAATTATAAAAACTATTAAATGAACAGTATAAATCACAAGAAAATTTCTAAAATTATATTATGACTTATAGAAGCCAGGAAAAATATAAAATATAGATGTTACTATATAAAAACTAATTATGCTATTTAAAATTTATTTATTGATTAATTACTAATAAAACTATTTTTAATTCTAATTAATACCAAATGACAATATAAAAATCTAAGAAAATTATTTAAATTACTTTAACCTATAAGGAAATTAATAAAAATATAAAAACACAACTTACTTAATAAAAATGTAAAAATGAAAATTAAAATTAAATTAAATTAAATAGAAACTATCACTTAATTTTATATTGTCTTTTCTTGATTTTTCTTTTACCAATCTATATTATACCTAAATATAACTAACTTTTACAAAAACAAATATTTAATAAGCTAATAATAAGCTGTGTATAAGCTAAGAAGTCTAACAGTTGACTATAGTTGACTAAAATGAGAAATAAGCTCAAGTGAGCTTGTGTGGGACCCACCTTGGTATTTTCTGGTTCTAATAAGCACTTTGGACTTGTCAAAGCTAAAAATGGCCAAATAAGCTCAGTAGATAAGCTAATAAGCACAATTAAGCTAATCCAAAAACTTAGTTACAATACAGATTTGGGACAAGGTTTTGGGACTGATTTAGGTGGGGTCCACTGGGCTTCAAGTCAAACCAAAGGTCAATACTTATTGCCTATTAGGAGGGGGGTTGAGGGAACCTAACTAGAACTACTGGGACCCACTGTGGTGGTCACAAATCACCACCAAAGTGGTGGTGATGGCTGACTGATCTGCTGCACAGGGGAGGTTTACTCCCTGCAGCTGTGTTTAGGGGTTAGTGGGGCCCACCTAAAAAATCCTAAAAATATAACAATGGTAGGATTCTAAAGTTGAGGTGGTAGAGAACAATTCCACAAAATTTCAAAGTTTAGATCCTTATACTAAATTCTCTAAAATTCCCACAAGTTTTGTGAAAAATCTGAGATAGACACTTTTGACTTTTTATGGAAATGAGCTAGGTTGACTTTGGTGAACTTTAACTTGATCCTACTTGTTAAATAAGTTGTTATAAGCTAATATTAACCTAAATTAAGCTAAGTGACTAACTAATGTGATGAATTGAAGAAATTTGGACCCTAAAAACTTAACAGTTAACTGTTATGAAACTATATATATGATTTTGACTTTTTGGCTTATAAGATACAAGGTTATGGTCAATTTAACTCTATCTAACCTAATGTGACTTATTACCACTAAAAACAACTATACTATACTCCCTGAGCTCACACAAACAGCCAGAACCAAACACCCCCTATATTTGATTGTTTGGAGATTAATGAAGCAAAAGGCTACTAGGGCTTATGAACCTAATCTAGATTAACTTATTATGATATATTAGACCTAAATGAACACTTGGACACAGAAAACAACAACAAATGAACAAGATTACTAATTATGCTATTCTAACTGCCAAATTAAGAATTTTAAACAACTATGGATTCCAATTAACAAGCTACTGATTTTAATCAATATTATTACTAACAAATACCAAATAAGCTTAAATAAACAAAGATAAGCAGATAATAAGCTATGCTATAGTAAGAAGCAAAAATTGGTAATAAGGCTTACAATTGAGTGTGGACTGAGAACAAGTGAACCATGGACTGTGAATCACCCTAACAGCTTCCAACTAAGCTACTAAACCATGAATAATCCAAATATACCCTGATCCAAGCCTTCTTCTTTGATATGCACTTATTTTTGATTTTTTCATTGTTTTTCTCTATTTCTTTTTGTGATTTTTGTTTTTAATGATAAAAGCTAATTAAAAGAGTCAGAAGGCTTGCATAAGCCTGGCATGGCTTATGTAGTGTCAAATGGAATCCAATAAACAACTAATGAACATTTAGACATGGAAATTAAATGACAATTAAAGTAAATGACATGAAATTTAAAGATTATGAAACTACGACTGTAAATGATGTTTATTACACTTTGTCAAAGTCTAATGCACATCGAAAGCATTTAAATGACAGGGTAATTAAAATAAAGCTGTAAATGACATTTAAATAAAGTGACCATAAACCGAAATCTATGATGATCTTCATTGTTGCTTCAATCTTGATACTTATAGACTTTTTCTTGTTCCTTGAAGCTTCTTGGGACTATCCCACCGAATTCCAGCCCTTGGATTGCTCAATTGAATCCTCACCATTCAAAACTACTTTTGGCGCCTTTTTCTATAATTGTCAGAAGGGGTTGCGTGGAGAGGATTTTAGGGGTTTGGAGGGATGTGTGAGGTGGAGGGGACATGGTGTGAATGGGGGAAGTGAAAACTGTGGGTGTGGAGTGGTATTGGTTTTGGTATGGTTTTGCAGGGTGTGTGAGGAAGGAGAAAAGCGGGGTAGTTTTGGTTTTGGGGGTCAACGAAAGTCAAAGATAGCAAAAGGGGGTTGGGCCGGTTTTATTTTGGGCCAGGGGGTAAGGTGGGTGGGCTGGTTTGTAGTTGGTTTTGGATTTGGATTATTTGGTTTTGGTTTAATAATAAACATAGGGTCCGTTTGGTATTATTGAAATTACAAGGACTAATTTTGTAATTTAGGTAAAGTTTAGGGGCTGGGTTTGTGTATCTTCCAAGGTTGTCACAAGGACCAAACTTGCCAATGTGAATAGTACAAGGGTACGTTTGATAATTTTCACATTTAAAATACCCGGGGACTATTTTTGCCAAACTGCCAAACTCCAGGGACTTAACATGTAACTTTTCCAAAACTTTCAACCAGGGATCAAATTTGACAACTTGATAATATCCAAGTACCAAAATTGACTTTTTATCCAAAATTTTCCATCAGGGGCCAATTCTGCCATTCTCTGGAAGTCCAGGGACCAAAACTGACAAACTGCCAAACTTGAAGGATCAATTATGTAATTTCACCAAACTTAACACCAAGGACCATTCCTGCAAAAGATTATTAGTATAAGGACCAAAATTGAATTTCTCAAAGTTTTTACATCCCAGGGACCTTTTCTGTCAATTTCCAAAGTTGAGGGACTAAACTTGTAATTTTATGAAACTTTGCACCAAAGGACTAAATATGTAACTTTATGATTAAAAAGGACCTTTGATGACATTTTCATGTTTTTAGAATAACCAGGGACTAGTTTTGACAATTTATGAAACTTGAGGGACTGAAACTGCCAATTATGCAAACTTTGTACGTTTTTCATTTGTTTTTGCATATTTTGCTTTTAAAACATATAAAACATATCTTTAAGATATTTAAAGTATTTTGATACATATTTGAGTGTTTTTGTATGTTTTGGCAGCTCAGATTGGTATAAAATGATGAGTATTTAGACACTCATCAACAACCAACGTGTAAAACTCATCTTTTAGCTTATTGATCTCACCTCTAGGGCAGAACTTTTTCAATCATTTCCTTAAAGTCAGCCCAGGTAATCTGATAGGCCTCCTCCACACCTATCTTCTGAGCAGTTGCATTCCACCAAGACAACGCGTCTTCCAACAATGTACCAGTAGCAAACGAGACTCGGCTTTCCGCGGCACAACCGCTCCTCACAAACACAGTCTCAGTTCGCTCAAACCATCGAGCAAGCTCTGTTACTCCTTCAGTTCCTTTGAAGTGAGATGGTTTACAAGCAATGAAGTCTTTATAGGTGCATTTCCAAGTCGCAGCAGACTCGCTCTCAGCAGTGGCTTGGTTATTGCTACTAGTTCGTGCCATTGCAGCAGCTTGCTCTTCTAAAGCTGCATCAACACTGTCGGCAACCAACTTCCTTATAGCAGCCTGGGTCATAGCGGGTGACGAGGTAGCAGTAGCGGTTTTCCTTGGGGCCATAATTCTATCAAAATCGCAAGTGTATAAGTACAAATCCCAAACATCAAAAACAAGAGCAATAGTGTAACCAACTCATAATAGTCGAGATCATCACAAAGTACATATCACAACCACACCATAAATACATACATCAATATAACCATATCATTCATAAATAAACATCACGACATGTAACAACACGCATGGAAATTATAATGAATTTCAATATGGGAGCATAATAAAAAGAAAGATCAGACAACTAGAACATCATAAATCATTATCAATACGTTACAATCGTAACCAACATAAAGTTTTAATAATTTTTGAATTCATTGTTACAAAACAATAAGATACAACAATTATTAATGCCACAGGCGGCAAGTTAAGATGTCTCTGTAAGTAATGACATGTCATAGATCTATGAAGGTCCAGGTGCGCCTCCTGATCTCCTCTCTAGCTCTCTGATGATCCTGATCATCCCCAACATCTCCATATCTCTGGATCTCTCACGGGCCTGAATCTCCTCAATAGTAGCTGAAAGTGCATGGATGGTAGAACTAGATGCAGCTAACTCCTGTGCCTGATGCTCCATCATCTCCTGTGTAATGGCTGCAATCGCTCTCAAATCATCAATCTCGTGCCTCTGAACATCCAGTCGATGACCAAACTCAATGATGGTAGCTTGTGCCTCCTCGATCTATGTCCCCATCATCTCAAATACCATCTCTAAAGTTGTCCTATGAACCACGAGGTTCGTGACCTCCTCCTGCATACACTCTATCCTCTCCAAGGATATATCCTCAATAACACTCAACAGCTTATCAAGACGACTCTCATGTCTAACCAATCTAGCAGCCAAAAGAGGGATAGTATGGTGTATCGGCTCTCCAGTGACCGGTAACACCGCTGAAGAGCCATCTCCAAGCTCAGCAGGTGATGTAGCAGGTGATGGGATCGGTACAGTGGTAGTCTGAGAGTAGAAAACTGTAGGTGGTGGCATGGGTGGTAAAGCCTCAGAGGTGTGGGGTGCGGTGTAAGTAGGTAACATGTAAGGATGTGGCTCAGGTGGGGGTGATACAGGTGATGGTGGGGGTGCTGGTGATGCCACAGGTGTCAAATCTGGCATCGAAACAGGTGGTAATACTGATATGGGTGATGATACAGGTGTAGGTACAGGTGTAGGTACAGATGGTGTAACAGTAGAAGCAGGCAAAAAGCAAACCCGTTTCCGAGCCGTGCATTTGCGGGTATAGTCTCCCTCATGGTATCGACACAACTCGCCGAAAGGCTCAGGCTCATAGGGCTCAAGAATCCTCACTCGCTTACGCCGACGAATCGGTGAAGGCGGGGATGATGGTGGAACAGAAGCAGCAGTGTCAGAAGTATCGAAGTCAGAAGACTCGTCATCAGCATCTAAACCGGAGTGGTGACTAGCAGGTGGTGTAGGACGATCATCAGCCGCAAGAAACTGCTGAGATGTCAGGTACTAATCATAAAGGTATTGTCCCTGTGTCAAAGGTCCACAAACAGGACGAAAAAGAGGCTGAATAGCAAAAGAATCAATGGGTGTAGAAGCAACCTCACCCTCCTCAAAGGGCTCAGTGTTAGCAGATGGGTCTCCAGATGGAACAGGAGATAGTATAGCAGGTGATACAGGTTGGGTGTCATGGTTAGAATCATGGGTGTCTCGGGTGTCATGGGTGTCATAGTCAGATAAGTCAATAGTAGGGTGAGTGGATGATGCTGGTACGACGTCGTCACTGTCGGACAAAATAATAACCGGGGGCGACATGGTACTGTAATATCCAAAAAATAGCAGTGATATAAGTCATTTAGTCTACATAATGCTACATGCACAGTGATCATAGTGTCATAGTGAGCTAAATGCAATGGGTGCTAAAATCAAACCTTAAAACATAGCGTTGGCAAGCGCTGGCACGAAGGGCACTTCGGTGATAAATAGTTTGTTTAAAAATCTGGTGAGGTTATAGTCCAATGTTTTGAAAAATCATTTGGTTCTCTATAACCATGGCTCTGATGCCAATCTGTAACACCCCGAAATTTGATTAAGCAGCGGAAGTCTAATCGGGGTCATTACAGTTTAGTACACAGTCATACTCATAGAAAACAATTCAAAAGATTGTCAATATCATTCCATGAAAACTCAAATATTCAGAGTTACAAACATTTTCCCAAAATGTTAATTGTTTAGCAAAAGAAGTGATGAGTTTGTAAAGAATGATATAATTATTGAAATCAAAAGGGAGGTCCTGTGCCCTTTGCCAGCTCCGTGCCGCCATGCTTGCTAGTTTCCTGAGATAAACATGCTTAAAAAGTCAACACAAAGGTTGAGTGAATCCATAGTAGTTTAAATAGTAATAGTGTGAACACAAGTCAAGCATTTGAAATAAACAAGCCAAGATAGACAGGTCTTGACTAAATCGGGTGTAATATTGCTCCTAAGCCTCACGAAACGCAAGCCTTAACATTGATTTGACATATCATAAAGATAATAACAATCACCTACACCACAGCGGACGTAAATGACAAGGGGCCCTCGGTGACAGGAAACGTGCCAAATTTCCATAATACCTCGAATATAGCACACCTCCTGCCAAGTGATCACCTTGACAGAGGTGGGCTGCCATCCAATAGATCTATCAACTATATTCGCGCTCACTCGCAAGTGATTAAGGTTCGTGATATGAGGGACTTGTAGCACAGGTGTCAACTTAGGCAATATCAGGTGATAACAGCATACAGAAAAATATTTGTGTTCGATTTATAGCATGTATCTCCCCACGGGGTTTAAAAACAATTAAAAATGTGGGACTATGAACTCACCTGAAAGGTGCGTAATCACAAGGGTGCTCAAAAGTGATGGTGTATTGCTATGACTAGCAATGAAATTCCTCCGACTTGCGACCTAAAATGCATTGTAATCGGTGTCTTAGATTCGTGTGTAAATGACATGTGATATGTCTCGTGTACGGTGATATCCTGTTTCGGGTGTCTTAAATATATTCCAAATAACTTTACGTAGTTATTGTTAGTGTTGCTATGAATCGGTGTTTGACATATATTAACTTGTTATGAAAATTATATCATTAAAAACATTTGTGGTTAAATATTTTTAATAAAGTTATATATATATATATATATATATATATATATATATATATATATATATATATATATATATATATATATATATATATATATATATATATATAAAAAGTATATGAAATAATTAATTATAAGAATATATTTTTGTCACAATTTAGTCCTTGACTTTTACAAAATTACACTTTAGTACCCTTAGTTAAAAGTAATTACAATTTTTGTCCCTGTTTGCATTCTTTTCACTTTATTCCCTTAACTTTTGAAATATTATATTTCTTACCCTCGAGTTCTATTTAATATCGACTGCTTAAGTTTAGCCCAAAAGTTTAGTGGTTTTGACGGTTTTAGTCCTTTAACGAAAGGTTTTGCAAAAATGGTCCTTGATTTAGTTTTTCGAAACCCAAACTTTTGTTACAACGAAAGTAGCATTTAAATCTTATAAAAATTCTTAAGTTCGGTTTTATGTTCCTCGTTATCTCCTAAGTTTCGATACCGAAATTCTTATTTGAGAATGGACTGGGCTCGTTAGCCCAAACTAGGCCCAAGTGGTTTGTTTTAGTTGTTAAAGAGTGCGTTCGACTAGGATTGGATTAGGCTTCGTTTTCATAGTATAAAATCGAGAATATCTTGCATGTGTCGTTAGTTTGGTTACCCTTGAGTCGTAAAATTAGTATGTCGAAAAATATATATATATTGTACGTATAAAAAATGAAATGAAAAGTCCATTTCTAAGGGTGTCGAGTATGTTGGTATACTTAGTCACAAATGTTTTAAGTTGTTTCATTTTCTATAGATTTGCAATGTGGTGTGAAATGCACGACATAAATAGAGTAGGAAACGAGATAGAATGGAAACTTACGACACCAATTGGTGGGAAGTTCATGTAGTATGTGACAACTTAGAAACACAATCGTTATGCCCCCTTAGTAGTTACCCGCTCCAATGTTAGTTACCCAATCCGTCTTTCAAATTCCTCCCTGCTCCCTTCGTTATCTCCAAGTCGTTTTAGTGAATGAGAGTTTTGGTGAGTTGAGTAATTGTGAGCAAAAGTGCAATAAATGACTTATTTATATATTGGAGTCGTTTGGTGGCAAGGTATACGCATGTTTTTTCTAAGTGAGACATTCATGTCTCGTGTGATATGAAGGTGTCAAGTCATGTCTCCTTTGACTTGTGGCTTGGATCGACTAGGAAATTAGGATGGTTAGGCTTAGCTTGGTACACTTGGTTATTAGTTTATTAAGTTTGTAAGTGGTTTTAGGGGCATAATATCCAAGGGTTACAAGGATTAGTAAGTTGTGGGGGTTGTTTACTCGTGTAATAACATAACCCATGGGATCGCATGTTTAAAGTTTAGAGACTAGGCCGGCTTATAGCTTCCCTTTGAATGATTCCCATGTTAAAACAAAGTCAAACTTATCAAGAGAGTTTTGTGTGTCGAGTGTGAGGGAACAAAAGAAAAACGTGCATGTATACTCGTTTGTATTACCTGCGTAGTAGCGAAAAGAAAGAACAAAAGAGTAGCTAGTGGGCTTGTGCCAAAAATCTGATCCAATACAAAGAAAAAAAAACATGGTGTGGTGGGCTTGTGTTATCCCTCGGCCCAAAGTGAGTAAAGTATAAATCGTGTGGGCTTGGTGATGGTGATCCGGCCCAAGTGAAAAGAATCAAGGTGGGCTAGGGAGGTGATTCGGCCCAAAATATCGGGGTGTCGGTGTTCCATACAATTTGTGAAATAATTCTCGGTGTCGGTGTCGGTTCGTGAAAACCATAATTATTTAAACGGTGTCGTCATTTATATATAAGAGGATAAGAAGATTACTTTTGGTTTTTCGTATCATAAAAATAAATCAAAATAAAAGTGAAAATCAAATATGAAAAAGAAAAATATTTTTAGATTTTTATTATTTATTGAAAAACAAATCTCATACTTTTTTTTTTTCAAACGTTACGTTAATCGTAATCGTTTCCTTCAAAACTACTCGCGACGAAACAAGAGAAAAGAATTTTCCCGCTTAATCGGTTGTGGAATTGAAGTAATCCGATAAACAACAAATTTCACATTTTTCTTATGTTGTAAGGTTTATTTGGTTTACAACGCCCTCCCTTCCACGGGAGAGTCGAGGCTGTAACTTTATATTTGTATTTTTGAAAACACTTTAGGAAAAGTGTTTTTGATTTTTCAACTTTGATATTTTTATAGAACATGATTTTTCAAAACGAATATTCAAAAACTCACTTCAACATTCCCCGGCAGCGGCGCCATTTCACCGAAGAAATACTTGCGAAAGTATATCCCCGGGTCGTTCTCCCAACGAAAGTTGAATGGAATCTCTAATTATCGATTCGTGCAAACCGTGTCGTGAAAAGCGATATGAATGAGAAATTAAATTGTTAGCAAGTAAACATAAAATATGCAGAATGTACAAGCTAGGTATGCACTAAAGTTAAAAATCTAAAAACGAAAATGCAAACGCGATTATTTAAAACGTAACGTACAAAATTAAATATAACTTTTAACGAAAAATGATCCAACAAACGTGAAATAATTTTCTAAAAATCTTAAACAAATAAAATGAATTTCCAGAAAAAGATTTTTTTTTTTTTTTTTTTTTTTTACTTTTCTTTTATTTTCTATGAATTTATTTTGATTTTTTGTATTTTTAAATGAATTAAAAATAAAGGAAAATAGAAAAATAAAAGGGAAAAATGAAAATTAATTTCTGAAAAATCTAAAATATTATAAAAGAATCTCCTAAAATATTTTTGTATTTTTATGGCTTTTTCTTAATTTTTATGGATTTTTGTTTATTAAAAAAGTATTTAAAAATGATTAAAATCAAAGAAAAATTAAGAAAAATATCAAAACACCTTAGAAAAATCTGAAAAATTACCAGAAAATCTAAAATATAAAAATGAACTTTGAGAAAAAATTTGAAACAAAATTAAGCTGAAAAAGTGCTTATTTCAAACAAAAATGCTTATCACAAGTGCTTATTAATAAGCACTTGTGTCCAAACTATTTAAAACTGAAAACACAGATTTAAGACACTCAAATAAGCTCAAATATGCTCAACTAAGATCAAGTGTATTACAGAAACTCATCGAATAGTCCACAAGCAGTTTATAATAAGAAATTGAATAAGCAGTTTGATTGCATAATAAGCCAGAGGTACAGAAACAGTGTAATCAACTATAATGCACTAATAGACAAAATTAAACCAAGAAGGAGCAGAAATTAAGTAGATAGGCAGTGAATACACAGAATAGGTGAATCAAGATCATTCAAAAACTGTAGCAAAACAGCTTCTTATCCCTACTTTAAGCTAACTAACAAGCTACTTAATCTGTGAGATAAATCCTAAAAGCTACTAAACTACAAAGATAAGCTAACAATGAACTTATAAAACCAAATGCTTAAGACAAAAGAGCTTTTACGAGCTATTGATAACTGCTAGCTTGGGGGCAATTAGGGACATATAAGAACAGATGGTGCAGGGCACCAATGTAACTACAAGTTAAAATGAAAGCTACTTAAATCATCTTTAAGCTGTGAATCAATAAAGATCAGTCACCAACGAACAAATAAGCAAAAATTCAGATAAAATGGAACTCATTAAGGGTTTATAAACTAGTTTTACAAGGAGGCTAGTTGAGACAAAAAAAAAAAAAAACTGAATGCGCAGGGGTACGAACATTGACCAAATGATCACTGTGCCAAAACTTCTTATGCACAGACACTAGGTAGACAATATGAGATCAATAAGAACTATTAGTGACACCTCAAATGTCCTAAATCCAAAAACCATTGTTTGATCTTATTCAACTAATCTTATGATCTACAAGTTCTAATAACAAAAACGAATGCTATCAAATGACAAGAAACAGATTCAAATCATTCCTACTCTATTTCTATTACCAAACTACGGCAAAATGAAACTACAATAATGACCTAAAACAAGGTTGAGTAATCTAAGTCAACTGATCCAAACACCTTAAGCATTAACTGAATAGGCTATCAAAAGCATATCTAAGCTAATATCCAACAAACCAGCGATCAAATCAGATATAACAACAATAGCAGAAGTAAAAGCAACAACAAAATAAAATGTTAAACAACTAAAACTTAGAGTCTCAGATTAAACTAACCACGAAATTAGATGAAACAAATTATTGAACAAATACAAATTATCAATTAAGCTACTAAAGAGGAAATGCGACCAGAAATAAGCTACTAACAAACAATCAAATAAATCTATACTAATCAGGCAATAATATGTAAAACAGATTTAAAGTAGAACAATGAAACTTACAAACTGATCCCTCAGCTAAATAGAGGGTTAACTTGAACAAAACCTATCTTTAATAGGCTTTTAACATCCTAGGAATTATGATCCTAACACCAGTAACACCAGAACCTTCATCATTAGCATACCTTTGACTTTTGTTGACTAAATCCAATAAAACAATCTTAAAGCAGAAACTAAGTAACCAAACTCACAACAAGCTATCAATTAGCTTATATTAGCTTATCAAATAGAAAAGGCTTAAGAAACTAGTAAGTATCTTAATGAAAACTTGTGAGAACAATTTGACAGGAAATGAACATAAACTGAAATTGCATTTAAAAAATGTGGATTACAATTCTGGAAAAACAAAGAACAGATAATTATGCCAATTCTACATCTAAGCTATACTAATTAAGCTAATCTATTCCTACTCCTAACCTAATGAAGAAGTTACCAAAACTTTGCGGCAAAACTGTCTCAAAGTTTCTGTAACAGAATTAAAACACGCAAAAAAAGGCCTTTCTGCTCTGTTTCATCAAAAAGTTAAAACACGAAAGTTGTCCGGAACAATGTTTTATTCAAAAACACAGGATCACGGGTCCAGAAAACCCATAATGAATGCTATTTTTCTTCAAATTCTTAACAGCCCTTTTTAATACCCAAATGACCATGTATTTGTTATGGCTAAGTAAAACCAAGAGGTCTAATGACCTTAAAGCCGAGACCACAGCCATGGCTAAGGCCAAGGTTGAGGTCTCAAGACCATGGTAGCCATGACCAAAGCCACGGCAAGGCCACGGCTAAGACCTCAAGGCTTTCTAAACTGAAATCATTATAACTATTATACATGTTTTACAAATTGAATACTACAACACTAGGGAACTTCATGTGAGGGGTTCATTAGAGTAAATCGTCGAGATGAGTTATGGATTGACGATTTAAAGTGTCCTGGCTCCTAGAAAGTTTACTGCATGACCTATGGATTGTGATGGCCCGAACGGTAGTACGAGATATACAAACTAAAACCATTTCATAAACAAACGTACATAAAACTACCAAGTACTACATCATGAACAATATAAATGACATATATAGGCTCGTCTATGTTTTCTTAGACATTGTTCCAAACCTAAGACATGTCATCATATTCTAGGTTGCGCGTAGAGACTTTCTGGCTTAATCCATCTATCCCGTTATACGTTTTGATATCATTAGTTCAAGGTGAGTCATAGCCCCTACTCTTTTCATACTTGTTTTAACTCTTTTGGGGAGATACATGCTCAACTACTTGCTTTTGCTTTTACAAATACTCCAAAACATTTATACTTGATTGCGTTATACTTGATTGCATTATACTTGATTGCGTTATACATGCTTGTTACACAATACTTGCCTAATTTAAATACAAGATTCGTATTTACATGCATACACAATACTTTATGCTATCGGAGAGGTATTGATAGTACTCATGGGAAGATGCCCCTATCCTTGTGTCTATGCTTGACCTTGGGTGACGCAATACTATTTGGGAAGATGCCCCCGCCCTTGTGTCTATTCTTAACCTTGGGTGAATATAATCTGGTGTATTGTGTAAACTATCTTTAGCAGTGGGTTGTGAACACACAGGTTGCAAGTTTTGTATGGGGGATTTGCAACTGAGTGGATTCACAATGCCTTTGCAGTGTGAACATTCTTTAAAGGCTTTTCAACTGTTTTAAGACAAACTCTATGAACTCACCAACCATTGTGTTGACACTTTAGCATGTTTATCTCAGGTTAGTAAGGCGATAGCTAGTGCGTGGAACATAGAGTCAAGCTGCATATTCTGAAGACTTACGCTTTTATCATTTACCTCAAAACATTTTGTATACATTTATGTATCATACTTTGGAATCTCATGTTTGTAACTTTGAATTCATTAATCGAATGGTAACTTTTCAAAACGTCTCATTTAGAGGTCGTTTTCTATAACTTGTACTTTGTATTATGAAGTAGCACCCCAAGTGACACAGTCTTCCGCTGCGATATTTTGGGGGTGTTACACTAATCAACCAGTAAAAGATAGCTAGGGAGAAGTGAAATCTAAGTAAACACATTTTCTGTTATTATTGTTTTCGCCACATTTACTTTAAGTTCATTTTTTTTTTGTTTGCATTTGTAATTAATTGGGTTAGTTGACTAGCAACTAATTCTGCCCACTCCTTCAAAACCCGAGATTTTTACTTGCTTTCTATAAAATATAAAAATACAAAAAGAATCATCCATCACCTCTAGACCTAGTTTAATTGAGTTTTAACCCTATCGAACACTATTCTTTGAGTTGAACGATCAACCACCTGGTACTTGCCACTATTCTATACTACAACGGTCAGGTACACTGCCTGGTAGGGATTGCAAGCTTCCCAAGATCCCTTGAGAAGTAAAACCTTTTGCGAGGATGCAATTCCACGCATCAGGGGCGGCGGGTGAATTAAAGCACGGGGACCATAACTATAATTTCTGTAATCTTTCATGAATTTGCGGTTCGGGAAACATTTAGGCTAGCAAACGTTAGATTTAATTCACAAAAATTACGTCGCTGTGTTCCAAATAATATTTCCAATAAAAACGGGTATTCATACACCTAGTATCTCGTAATTAATACCAAAATCAAGTTAAATCGTCGGTTGTGCCAGTACGCGTTGTGTGCGATTTTCACGTTTCACGAGATAATCTTCAAGTTTTCAAGTCAGCTGAATTCTAGAAAGTTCGTAAATGATAAACAGGGATAATTTCGTATAAAAATACGTTTGGAAAATTACGAGGTATTACAAAGTGTTTGTTGGCCTTCCTTTGTGTGAGTGGAGTCCTCTAACTGGATTGTGTTTAAGGTTTGAGGGATTTGGTTATCAGCCATGTCTAGCCAAGAAACTAGTGGTTTTGAGAAGAAATTTTTTGACTTTTAAGTGACAAATGAGTAAAAATTTTCATAAATTTGTGGCTATTTTGTATCATGACCCAACGGATGGCGCCATGTTTATGTATGGTAGGTAAATCAGTTTAGAGATGGGATTAGAATGGTTTAGTTGTTTGGTTTTCCATGTTGAACGGTAAGGACCCGATGAGATTGATGTAGATCAAGAAGCTCAGGTAACACTTAAACAAGAACCATACTTCACTGCTGTGAGGCAGTACTTTTCTGCCCAACTGTGTGGAAACTTGTGTGGTGTTGTGTGTTGCTCTCCTTTTATAAAGAGGCTTGTAAAGTTTAGAGATAAACCCTTCGGGAGTGATCAACAACTGACAGGGTGCCAAGTGTTGATCATCCAAGAGCAGACAAGGAGTACAAATATCATTCATCCTTTAGCTCGTACGTAGTGGTGCTTGTCATGTGTCCCTACTGTGCGATATCAGATGCTACATCTTAACCGCTAGTGACACTTGGGGAGCAGTAGCTTTATCCTTACTCAGTCAGACATGAGTGGTCTTTTCAGGCCCTACGTGGCCTGAGATTTAAGCAATGCCTTTATCAAATGTTGATTGAGCCTTGGTGATGGGCTTGATCCGAGCATGTAATTAATGGCATGGGTCATTAATATTGATACACTATCAATACCTCATGTTGTGTGAAAAACTCTTCAACCAAATAATTGTAGATTCAAGTCCTGTTTATAACATGTAATATAGATTTGTTGTATAAATATTATGAAATATTTTAAATTGCCGCTCTAATTAAATACAGTATATAAATTAAACTATACTAGGCTGAAAAACATGATACGTACATTTAATTTTCCATTTACTAATTCATCTGTTACAAAAAAAACAAAATTTGTTTAATTGACTCGATTTATACACAATTCTTTTTTCCTTCTCTCCAAAAACCATGATCTTTTTCTTTACTCGATAAGTATGCTTCATTGTAAAAAGATGATTTATATACAACAAAACAACTGAAAATCTGATTATTTCTTAAAATCTATAAATACATATAACTAAAGCCACATTCCAAAGACTCTTTATATGTCCCTTCAAATCGAAGTATTACTAGCAAGTGGATGAAATCATGAAACTAGAAGCATTGCATCTTAAAATCAATAGTGTCACATTAACTACTGAATTTAATTTAAACTCACAAAACATTTGAAAACAACAAATTATTAAAGAGGGGTGGCACATAGATTCATAAATTCGTAAACGTATAGAAGACTAGCTAACAAAAGAACAAAAAATACTCATTTAAAAATAAAAAATATAACGCCTACTTGCCAAATGTCATTCAACATTCATTGCATGGTTAACAAGATAATCAACAAAAACATACTAAACGCCGGCATCTTTTGGTAGTTTTGACGGTGCTAAAGCTAAGAAAAGAAGCACACACATGATCACCACCGGTACAAAAAGAAGCAGCGATGGAGGTGGCGGAAGTGGCGGCAAAACCAAAGGAAGAACCACCAAGAACACTGTGAAAACCATCATCATTGCCATTAATTTTAACCCGAAACACCATGGGGATATCACCAGCTGAGAATTAGTGTTCTTGTATTGTTTACCTATTGATTCATTAAAAGGGTGTCTTTTGTTTAATGATGTACTCAAAACCGTCATTTTTTTGTTGGGGTTTTAGATGATTTGTTTTGCATGTATCGTTTGTTGATGGGTCGGTGATTTTTGATGAAATTATTTTACACGTAAAGCATAAAAAAGAGAAGATGAATTTTATGACTATTTCTTCCTTGTATATTTAGACAAAGAAAGTTAAAAAGTACTAGGGTATATTACGAAAATAGTCCTTCTGTTCTATCTAAATTACACTTTTAGTTTTCGATTAAAAAAATTATATGAAAAGTAAGATTGCTCATCTATTGGGCTTGAATAATAAATACACATAACACATGCATATTTAGTTTTGGACTGCTCTATATTACGTACTGGACTTTGGCAATTGCTGCAGGCTACTGAATCGTGGACAATTGTGTAGTTATGCATTATTCCTACAGCGTTCTTCTAAGCTTTTGTAAGCTACTTTAGAAATACATAGATCAATATGTTGATCTCCGATGGCTTTCTCCAAAAGACTAGAATCGTCTATAATTATTAACGAGTTGGGCGTTGCGACGGAGCATCGTAGTTGGCGGTTATTTAAAATATGGGTGTTGTTTCATGGCGTTGAACATTAAACACATAATAAATAATGCCTATTGTAGCCTACAGTTGTACCTCTTAACACAAAAGACAATAACGTCAATATTTATCCATAAATAACTCGGAGTAATAACACCATCAGCAACTTAAGCTCATACTTGTTGGTCTAACTGAATATGTATTTGTGTTTAACTGATTGTGACAATAAGTTTACATATAAATGTTTGCAAACTTTGGAAGATAAACGTTCTTGGACGCACTGCTACAAAACATACAATCATAAAAGTTTCTCATGTTACTCACATTACCTGTTAATGGTTGATGGTCATTCCAGAATACTCACATCTGTACCTCTTTCTTTCGCTGTTTCTGCCAATCCAGGCTACATCTAAAAAAAAAAAAAAAAAAAAAAAAAAAATCATGTCATGTCATGTCATACTACTTAAATGGACACTGAGATATGATCGAATTAAGCTAGTGTAAATCTTACTTGTATCAGGTATTCGCGAACATTATTTGTTGCTGCAAAAAGTCAAATCAACACTAATGAGTTCCATAATTTCACTCCAATGTTCTCTAAATTAGTAGCTCACTTCCAGCTTTGCTAAGTCCTCATGCAAAAGCTATATATCCTTTATGATCTATAGACATCTTTTTCTTAAAGCTTGAAGTAAGGGCGGGAGTCATAAACAACACGAACCAAAGCAAAGATTTTATATTGATCCCTTTTGACCCGCTACCCAACCTGCCCATTTCCCATTTATATTAATTCAACATAAAACTATAGTACTCTCTTAAACAAAGACCCTGATTTTATTTTGTGCACAAACTACATCATCCCATCGTGATTTAAAAGAAACAAATGCAGATGGCATAATGTATATATAGTTGTAATATTTTCCCACTGTTTAGATATCTAGCAATTAAGAAATGCATGAACAACTTGAAGCAAGGCACATCGACGTATATTTTTTCAACTAAACGACCATAATTCTATCGTTTATTTAGTGTATTGAACTATTATTTAGTGTATTGAAGTATTATTTGTTATAAAGAAGCAATAATGAGACTGTTGAGATGTTCTACACGTGATAAAACGAAGATACTTAAACAAAGGCATATGAATCATAGGTAGTATTTTACCTTGCCATTGCAAATGGCTTGGCATTTTCATTCCAAACCCTCCCATCTTGCCTCTGCTACCCTCTTATTGAGTCGTTGCGGTTACTGGGACTTGTGCCAGTGCTGATGATGGCGCTGGTGTTGGGGCAGCAGTTGCTATTGCAAAGTGTAAGCTTCAGATTTGCCCCGCTTGCAATACTAAAGCAATCTGTGATGTTGCCGATGCTGCAGCCTCCTGTTATGAACATGCGAACACAAATTAGAAAATAAGCACATTTGGTACGGGTATAACTCATACCAAGTTGTGTTGACAAAAAAGTCCAAAACAATATGAAAGAAAGAAAGTAAAGACGTAGACGCACCTGTCTTTGCCTACGACGTTGCAGAATGCTGATGAACCGGCCCATGATGTAATATGGAAGAAAGAACACAGAAACTTGAAGAAAGAAAAGCTGCCAGACAAAAGATGGTTCGTAAATAAATATATAATACCTCAGCAAGAAAAAAGATAGACAAATGTATATCAAAATTAACCACTTATAATCAAGAAAGCATGTTTGAAGTTAAAGAGTTCCATTGTCAGCTTTTAGGTGACAACTAGCTCTAGTAACTAACTTGATGTTATTACCCGTCGAGGAAAAGTCTTTTCGAATTTACTAACTTTTATGTTTCGTCAATTCCTGGGTGAATCTGAGTCTAGCTCGCATGAGGTTTGACATTTAAGCAACATTTAACTTTCATATTTTAATCACTTTCACTTTTCTCCCCCTCAAAAATAGCATATTAGATGTTGTTTTTGATAAACTTTTGATTAAAATATGCTTTTTGAGTCTTATGGGGAGATATCAACAAGAACTTTTGTATTTCAAACGATGAGTTTTTCAAGTGCTCCCTCTCAACAAGTGAATACTTATTGAGGTGAAATACTTGTCTTTTGAGCAGAATTATGAAAAATCAGAAAATGTTTGATTAATTCTACTCAAAAGTAAGAAGCCTTCGCTCCTTATATAAGGATTGAGGCACTGAAGCGTACCTCAGGGTCCTTTCATTACAAGTGCGGGTTGTACACTGTTATGTGTGCACAAGCCATAGTTTTAATACAAAATTAGTTTTATTTTAACAAAATACTCCCCCTCAAATAATGAAAGTTATTTGAGAGATAGTCTTCTTGAGCAGAATATTGAATTGTATTTAAGAAATACTTTTTGAAAATTCGTGAGATGATTCTGCTCAAGGTTTTAGAAAACACAATTAAGTATTATAAAATAAAGAATGCTTGAATGTTAAAACTCTTTTACTGTTGAAAGTTGTTTGAGACCCGGAGTCTCGCTTTTGAGTTTTAAGATCTGAAGAAGAGGATTTCCATCTAAAGTTGAACCTCAAGGGTTCTTTTTAAAGATTTGTTTTTGTGATGAATGGAAAAACTTTCGGTATTTGGAATGCCCAAATCAGAGTCATTCTTTTATTGTAGCCAAAGCATTCCAGATTTTGAAAATTCGAAAGGTTTTGAACAACTTTGCTTTGGTCTTCACACTTGCTTTTACCGGTGTAAAACAAGAGTGTAGAGTTTGGAAAAATTTGTTTCTCACCATTTTGAATCCATTTACCAGTTTAGCCTTTAAACACATTTTGCCCTTTGACCTCAAAATATGTTCCATAAGAAACATTTTGTCGAATGTTGAAATTTTGACTTTCAATGAGATGACATGTACTTGCACACAGAGAAAATGCATAAGGCACAAACAAGTATACAGATGAATCAAGAAACTCATTCTAAATCTACCAAAATGCTCAGAATTCTCTAATTATCACACAAGATCACAGATTAACTCATCCAATTACTTGAGATTTTCCAATTATGATAATGGTTAGGGGTTATGATTTGAGACTTTGCACACATGTTAGCATCATCATGCAAGAATATTAAATAAACAAACGCCCTAGTAGTAGCAGCAAAGACATCTAAATCTTAAACCCTAAATCACTTGATTTCAATCTTATGTTGTTTCTAATCGAGCAAACACACCAATCGAGCATTCTTTAGTGTTTTCTAAAGCTATATGAAATGATTAATTAGACTAAACACATAAAAGAAAATGCCCCGATCGATAATTACTTGAACCCTAGTTTCTGATTATGCCTTTTTGACTGTTGAAAACATTTGACACATTTAGGGAACGATTAGATAACAACAATGAAGAAATTAGAAACTCACAATCGAAAAGAAATCGAGGATAAAAAACTTGTTAGTCTGATTATGTGTGAAACTTTTGAGAACATTTTTGAAAACATAGATGCGAGCCTGTTTTTTTTTTTTTTTTTTTTTATGCAATGTCCTTTTACATAAGTTTAAGACTTTTGTGAACTTTACTCATTAAAGGTTAACTACTTTTCCATTTGAAGTCTAAACATGGTTAAATTGGAATCCTTGCAGAAAAAAATTCCTTTTCTCCCCCTCGAATTAGCATATATTTTGTGAAACCTTTTTGTACAAATTTAATTCGAGAGATCATAGAATTTTTGAAAAATGAGTTTTAATCCGAATGATGAAGAAACATTTTATCCTTGAAGAATAAAAGTTAGGTGTGCAAACTTCATGATTTTGTGAAACATTTTCTCCCCCTCAAAACATGTTCCATTTTGACAGTGTAAAGCAAAATTTGTTTTAATGGAGGAACATAGTTTTGAAGATTAGAAGTTTGTACAAGAGAAAGAAGATTCTTTTTGTAGATTTTGTATTTACTTAATGATAAAATATTTACAAAAAGAATTTGATGTTTGACTCTTTTAGGTTTTAAGAAAATTTTGCAAATCATCTGGAGTCAAACACCGCATACCAATATGGTGAACTAAATTAACAAACCTTGAAGGAGGTGATGCCTTTGTAAACAAGTCCACCAACTGGTATTAAGTACCCACAAAATCTAATTCAATAATACCCTTCTCGACATGCTCTGAGATGAAATGGTAGCGGAGAGCCATTTGTAGGGCTTTGGAATAATTAATGGTGTTACAAGAGATTGCAGAGAACGCACTTTGAGTCTCAGTACATTTAGATCTAGTCAGATACATGGCTGTAGTCCATGAGCTAAGTTCTCATCTAACTGACGTGAGCATTAGAAAGCAGACATGGCTATATACAAAGCTTTTGTTGATGACAGTGATGAACAATCCTGCTTCATTGACTGTATCCCTTTGTAACTAAACAAGATTTGTTGCGAATCATTGTGCCTTCTGCATCCAGCTTGTTTTTCTAATTCCATTTAATTCCAATGTTGTGTCGAAGGGTGATGTTGTTAGAACGTATGCATAATAGACGGACCCAAATTGCGAGAAGATGACTTTATTATATCAAGAATGGTTGGAGTTGGTGCAAATGGATTGAGGAACGTATTTCCGTCTTAATTTGCAAGTTGTGGTACTGACTGTTGTTATGGATCTTCAGCTGATTGTCTGGAGTTGGAAGTAGTTTGTCTTGCTATTGTTGGAGATGCAATTGGAGGACCGTCTTTATCAACAGTTGTTGTTGTTTGTTGAGGTGTATCAGGTACTTGATGTTGATCAAGATGTGCAGCGGAATTTGGTGAGACCTCAGAAAGACGGTTTTCAATCGTATCATCAAACAATGGAGCAAACAAGGTTTCCACTTCTTTACAGGAGAGAGACAAAGGTTCAGCTGAAGATTCTGGAAAGCTCAGACGGTTGGATGCGGGTCCTAAGTTGTTTTGCTCAGAAGCCATTGTTGATGTGCTTTTAAACGGTTGGATGCGGGTCCTAAGCTGTTGTGCTCAGAAACCATTCCATTAAGCTCGGGTCCGAAACTGAGTTGTTCCGAAGCCATTCCTGTTATATCTGAAAAGAAGAAAGAATAGACAAAACAGAGAACATGGATCCCCAAGAGTAATTGGGTTCCGGATGTTAGAAGCATAAAGTTGTAGTGTCAATTATCTTCTTGACACTCGAACACACTATATCCATGATTTCCTTTCTCGCCTCAGGGATAGATGTTGTGGATTTCACATTAGTTTTGGTGCAAATGTCTAAAATCTTTCCTGTAGGAATTCACCTAAGACCAATCGATTTGAAAATTCTACCCGTGGGTACCCACCTAGTGTTAGATCTAGGAGATGTTTTCCTTTTAGATGCAGTTGAATGAAATGTGGGAGCATCACTTCTTAGAGAAAACCTACGTCCTATGTTGATCCACTTCTTAGGTTTCTGACTTATGACTTTTGGTTCAACGGGTTTGTTTGTCTTAGTCGATTGAGCCTTTTCAAGTGAATTTCCTTTTTGAAGATATTTTAAGGCATAAATAACATGATTATTTACGCAACTACTATTAGATGCTAGCCAATTCCTATTAGTTTGTTGAGAACTCCTAGGTTTTGGTGTGCTACTACTAGCAGTGTTTTGCACTACAGTGGAAGGCATCATACGAGGTTTTGAACCTAGAATTCCATCCTTTTGAAGTAGCGCCTTTTTCCTAGCCTTTTCTAGATCATAGTTCTTGTACATGTCATATTTGCCATAAAACTCTTTACTTTTAATGCTCGTTTTAGACACTGTTTTCGAACTAATCCTAGATGAACCAGGTATAATCACGTGTTGAGATTTGGCAGACACAGATGCATTTTCCTTAGGCCAAGAATGTGGAGTGACTGGTTTTGTCAAATTGTTTTTCTCAACAACTTGGGAGGCAAACCGAGGTTTTGAAAATTTAGATCGTTCAGATTTAAATGCAGTAGGTTGTCTAACCACTGCTTGTTTTCTGATTGTTTGAGAAGGCGGTTTCCCCAAGATTGATGGTTTTGCAAACTTAGTATCCACACTCTGACCAGTCAGTCTTCTTAATTTGTTTTGTAATGCAGCATGTGCAAACACCTTTTCTTAAATTTGACCTTTTAAAAGCTCATTTTCTTTAACTAATGTATCCACACGTTTTCTTTGTTCATTCAAAAATTGACCATTGTTGCCCGAATTTAGAGATTCGTTTTGCATTTGAAGTTCAAGTGAGATGCAATGTGCCTCTAGTTTTGAAAATTTTTTATGACACTGGGCAATGGTCTTTTTGAGAAGAAGGTTTTCAGACTCAAGAGTTTGATTTGATGTTTCAGTCATTAGATTATCATGTAAAGACTCAGACTCAGAACGTTTGTCAAGACATTGTACAACATCCTGGTCAACCTCTCCTACATTTCTGAAGTTAGGTTGCTCAGATTGTTGTTTCTCATTTGCAGGCATAATATGATCAACAGTAGATTGTACCTCAGCCATTTGCTCCTTGTCAAAGTTCGGTTCTTTGTCATAGATGGGTATGACATCTTCCTCATCCATCTGTCCTTTGTCAAAGTTGGGCTCTGAGTCACAGAAGGGTCTGATCTCTGCACAATCTGCATCTTTATCATTCCTCAATCTGTTGTTGTCATCCTGCACTTCTGATTCTGTCCCTTTGCATTCCATGGCAACCAAATTATCTTCCAATGTATCAACTTTATGAACTTGCTCTTCTTGAATCTGCATCTTCTGTTCTTTGATAGCACTCAGATGAAGTGATCTTTCATTAAGCATAAATTCTAAGCGGTTTAGGCGTGAAACAAAGTTGATCTCTAAAATCTTCAACCTCCATACTTGTGATGTTCTCTCTCCATACATTGCTTTCATATTTGTTGGAACCATAGTTTTACTATTTTATGAAGTCTCGGTCATTTGTAATAATAGGTTGCTTTAGTTATTTTATTTCTTACACTTATGTAATGTTACATGTTTACTAGACTTAAGCTAAGTGATCCATGGGCTTTATGGCCCATACATTTTCTAGAATGGGAGGAGAGGGAATGTTGCCCTAGCTCCTTCCCTATATATAGATGGCTTAGGTCTTTGTAATATTTGGTTGGTTATTTGATTTCTTAAGGAAACTATTGTTCTTACATTTCTCTTTATCATATAATCATCTCATTCTCATTCTCATCTCATTTCTATCATTCTTATACTTGTGTTTACATAAAGTGTGACCTAACAAGTGGTATCATTCGCCGGAAGAAGGTGTAGTTTGTTGTTTTCATTGATCTCGATCTTAAACTTGTTTTTTTCAAATCGTTTTTGTCAAATTTTTTGTACTTTCTTGTTTGTTTTTTGGTTTTTAGCACATCTTTGCTTACAAACTTGTGTTAAAAATCAAAACAAACCAAAAAGTTCCAAACTTTTATCAAAAAATTCGATTTGGAGATTTGTACTATTTTTCTAAATCTTTTTCATTTTTGAAAAAGTTAATAAAGTTTTCAACTTTCTTAAAGATCTCATCATTTTATACTTAAAAGTACAAGAATCTTGAAATAAAAACGAGTTTTTTGGTTAACTTTCTTTGAAAACAAATTCTGCCAAGTTTTTCGAAATCTTACATTTGTCCCCATTTCGAGATCTTCTCTACGTGCACTACCTCGACTTCATTTGTGTGGACTCGGTATTTTCTTTCTTGTATAAGAAAGTTAAGTACTTCGACATTTGGGAAAGTTTTCGAAATTGTATAATTTCGAAAATTGTCTTTTTCTCGTTATCGCAATCCTTATTGCAAACGTTATCGAAAACCTGAAAAGTTTCGAAATTCTATTTTTTCGAAAACCTGAAAAGTTTCGAAATTCTATTTTTTTCGAAAACCTGCAAAGTTTCGCAATCTTATTGTTTCTCGAAAACCTGACAAGTTTCGCAATCCTTGGAAAGTTTCGCAATCTGAACCAGTTTTCGAAACCATTTGAAAGTTTCGCAAATCCTGTTTCTCGAAAAACCTGACAAGTTTCGCAATCCTTGGAAAGTTTCGCAATCTGAACTAGTTTTCGAAATCATTGGAAAGTTTCGCAATCCCTGTCAAAGTTTCGCAATCTGAAATTGTGCTAAGTTTTTTCGATACTTGGTTAATTCTACACTTTCTATAATATCCATAATTACACAAGTTTCTTTCTAAAATTTTTCTTTCTAAATCTCTCCTTACTATCTTCTTAAATCCAAAAAAAAAAAAAAAAAAAAAAAAAAAAAAAAAAAAAGAGAGTTTTTTGGCGGGAAAATTTGGGTAAAATTTAATTTTTACAGGAGATTAAACGTTCAATTTTTACGCGAAATTCAAATTTTGGTTTAACAGTGAAAATTTTGGCCCAAAATTTAAATTTTTAGGCCAAAATTCAATTTTTTTCGGTGAAATTTGGCGGCAAAATTTTTTAAACTCAAATTTTTCTTGTGACATTTGAATAGCATTTTACAGTGATTTTCAAAATTTTGGAACAGAAAATTTTTCAAATTATTTTTGGAGGGAAAATCTGAAATCACTATTCCGACCTTGAGTGTGACATTTTGGTTTGATTATTTCGATTACATCGCAACAATCAAGGGGGAGAGCAATGTCATCTACAACGTCTCAAGGACCTTCTTCCAACTACCTTCCTCACCAATATTCTCATCAGCAACAGTTATCAGCAACAGGACCTTCTTCCAACTACCTTCCTCACCAATATTCTCATCAGCAACAGTTATCAGCAACAGGACCTTCTTCCAACTACCTTCCTCACCAATATTCTCATCAGCAACAGTATCATCAACAACATAGTCACAGCTCCCTCATTCGCCATGTTCTGCTCTTTGGCAATGAATCAAGGCCTCCGATGTTGCTACCAGGAACGTATACTGTGTGGAAACGGAGATTTTTACAATGGCTCACAGATCGTCCTGCTGCAGATCTCATGCTTAAATCCATTCAAGATGGTCCATACAAAATGATATTTCTTGTTGACTCAACAGGGATTATCAGAATACAAACTGATGAAGATTTGAATGCAACTGAACTTGCTCAGTACGATGCTGACCAACAGGCTATATGGTTCATAACAGTGGCACTTCCCAACTCAATTTACATGTATATGGACTTTCAAGCTAGTGCGTATGAAATGTGGAAATATCTTGAAGCTATGCATCGTACAGAAGAACTTCATCACTTCAGAATGAAGCAAATTCTAGAATCTTGCTTAAGCATGAATCCACTGAAGACCATTCTCCCTGCTCCACCAACTCCAGCTGTTGACCATGGATCCTTAATTCACACTCCAAATGGTCTCTTCTTCAATCCTCCGAATGCACCTGAGCCTTTCTTCATTCCACAGTACCATCCTGCTACACTACATAATAATGTGCAATCTCTTCTGCAAAATCTAGTGAAGCTTAGTCAAGTATCTTCTAAGAAAGGCAATGGCGCTATGACTTCAACTTCTGAATGCTTAAACACAATGAAAGATTCTGATTATGAAGAAGATCTTATCGAACCGAGCATGGCATTTTTGGCATATACAGAAAATATTGCAGATGTGGAAGATCAAGATTATGATTCAACTCCACTCTTTGACGATAATGTTGAATACAATGCCACACTTAGTCAAATGGAAGTTGAAGGGGGTAATCTCAATGCTGTTTTGCAAAGGGTCATGGGAGATATTCCATCTGATGATGAATATGCAGATTTGGAATCCGATACAACAGATGTGATGTTAATGGTTAACATTCAGGAATCTCACATAAATAATACATGCCCAGAGCATGATTCTGATGATTCTGAAGATCCAATTGTGAGAATAAACCGAGATAAAATGTATCAATCAAGGTCGCTGATGCATGAGTTAGAGACATATTTAGTGAAGAGATGCATGGAACAGTGTAGATCACTTAAGTCACACCTTAAGGTCCTCTCATACAAAGACTTAGAAGGAACTCATTCCGAGTATGGATTCAAACGGGCATTTCCATCACTCCTTGGAGAAGACTTTGACATTTTCACGAATATGATGTTCGAAAACGTGAATCAACTTGAAAAGCAGCTTGCATCAGAAGAAGTTCACGAGAATGAATCCAACGCCACCTTCAGAGTGATCAAGGAACAGTTTCAGCAGTTCATCAAATCCCGAATCGAGGATGAAACTTTCAAAGACATATTGATACGAGATTTGGATTCGATTGAGAAGGCAATTCTTCACAGAAGAAATTATGTCCAAAGAATGAATGAACAGAAGTTGCAGATTCAAGAAGAGCAATCTAATATGGTTGATGTGTTGGAAGCTAATTTGGTTTTCATGGATTACAATGGGACAGAATCAGAAGAGCAGGATGACAACAGCAGATTGGGAAATGATACAGATGCAGACTGTGCAGAGATCAGACCCTTCTACGACTCAGAGCCCAACTTTGACAAAGAACAGATGGATGAGGAAGATGTCATACCCATCTATGACACAAAACCTAACTTTGACAAAGAGCTAATGGCCGAGGTACAATCTACTGTTGATCGTATTATACCTGCAAATGAGAAACAACAATCTGAGCAACCTAACTTCAGTAATGTAGGAGAGGTTGACCAGGATGTTGTACAATGTATTGACAAACGTTCTGAGTCTGAGTCTTTACATGATAATCTAATGACTGAAATATCAAATCAAACTCTTGAGTCTGAAAACCTTCTTCTCAAAAAGACCATTGCCCAATGTCATAAAAATTTTTCAAAACTAGAGGCGCATTGTATCTCACTTGAACTCCAAATGCAAAACGAATCTCAAAATTCGGGCAACAATGGTCAAGTTTCAAATGAACTTAGTAAACGTGTGGATACATTAGTTAAAGAAAATGAGTTTTTAAAAGGTCAAATTCAAGAAAAGGTGTTTGCACATGCTGCATTGCAAAACAAATTAAGAAGACTGACTGGCAATAGTGTGGATACTAAGTTTGCAAAACCATCAATCTTGGGGAAACCTCCTTCTCAAACAAACAGAAAACAATTAGTGGTTAGACAACCTACTGCATTTAAATCTGAAAGACTTAAATTTTCAAAATCTCGGTTTGCTTCCCAAGTTGTTGAGAATAACAATTTGACAAAACCAGTCACTCCACATTCTTGGCCTAAGGAAAATGCATCTGTGTCTGCTAAATCTCAACACGTGATTATACCTGGCTCATCTAGGATTAGTTCGAAAACAGTGTCTAAACCGAGCATTAAAAGTAAAGATTCTTATGACACATACGACATGTACAAGAACTATGATCTAGAAAAGGCTAGGAAAAAGGCGCTACTTCAAAAGGATGGGATTCTAGGTTCAAAACCTCATATGATGCCTTCCACTGTAGTACTGAACACTGTTTGTAGTAGCTCTCCAAAACCTAAGAGTAAACAACAAACTAATAGGAATTGGCTAGCTTCTAAGAGTAGTTGCGTAAATAATCATGTTGTTTGTGCTGTAAAATATCTTCAAAAGGGAAATTCACTTGAAAAGGCTCAATCGACTAAGACAAACAAACCCGTTGAACCAAAAGTCATAAGTCAGAAACCTAAGAAGTGGATCAACATAGGACGTAGGTTTTCTCTAAGAAGTGATGCTCCCACATTTCATTCAACTGCATCTAAAAGGAAAACATCTCCTAGATCTAACACTAGGTGGGTACCCACGGGTAGAATTTTCAAATCAATTGGTCTTAGGTGGATTCCTACAGGAAAGATTTTAGACATTTGCACCAAAACTAATGTGATCTCCACAACTTCTACCTCTGAGACTAGAATGAAAACCATCGGCATTGTGTGTTCGAGTGTCAAGAAGATAATTGACACTACATCTTTATGCTTCTAACATCTGGAACCCAGTTACTCTTGGGGATCCTTGTTCTCTGTTTTCTTGTCTCTTCTTTCTTTCTATGCAGATTCAACAGGAATGGCTTCGGAACAAATCAGTTTCAGACCCGCGCTTAATGTATTGGCTTCTGAACACAACAGCTTAGGACCCGCAGCCAACCGTTTTAAAAGCACTTCAGCAATGGCTTCTAAGCACAACAGCTTAGGACCCGCATCCAACCGTCTAAACTTTCCGGATTCTTCTGTTGAACCATTGTCACTCTCTCACAAGGAATTGGAAACCCTGTTTGCTCAACTGTTTGATGATTCAATTGAAAACCGTCCTCAAGAAGTCTCACCAATTTCCGCTGCACACCCTGAGAATATTCAACAAACACTGTTGAGAAAGACGGTCCTCCAAGTGAATCTCCAACAATAGTAGGACAAACCGCTTCCAACTCCAGACAATCAGCTGAAGATCCATTACTACAATCAATACCACAACCTGCAGATTATGATGGAAATGCTTTCTCCAATCCATTTGCAACGACTCCAACCGTTCCTGATATAATAGAGTCGTCTTCTCGCAATTTGGATCCGTCTAATATGCATACGTTATATCAACATCACCCTTCGACACATCATTGGAATTAAATGGATTTGGAAAAACAAGCTGGACGCAGAAGGCACAGTGATTCGCAACAAATCTTGTTTAGTTACAAAGGGATACAGTCAATGAAGCAGGATTGTACATCACTGTCATCAACAAAAGCTTAGTATGTAGCCATGTCTGCTTTCTATGCTCACGTCATTTGGATGAGAACTTAGCTCACGGACTACGGCTATGTATTTGACTAAATCTCAATGTACTGCGACTCAAAGTGTGTTTTTGCAATCTCGTGCAACACCATTCATCATTCCAAGGCCATACAAATTGCTCTCCGCTACCATTTCATAAAGGAGCATGTTGACAAGGGTACAATTGAATTAGAGTTTGTGGTAACTGAATACCAATTGGCGGACTTGTTTACAAAGATATTACCTCCATCAAGGTTTGTTGATTTAGTTCACCATATTGGTATGCGGTGTTTGACTCCATATGATTTGCAAAACTTTCTTAAAAACTAAGTGAGTCGAACATCAAATTTTTTTTTGTAAATATTCTATCATAAAGTAAATACAAAAAAAAAAAACAAAAAAAAAAAGAAAAAAAAAAAATCTTCTTTCTCTGTGTACAAACTTCTAATCTTCAAAACTATGTTCCTACATTGTCTAAATGGAACATGTTTTGAGGGGGAGAAAATTTTTCACAAAATCATGAAGTTTGCACACCTAATCATTATTCTTCAAGGATAAAATGTTTCTTCATCATTCGGATTAAAAACTCATTTTTTTCAAAAGGTTCTATGATCTCTCGAATTAAAATGTGCAAAAATGTTTCACAAAATAAATGCTAATTCGAGGGGGAGAAAAGAAATTTTTCGGCAAGGATTCCAATTTAACCATGTTTAGACTTCAAATGGAAAAGTAGTTAACCTTTTATGAGTAATGTTCACAAAAGTCTTAAACTTTAATGAGTAAAAGGACATTGCATGAAAAAATAAAACAGGCTCGCATCAATGTTTTCACAAATGTTCTCAAAAGTTTCACACATAATCAGACTAACAATTTTTTTTATCCTCGATTTCTTTCGATTGTGAGTTTCTAATTTCTTCATTGTTGTTATCTAATCGTTCCCTAAATGTTTCAAATGTTTTTCAACAGTCAAAAAGGCATAATCATAAACTAGGGTTCATGTAATTATCGATCGGGGCATTTTTCTTTTATGTGTTTAGTCTAATTAATCATTTCATATAACCTTAGAGAACACTAAAGAATGCTCGATTGGTGTGTTTGCACGATTAGATACAACATAGGTTTGAAATTAAGTGATTTAGGGTTTAAGATGTCGATGTCTTTGCTGCTACTACTAGGGCGTTTGTTTGTACAATATTCTTGAATTTTGATGCTAACATGCGTGCAAAGTCTCAAATCATAACTCTAAACCATGATAATAATTGGGAAATTTCGAGTGAAAGAATGAATTAATCTGTGATCTTATGTGTTAATCTGAGAATTCTGAGCACTTAGGAAGATTTAGAATGAGTTTTTTTGATTCATCCGCATACTTGTTTATGCCTGATGCATTTTCTCTATGTGCAAGTACATGTCATCCCATTGAAAGTCAAAACTTCAACAATTGTCAAAATGTTTCTCACGGAACATACTTTGAGGGCAAAGGGTTAAATGTGTTAAAGGTTAAACTGGTAAAAGGATTCAAAATGGTGAGAAACAAATTTTTTCCAAACTCTACACTCTCGTTTTACACCGGTAAAGCAAGTGTGGAGACCAAAGCAAAGTCATTCAAAACCTTTCAAATTTTCACAATCTAGAATGCTTTGGCTTCAATAAAAGAATGTCTTTGATCTGAACATCCCAAATACCGGATGTTTTCCATGCATCACAAAAACGAATCTTCAAAAAGAACCCATGTGGTTCAACTTTAGATGGAAATCTTTTTCAGATCTTAAAACTCAAAAGAGAGACTCCGGGTCTCAAACAACTTTTCAACAGTAAAAGAGTTTTGAATTTCAAGCATTCTTTGTTGTATAATACTTGATTGTGTTTTCTAAAACCTTGAGCAGAGTCGTCTCACGAATTTTCAAAAAGTATTTTATAATACGATTCAAAATTCTGCTCAAGAAGACTTTCTCTCGAATAACATTCATTATTTGAAGGGGAGTATTTTTGAAAACTAATTTTGTATTAAAACAACGACTTGTGCACTCATTTCAGTGTACAATTTGGTTTTCAAAGAAAGGAAAGTGCCTTGCTAAACCGTTTCTTAAAAAACAAAACGTGCACTTTTCCTTGATAACAAGAAGTTCTCATGCAAAGCTTATCTTAAACTCTCTTAATCTTGAGCAAAATTTATTCAAAATTTTTTTTCAAAAGGTTTTTCAAAACTTTTCAAAATTTTGCTCAAGATTTTTCAAATCTTTACTCCCCAATTCGATCCACAGTTTAAAAAATGTCAAAACACATGCTCGTTTTGAGGGGGAGTAGTTTGAAATCAAAAGGCTTTGTCAAAATCATGTTTTTTTATGGTTTGTGCACACATAACAGTGTACAACCCGTGCTTGTAATTAAAGGACCCTGAGGTACGCTTCAGTGCCTCAATCCTAAACATAAGGAGCGAAGGCTTCTTACTTTTGAGTAGAATTAATCAAACATTTATGATTTTTCATAATTCTGCTCAAAAGGACAAGTATTTCACCTCAATAAGACCTAATCACTTGTTGAGGGGGAGCACTTGTCAAAACAAAATACTTTGCTCAAAATCAAAAGTTCTTGATGTATCTCCCCATAAGACTCAAAAGGCATATTTTAATCTAAAAGTTTGTCAAAAACACCATCTTATATGCCATTTTTGAGGGGGAGAAAAACGTAAAAGTGATTAAAATATACGAAGTCAATGCTTTAAGTTGTATCATGTGCGAGCTAGACTCAGTATTGACCCAGGAATTGACGAGATAATACAAGTTAGTAACATCGAAAGGACTTATCCTCGACGGGTAATAACATCAAGTTAGTTACTAGAGCTAGTTGTCACCTAAAAGCTGACAATGCATCTCTTTAACTAACCACGTAAGCGTGTCTCGAAAAGGATATGTCTTAGTAGAAATGTACCGTCTCGAGAAACTTTCTGTGGACTTGACCAGGCCGGGTAATAACTTCAAGCTAGTTTAACTAGTGATGTAAGCGTGTCTCGAATCGGTCTTGTTCACGGAAAGTGGATCAATTCAAAAGTGCTTGCTCCTCCCGCATGTGCAAATTTATTAAATACTTATGAGCACATGTGCAGGGGGAGCCCTTCAAAAGTGTACACAAAAACTCTCAAAGTGTTAACCAAAATATTTGATTATCACAAACACCTTGAGAGATTTTTCAATCAAAGGTTTCTTGGCTAACTGTCGGAGTTATAAGGTGATTAAGATAGGAATATCCGTCCTATGATCCGCCAGAGCCGGAGGGATCTACCCAAGGACATCTCCCATAGTTAGAATTAGAAGTCCTTAGGTATGATACAGAAAAAGGAGATATGAATGAAAGGGAAAGAAGGAGTTGAAGAATTAAAAAGAAAAGTAAAGTAAAGGGTGAAAAGAAATAGCCCTCCATATATTCAACCTTAGGGCAGACACCGGGTTCAATACGTATGCTACTGGTTGTTGCAAAAGACAACACCGGTATTGAAGACAAAGTCGTCATGGACCCAGTGACGCAATGCACTAAACCTTCTTAACCACTCAAGTTCTCTTAAAAGGATTTGTTTCATTCTCACGGGGAACCCGCATAACCTATCGACCTATCTCTTAGAGACGGTTGATATTGAAGCAGGAGACACCTCCCCAGTCTCCGCATAGGAAACCTAGGTGTGCACTTATAGAGTCTAGAGCCTTGAGATACATCAAAGATCTCTTAGGAACACTTAGTATTTCTACAACTGGTGTTCTACATCAATGGGCATCAGTTGTAAACTATCGAGTCCTTCGCAGATCTTAGCAATCTGCCGAGAACGTTTATGAGAGGATTACGTAAGTATTTCTCAATGATTGAACGGAAATCCTGCCAGGGTCAACATCAAACAGCCCTGACAGCAGGTCACTTCGGTAATCCCACAAGGGTTACGCTTAGTGTTTGCGGTGGTTCCATTACGGTCTACAGTCGTGGAGTGATCCCCAGCGACTCACCCAGTCATTGAGCTACCTAGTAGGTCTCGTAAGCTCCTTCGGGAGTATCTGATATGGGAACGGCCTGGATAAGGATTAGAAGGAGTCTTCACACTATGCTGTTGACGAGCTCTAATTCCTTATCTGTAAGTACCGGTGATTTATTGCTAACTGTTTACATGCAGGGTTACATCATCTCCATGGCGACAGATTCCACATGCTCATACATGCATCTTGCAGTCATCAAAAGCTCCCTCAAAGATCAAAGCAACACAAAGTTCAAAGTAAGATTCTACGCCAAAAAGAAGAATCTACAAAGTTTAAAGACCAAAGATCCAATGTGAAAGAAAGGGACTACGTGCATGTATAAGTCAGAACTCAAAGATGTATGAGCATGTTGGAATGGCGGACAACCACCACAGACGCAGGAGTGACGAATGGCAGATTACTTCATAACATTATCACCACAACATCATCAAAGAACAAAGACAAAGAGCAGAGTATATCCATCTTTATTCTAATCATTTCTAAAGACGTCTGAAGCTATGAAAGTCAAAGATTACGACAAAGACGTCAAGCAACCATGATGACCGACCCTTAGGGGGAGATTGTTGGAACCATAGTTTTACTATTTTATGAAGTCTCGGTCATTTGTAATAATAGGTTGCTTTAGTTATTTTATTTCTTACACTTATGTAATGTTACATGTTTACTAGACTTAAACTAAGTGATCCATGGGCTTTATGGCCCATACGTTTTCTAGAATGGGAGGAGAGGGAATGTTGCCCTAGCTCCTTCCCTATATATAGATGGCTTAGGTCTTTGTAATATTTGGTTGGTTATTTGATTTCTTAAGGAAACTATTGTTCTTACATTTCTCTTTATCATATAATCATCTCATTCTCATTCTCATCTCATTTCTATCATTCTTATACTTGTGTTTACATAAAGTGTGACCTAACAATATTTATAGTGTATGAGAGCTTTAAAATGCAATGCCATGAACACTTTGAACTGTGCCTTGAGCGCTCTAAATCCTGCCATGCAATCGCTTCCCTGTTCAATTTGCTTTTCAATTTGAACAATGTTTTCTCGGAGTTTCCTTTGGAAGGTTAGACGATCCATTCCAGTTCCGAAGAATGCATTAAAGGTACCCCCCGTAGGAAACCATGCATCTGAGAGAATCTTGCATTGAGTCTTAACTAATTCAAAATGAGCTAAGCAATTTTCTGTAGAATTGATGGCTCTTTTCTCAGCTTCAGTCATCTTTCTCTCAAATGGGTCTTTAGAGTCATCAGAAGCATTTATGTCGTATACTGGTTCAGTATCATCCATGACACCCGAATTATCTTCCAATATTTTAACCTCATTACCTACATTAACTATATTTGCAGTATTCTCACCATTCCCAACCAGCCTTTGAGTAATACTTCCTTGTATCACAACTCTTTCACCTTGCTTGACAGCTCGATTTCGGGAATTTCGGGAATTTGATAAAGCCTGACTTGTAAATTGTATGAAGTCTGAGATGATGGAGTTGTGACTTCGTTCATGTATTTGAGACCTTGATTGATACATTTTCTCTTTGTTTAATCTCATAAATGGATCTACAGAATCATCAGACTCATACTCTGAGCCAGTATTATTCATGTGAAATTCCTGCATGTTTGCCATTAACATCACATCTGCTGTATCGGCTTCCAAATTTGCTGTATTGGATTCCAAATCTGCATATTCATCATCAGATGGAATATCTCCCATGACACTTTGCAAAACTGCATTGAGATTACCCCCTTCAACTTCCATTTGACTAAGTGTGGCATTGTATTCAACATTATCGTCAGAGAGTGAGGTTGAACCATAATCATGAGCTTCCTCATCTGCAATATTTTCCGTATATGCCAAGAATGCCATGCTTGGTTCGATAAGATCTTCTTCATCATCAGTATCTTCCATTGTGTTTAACCATTCAGAACTAGACGTCATTATGCCTTTGCCTTTTTCTGTAGATACTTGACAAAGCTTCACTAGATTTTGCAGAAGAGATTGCACATTATTATGTAGTGTAGCAGGATGGTACTGAGGAATGAAGAAAGGCTCAGGTGCATTCGGAGGATTGAAGAAGAGACCATTAGGAGTGTAGATTAGTGATCCATGATCAACATCTGGAGATGGTGGAGCAGGGAGAATGGTCTTCAGTGGATTCATGCTTAAACAAGATTCAAGAATTTGCTTCATTCTGATGTGATGAAGTTCTTCGGTATGATGCAGAGCTTCAAGATATTTCCACATTTCATAAGCACTGGCTTGAAAGTCCATATTCATGTAAATTGAGTTGGGAAGTGCCAATGTTATGAACCATACAGCCTGTTGGTCAGCATCATACTGAGCAAGTTCTGAAGCATTCAAATCTGCAGTAGTTTGTAACCTCATAATCCCAGTTGATTCAGCAAGAAATATCATTTTGTATGGACCTTCTCTAATGGATTTAAGCATGAGATCTGCAGCAGGACGATCTGTGAGCCATTGTAAAAATCTCCGTTTCCAAACAGTATACGTTCCTGGTAGCAACATCGGAGGCCTTGATTCATTGCCAAAGAGCAAAACATGACGAATGAGGGAGCTGTGACTTCGTTGTTGAAGATACTGTTGCTGATGAGAATATTGGTAAGGAAGGTAGTTGGCAGAAGGTACTTGAGACATTGAAAACGACATTTCTCTCCCCCTTGATTGATGCGATGTAATCGAAATAATCAAACCAAAATGTCACACTCAAGGTCGAAATAGTGATTTCTGGTTTTCCCTCCAAAATAATTTGAAAAAATTTTTCTCTCCCAAAATTTGAAAATCACTATGAAATGCAATTTAAAGGTTGCAAGAAAAATTTGAGTTTCAAAAATTTTGCCGCCAAATTTTACCGAAAAAATTTGAATTTTGGCCTAAAAATTTGAATTTTGGGCCAAAATTTTCACTGTTAAACCAAAATTTGAATTTCGCGTAAAAATTGAACGTTTAATCTCCTGTAAAAATTAAATTTTACTCAAATTTTCCCGCCAAAAAACTCCTTTTTTTTTTTTAGAAATATTAAGAAGATAGTAAGAAGAGATTTAGAAAGAAAATTTTAGAAAGATACTTGTGTAATTATGGATCTTATAGAAGGAATAGATGTAGCCAAATCTCAAAAACTTGCAAAACTTGTAATTGCGAAAATTGTCACTTAAGTGATTGCGAAATTTGGGATTGCGAAATTAAGTGGTGATTTCGAAATAGTGATGATTTCGAAACTGTTAAAGTTTTCGGAAAACAGTGATTTCGAAAAAGTGAGATTTCGAAAATAGTGATTTTGAAAAAATGAGATTTCGAAAAATTGATTTCGAAAAAATGAGATTTCGAAAAAGATGATTTCGAAAAAGTGAGATTTCGAAAAAATTGATTTCGAAAAAAATGAGATTTCGAAAAAAATGAGATTTTGGGGATTTCGCGAAACTAGAGAGTGTTTGCGAAAAAAAAATGTGATTTCGAAAATATGAGAAATTTCGAGAACACAATCTAAAAAAACGAAGTTTCGAAATTATACAATTTCGAAACTTATCCAAAATTCGAAGTAACTTTCTTTCTTGTACAAGAAAGAAAATACTGAGTCCACAAACCGAAGTCGATGTAGAAAACTTAACAAGAGATTTCGAAACTGTGTATGAAGAAGATTTCGAAAATTTGGCAGAAATTGTTTTCTAAGAAAGTTAACCAAAAACTCGTTTTTATTTCAAGATTCTTGTACTTTTATTAATAAAATGATGAGATCTTTAAGAAGTTGAAAACTTTATAAATTTTTCAAAACTACAAAAGATTTCGAAAATAAGTACAAAAACCCAAATCGTATTTTTGGATAAAAGTTTGGAACTTTCTGTTTGTTTTGATTTGTAGCACAAGTTTGTAAGTAAATATGTGATAAAAACCAAGAAACAAACAAGAAAGTGCAAAAATTTTAACAAAAATCGATTTTTAAAAACAAGTTTAAGATGGAATTCAATGAAAACAACAAAACTACACCTTCTTCCGGCGAATGATACCACTTGTTAGGTACCCATATTGATTACACACAAGCAAGAATGAGATAGATATAAGGATTTGGGTGATTATGAGAATGAGAGAATTATGAATGCAAGAGTTTCCTTAAGATATCAAATAACCAACCAAGTTTACAAATGACCTAAGCATCCTATTTATAGGGAAGGAGCTAGGGCAACACACCCTCTCCTTCCTTTCATGAAAACGTGGGCTAGGAGGCCTATGGATTACTTTACTTAAGCCTAGTAAACTTAATACATAACATATATGAAAGTAAATAATAACTAAGCAACCTAATATTATTACAAATGACCGAGACTTGATAAAATAGTAAAACTTTGATCCCAACAATCTCCCCCTAAGGGTCGGTCATCAAGGTTGCTTGACGTCTTTGTATTGATCTTTGACTTTCAAAGCTCTAGACGTCTTCTAAATCATTCATCGTTCTTTGTTCTTAGTTGATGTAGCTGTGATCATCTTATTACAAAATGTAATGACCGAGACTTGACTAAATATAAAAGTATGATCCCAACATTATGTTCCTGGCACAGTTGATCTATGGCGTAGTAGCAGAAGAGCCGTTAACTGCAAAATTAAAAAAATAATAATAAAAAAAAACTAAAAACACACACACACACAATTATCAAACATTGACAAAGTTAATTTGTATCTATTTTAAAGCATAAAACCAAACTGTCCCTCCAGTCAAGTCTTTCAAGCACAGTTGGTTCGTTGAAATATGGATTGGTTCGTTATGGCCCATTTACTTATAAATGGATTGATCCTGATATGTTCCTAGCTAAAGAGAATAGTTAAAATGGTTTAAAACAGAGGTTTAAGCTTCGATGGTGTAGGCAAATAACTCATTTCATCCTCATAAAGTAACGAAAGTAGCTTATTTGTGTTTTCAAAATGCAATGAGTCTTCTTTCCAAACAGGATGAGCCGACTCAAGTAATAGAAATATATAATGGCTGCAAATCCATAAACAGAAATATATAATGGCTGCAAATCCATAAATGTAATAACAAAAATATCAGTTTCTCTAATTTGCAACGATCATGTAAATCTGTAATTATGCATGTATCCAATGAAATAGAAATTAAAAATAAAAAGGTTAAGCATACAAAAAAGAAAGGCAAACAAATATAAAAGAAAACTTAAGCAAAGAGAAGCCTAACCGCATTTGCAAGGATTAATGACAATATCGTTACTCGCACATTCATCAATAACATCAGAGAATGATAACCCATTGTCACAGAGTTTTCTTTTACCCTTACCATCATGATAATCCACATTACAGGACTGAAAGTCTTCAACAACAATTCGAGGTTGTGACAACTCACCGAAACCGATTCACATATAATGGCATAACTATCTTTTGGATTTTGTACTATCCTTGATGATGTTTTCCAAATAGGTTGTGACGACTGCACATACATTCATATAATTACATTGAAAAAACTGATTTCATAAGGTTGATCATCATCAGCAAAATAAGAAGTTTACGATACATTATGGACCAAACGAAATCTAAAATTTACTCAAACGTATAATCAAAATCTCATATTAGGTTTCTCTATGTACACTTTTGTCACAAAGAACGTATCAACATATTTGAGCCACATACACAAAGAAATCAAAAGTTGCAATCTCACAACCCACAGTTATCTCAAAATCAAAAATAAAACTCTGACTAAACTAAAACAAAAGCGACCGCCAAAATACTCGAGGCATGCGTAGATCAACCTGATAAGCACCTCTAGGAATCACTTAATATTCGATAAAAGATCATAATAAAGTTGGACAAGTCTTGCCAATGTAAAATAGTTGTATCGTTTCTTATGTATGTTATCGAGCGTACTATGTTTTTATAGGATGTTAACACATGTGCGTGTTGTTGATGGGTTTTCTATTCCCTAACTAGATTAATACGCAGCGGAAATAATAATAATCTAGGGCAAGAAAAGGGATCTAAACCATAAAGGATCTAAACCTAATTGACTAAAAGCAACTTAAAACAAATAAATAATTAAATAAGAAATAAGAAAATTACTAACCTTTGAGAAAATCGAATTTCTCACACGCGGACCACATTGGTCGAACTTGGAGGCGAGTACTCAACCGAGAGTATCTCTAATAGCTCACACCCATGAACCATAGAGAAAATCTATTCGAACTCCTAAGGTCCCGATACACGAAAGACTCTTACAAGGAGTAAGAATAAGGAAGAGAAGAATGAGCAAAGAAAGCCAAGGTACCCATCTGTCACACCTCGCCAAGGCAAAAACGCGAGTGTAACTTTATGGATATCATCACAACACATGGTGTCTAAATAGAAAATTTTTATGTGTACATAAATAGAGGAAAGTACAGACACAAAGTGTCGTAACAATACCCCAAAAGAAAATAACCAAAAACAAAATTCCAAAGGTATCTTCAATAAAACATAAAGTACTAGTCGAAAAACATTAAAGTATCACAATCAAAATCAAACAAACTCATAATCCAAACATAAAGATAAATCATTCTCAATTCACCTAAAATCTCGTCTAATCGCTCCCTTCTACCTTAACCTTATTCTAAGCTACTTGAACTCGTTGAATTTTTCTTTCCATAAACTCATTTGTTAAATATAGTTTTTTTAAAACCAAATATGTTAGTTACACATTCTCTATATATACTAATTAGCTTGATGCTAATAAAAAATAGTTTTTTGTTGGGCCTCACGTTTGGGCTTATTTCGGCCCATGCATGGCTTGCTAATATTAACATGTAGTAAAACGCATTTTCGGCTGTAATATAATAACATGTCCCGCTCATATTTTAGTATTCTCATTGAGCCTAAAATCTGATTCCCCCCTTGAGCCCATTTTTTGCCTGTTAGTCCACGCCACAAAACCAATATTTGAAAAATTGCAGGCCACCTTTATTACACTAGAGTACACTGTTATAACATCAGTTCGTTTTTGTCCATGTGGGATAGTATCAAATGTCTTCCTTCTTTGAATTTTCTCTTTATTAATCTTACCAAGATAACTTGCGAATTCTCAACAAAAAAACAACTCAACCCGCCGCAACGCGGCGGGGGCAACCATCTCGTTGTGTATATTAGTGTTGATAATTGTTTACAACCGGTTACCTAAATTTAGGCCAACCAAAGGTGTGAAGAAACCGGTTTGTATAAATCCGTTATATCGTAAATATCTATACTACTTATAATGCATGTAAGACCTCCTCTCCTATTTATTATTTTAAGATTTTCTAAATTAGATTTTAAGTAAATACAAATAAAGAAGCATTATTTACAAGTATTTGAAGCACACATGAAACTAAAAAACACTATTAAACAAATACAATTAATATACAATTTAATTTATCCATTCACCAAAATATACAATTATTTAAACACATTGTACTATCTAATTAAGCTTCCAAAATAAAACTCTAAAATCCGTCAGCCAAAAAAATAAACTTGAGATCTAGCAGCCAAAAATGTGAGAAAACTTTTGCTTGAGTTCCAGCCGAAAGACAAATCAAAGAAAAACAAAGAACTCTTAAAAAAAAAAAAAAAAAAAAAAAAAAAAAAAAAAAAAAAAAAACCAACTTTTTTACTTCATTTTTTATAATTCTTTTTGCACCATCATCATAATCAAATTGTAAAACACATATCTTACTTCAACCAAACACACGAAACCCTTTTCACAATCTTTCACAAAGCCACGTTTCCAAGATCCTTTTTTCCAATCAAGATTAACATTTATATATGGCATTTGCAATATAACCAATATCACAGCCAATAACATGTCAAAAAAAAAAAAAAAAAAAAAAAAAAAAAAAGAAAAAAAAGACACTAAACTAGACACAACCATGATCCTTACCTTCAATCCCCAACACTCAATCAAAACTTCAAAACTGAAAAGCAAAAAATTAATAGATCTCAGTTCATTCTATCGTGTTATTCAAAGAAACACCAAGACTTTTGAAGGTCAAACACACGAAAAATACAAATCATCATCGATCATTGTTGAAGCCTACATTCATTAATATCCGAAACAAAGAGAAACGAAATATAACAAGTTTGTTGTTTTCTTTCTTTGGTTCGTTCAAATACCAAAACAAGACACGAAAAAATTTGAAGAATCTACCCTTAGGTTTAATGATTCGAACAGAAATATTTAAGATTGTTTTCGTGTTCGGTTTGGGTGAAAGAAGGGAGAAAACACTGAGTTGTGAGATGAGTTTGAATTTGACTTATGAATAACAAGTGTTGGATTGGATCCAGACCGGGCCCGTTTGGTTTTTGATATTCATATTGGACCGGGTTCTAAGAAAGAGTGAATTGGGATTGATCATTAAAACTTTAGATTAATGAGCTTAAATACTATATCAAATAAATTTTGGATTGGGCTCATAATTTTTGGTCCGACTATACTTAAGTGTTGGGCTGAAATATTTAATATCTAATGTATTTCTATACTTTTTCAATGTTCGAACCCATCATAGATCTTAATTGATTCGAATAAAAAATGCAATACAAGACATTTTACACCTACTCGACACCCTAGACATTTTGGTAGCTTCGTTTAACGGGAGATAAAATTATACTACTGTCATAACTAAAGTTACTGTTATTTGCAAATTAATTGTTAAAAAATGTATGGCCGCATAACATCACATTGCCAGAAAATATAGTCACTGGCGGCGGGTACCCTGCTAGTAAACATTAATGCTTGGATGCCTAACTTCACAAATTCACAATACTTGTCTGCGAACTTAAAAAGATAGAGCCTCTCTTTACCTTACACCAGTTTATCTCGCTATATAGCCTTGTAACGTATATATGCCATTTCATTATATTTTGGGTTTGTAGGCAGTAGTCGATAACACTTTTAGGTTAACTAATACATGTTTGATGTTCCATATAAACCAAATATATTAACAGTCACAGCGGTTTAATAATCGCAAATGTATGAGAGTGTTTGGAAACAGAACACATGGTGGACCAGATATTTGCCTGTTGGTTAACAAACATCGATTTTCAAGAGCCTTCTAATAAAAAGACCTCTCGACTAATTCACATGCCTCTCCGTTCTTTTCTTCTTTGGACCACATAAAAAGTTGATCGTTTCTTTTTTGGCTTCTTGGTTTAGGCCTGCTTTTGACTCATGTCTTTTAACAAGAACTTGCATAGTTGTATATTAAGTGGTTAAGACTTTGTTTTAGAAAGGTTTCATGTTAATTATAATTCAAAGATAGAAAGTTCATTATAAATATGATTTATACTGTGTGACTTTATGTCCAATAATCGTTCGGAAAGTGACTAGCAATATTATTCAAGATAAAGCACATGTAGGGTTTTAAGGCACAAAAGGTCTCCAGATACATGATATATCAGCTATTTGTGGCGAACATAGGGCCGATGATAAATATGTTTGATAAGATAAAGCTTACGCAAAACTGATAGTGGGCGCGCATAGGACCAATCTATAATTGTTTGAAATGGACACCGCATTTGTATACCATACAAATTAACTTCTGCACATTACTTTTCGGAATGAACCAGAGGATATGCAAATGCATATAACATTCGTAAAATTGTAGCATATTTAGAATTGTAAACCAACAAAGGTGAAAGGAAATTGTGTTTTTTCATCTACATATATTTTTGTAAATTGTTCAAAATCACAATAGCATAAGAGTTTGTAACTTGTTCAAAGCACGTTGTTTTGCATTCACATTTTAGAAAGAAATTCACAAGTTCATCATTCATTTGGGAAATTTAAAGTGGAAAGATCTTCCAAAGAAGCAAATAACAAATGTAATGTATTATGCAACTAAAGAAAGGGAAACATTATACCGTTTCCATCAATCCAAATACAATTCTGTAACTATATACACCAATAGCTTGCTTTAGCAAATCTGCACTTGGTTTCTCTTATCATGATACAAAAATTTAGTGCAGCAAAAAAAAAGATACATAAATGAATTTTAAGTACTCTACATGAAATCTTCAAACTGAAAACTTATCTGTTTGCCAATCTCATCAGTCTGTTGATGATTCGGACTCGGTGTCATCTGATGTGGAGGTTGAGCTCGTCTCGAGCTGATTACCACTATCGCTGTCTGATGATCCACATGGTCTTTGATCTTCCATTGGTTGTTTGAAGAACCAATACATAATGCTTGCTGTTAATGTCAGGATCATCTTTTGGTTTACCTGAGATATTACGTCATAACCCGCGTTAAGTAAACGTCAAGAACGAAAAGATTCCATTTAGTGAAAAGAGACTATTTCATACCTCAATTATGTCTTCAGGTAGCAAAAATATTGAACAGCCGATTTTCCTGGCAATACTAATGATGTATGTAGCATTCATTTGTTTCTCCTCTTCTGGAAGCATAATTAATCAGATGGTTAAAACCAATAACAATGTGAAGAGTTCTATAGATCCATTTATTTTTCTCTCAAATTCTAATATCTCAATATATCATAGATATTTAAGCAAAGACATTACGGCGTTTGCAAGTTATTACAAATCTAGTATACAAAAAAAAAATAATAATAAAAAAAATAAAAAATAAAAAAAAGATGATGATGATGAAAAGCATACCAGTTTGTCCTTTAGTAACGAGGCGCCAATTAACCACCCGAGGCTGCACAGCGCTAAGTAGTTCAAGGAAAAATATGCCATCTGATAGACTCTTGTCCTGCAAAACCAAACCAATTAAAATAAATTACACATGTAACAATCATGCACATCATGTTTAGATATACAAACAAAAAAATCAGCGTAAATGATATAGTTTAAAAAAATTGAAGAAGGAAATATCTGAAGCCATGATACCTTGAAACTCTTCATACAAGTTTGGCTTCCTGTGCTCCTTACTTTGGTGTTAGCCCAATCCAAAATATCAGCATCAGTGAATTCCTTCCCAGTTGAATATGATCTCAAGTACTTTAGAAGCTGTAGCATGTTGAATCGCATCAATTGCCATAAATATGCTGGAAAGAAGGAATGTTACAAATTTTCATCAGAGACAGATAATCAAATTGAACTGAATTCACGTTGAACATAAAAGCAACAAGGAAGACATAGAACTTACCCAATATTAACTTTTTGTTCCCCTGAACAATATCATTTCCAGCAATATTGACTAATGAAAACTTCAACTGTTTCCCTATTTTAACAACTTGGTTACAGTTTTCAACTTTTTTGAATGGCATCTTAATCGGAGGCTTATTTGCAATTTTCCAGTTGACAATTCCTGGTGATACCTTGTCAAGTGCCTCCAATAGCACCCACCTGGTGAGCAGAAAGTTTAGATAAATGTTAACGTTATTCATAACTAGAATATATAACACAAGGACTAAACTCATCAAGTATTATATTAAACTTTAGACTGGGTGTAATAGAGATCCCTATTGATTAACATTTACTCACCCATTTCTGACATCTTCAAAGACATTGTTTATATATGTTGCGACTCCAAGACTATTTATCCAGAAACGAAAAGCACTTTCTTCTCTGGTAATTTGCGCTTCGTCTGGGGAAATTTCAAGGAAGGAAACTGGTTTTTCTGGGGTTGATAGTCCATTCCTGCAGATGTTCACTCAAACGTGAGGTTCAATTTCACACAATACCTGCTTTATGTTAACCAAATGTGCTGGATGCTCAATTATAGTTCAGCTTTTGATATGTGAGGTGGTAGATTTGACGTTAAGTGAGATGCTGTGATCCACACATTCTGGGTCTGTTCTGTATATTAGTATAACAGTAGGAAAAACATACCTGTGCTGGAATATATGGGCCACAAAAGCAAGGTTAAGGTTAGGAGAACCCTCTACAATGTCTTTTGCTGTCAAGTATCTCTTACAACCCATCCTATCAGCATGTTCAAGAACTAATGTTGCTCTTTTTAAAGGATCTCTAACAACCAAGGTTGACGGGTTACAATGCTCGGGAGCAAGAACATTTAAGAGGTAAGCATAAGCCTCTCCATCCTGCACAAATGATATATAAACTCACTACCAGCCGTAATTTCGTCCAGGAAATGTAAGTCCAAAGTAGATTCGAAAAGTAGCATAATCAAGAACTAAAAGTCACTAAAGACCATGGGGAACACTGTAGTGTACCTTTACATCGGATGAGAAATTTGTCACTGTTTTCTTGTAATCTGTCTTCCTTAGATGAAAGTTCATCCATCGAAGCAGAATCTTCTCGGGTGGTAGACTCATAAGCTCCTCCACATCCTGATAGCATTAATAGAAAAGAATTACAAAGGTATCAGACTCATTTACTGCACATTTATATATCACCTCTATTCAAACGTGAAAGCAACAATTTCCATGGTAACAGAAACTTAGAAATCTCGTATTTTATAAACAATGGAGGAGTCTATTGAAAGAGGCACATCCTTAAGTAGTTATGCGAAAGAACGTTCCATTACCTGGTTATCACCAACCAATTCAACCAATTGAGGAGTCTTCTTTAAATCGAGGTCTGCCAATAATTGTATCTGTAGGGAAAAACATTACAAATGTTTAACAATCAGAATTTAAAAAAATCAATGCTTATACTTTTCTTTTTAGTGCGTTAATGTAAAGAGTTTCAACTATATCTCCCGGATTATATATATTATCCCAAAAGCAAAGTACTTGGCAAGTTGGTGATGAACTGAACTCACCTTTATAATTTGTGATATCACTCCAAGCACAAGATGCCGCTGAAACAAAAGAAAAGATTGATCTTAATACACAATACGATTAATAACAGTTAGTTTAGTCAAGTTAACTGGAAGATTGTAGAAGCACGCTTCCATGGTCAAAGCTTAATAGTCTGATTTCGTGATTTAACCCACTAATGGCATCATCATATAAGCAACATAGAAGATAAAATGTGACAACAACCGAAATAAATACTGTATGAATGAAAACACCCAATGAGCATACTACTCACCCTTCCTTCAATAAAGTCCTGTGTTCCAATGTTAACCACAGTACACCCAATTGCCTTGGCAGAGTTAAGGCATAGCGTATGATTCTCGTTTCTCTCCCATGGATTCAGAACAGTCTTAGTGTTAATCGCTCTTTCATCAATCGTCCCCGGGACTGCCACATTTATAAGCTTACTGCATCAATCACAACAAACAAAATTCTCGTTAACAAAACCACTAAAACAAAACCCCATCAATCACAATCTCAAACAATCATTTGTTAAACATCACCAGATAAGAACTCCATCTTTTGCAAGCTCAAACAGATCATTCGTTGAAGGGTCTATAGGAAGAAACTTTTTCAAAAAGCTATCTTCTCCAAGGTAATTATTTATGTGTCCAACATACGAAGCCTTCTCGGATTCACTAATCGTGTGAAGTAAAGTAGATGTGGGCGATTTGAGAAACGCTGAAGAGTTTTTAGCACCCTTTCCCATCCTCGAAGTCGCATGGGCTTGTAGATTCAAGTAGACCTGTCATCACATCAAGTGCATACTTAAAGCTCCCATAATTATTACCACTTTTAAATTAGCTAAACAAAATTTTCATTTAATCACAGTACCATGATTCATGTGTTGATCAGCATTTTTTACAAAAATGTAAAAAATATATCTTTTAATTTAACCGCAAACGATCACCAAAGTGGACAGTGGTCACGGGATACCCCGATTCGGCCGCTAACATCTAAATCAAAAAGAGTCGCCCGTTTTTTAGTTTAATTCAACTGTAAAGTTCATTTATTCACGTGAGAGACATAACAGTTGTTTAAATGCTTTACTTGTATTCCTACTTCTCTGTTCATTTAATAATACTAGTCACATATTCAAATTCATGATATTATTATTAATAAATACAAACCTCTAAAAAATTAAATGAACAACTACATAGATCTATCAATTATCTCTACAGTTACACAATCAAACATAATCTGATCTGGACTAAATATGACATTTTGGATTGGGAATAAATTAATAAAATAAAGTTTAAGTAGTTTTTACCCTAAGAAAGAGCTCGAAATCAACTTCATCAGCTAAATTCTGATACGAATCATGAAGAAACGCGACTCGTTCTTCTTCCGTAAGATTCTCCCCGACGTTTTTCAGTTTCGACATTTTCGACGGTAAATCAGCTAGCGTTAGGCTTCCACTGTCTCTCCTCATACTCAAAAACTAATCAAAATAATAAAATCATTAGATGGCACGAATCAAAACTGCTAATTAAAATTATTGTAAGAAAAGTACAAACATTATAGTTGAAGTAAGCGACGTAACCAGAACCAAATATGATTGGTACACAATTTTTTTGGAACCTTAACATAGACACATATTTCGATGGAGCGGGTGCATTTAAGAAACATTGATTTTTTTTTTTTTTTCTTAAATTAACACTACATCGAAAAAATCCATAAGGGTCTTGTAACCCCGCGGACAGTTATTTTGAGACATACTAGCAGAATAGAAATGCTGAGAATATATACTTACATGTGATTTTAAAGTACGAAGCTCAACTTGTGTGAATTGATTTTGTAGCCATGGATCTGATACGAAAACGCCGAAATAATTACTCGACATGATCTCGGACTCGAATAAAAAGATGGTAAAATGGTTTATAAGGATAATGTGTGTGTGTTTTTCTGTCTAGAAATAGAAGAGAAGAGAAGGGGAAGCAGAGGCCTAACAATGGGGACGGAAACAAGCTGTCAGATTTTTAAAGTTTTAAGATTTCAAATTTTGTGACTATTTTGTCCCTCTTCTTTAACCGCTACTCTAGTATACTGTTTTTTTAAGTCTTTAATTTCGTCATGTAGGGCATGGGTGTTTCAATTAGTTGCAAATTGGTGCCTTGGTTATTCTTTAAACTTTGGTTATAGTCCTTTGGTTATGGATGTTTTACTTTTTGCTTCTTAAAGATTTAGGGGGTGCTTGGTAAGGGGGTTAAGAGGGGTGGGGAATGGGTAAGGAATTCAAAAGGGCCCACATCATTCAAATTAGTTGCTTGGTAAGGGGTGTGCAAAGGTATTGATTACCCCGTAGTAGGTAATCAACATTATAGAGTAAATTGAGGGGTAAGGTATTGATTACCCACCTCACTCAATCCTTTGCATTCCCTTTCCCTTTCCCTTTACCTTTACCTTTCCCCACTTTGAACCAAGCGGACCCTTACTAGTATTTAATTTCGTCAACGTCACTTGTGTCAATTTCCTGTCACTCTCTTATACTAGTTATATCAAATGTTATTTCAATTTTAAAACACACTCACAAATAGAGATGGAGGAGCCGGGAATCGTTTTACTATTTATCTTATAAAATTTAAGTATATTACTCAACTTTAAGCAAATGACACCCTAATATTTAAACGGCAAAAGAATTAAAAGAAGTTTAACACTGTTTCTGGCACAAGCTTTTCACTTATTTTATTTTTATTAGTGTCAATGTATTTTTCTTATCAAAATTTAATTTTGCAACCTAGGATATGTGATCATTAGAACCTAACGTTTAAAATTCTAGTTATATTATTTTGTTAGTTTGAAAAAAAGATACAACCCCTCTTATTTGGATTTTTTATTTTTTTTTATTTTTATTCTTATTTATTATTATTATTATTTTTTTAAGGCAATAGAGTGTTTAGTAATTCATGCAAAGAGACATTAGCGAGAGCAAGGGCTAGAAATTCTAGTATATACGCCAAAATGATAAAATGGCTAACTAAAAACGAATAGGGTTCTTCAGATTTCTATATGGGCCATTTGTAATTGGCGTAATCGTCTCATTCATGCCACCAATGACGACATAGATGCAATGAAGAACAAGGACATTTTTCCGGGTATCCAACGGTTGGCTAAGTTATGGATGTCCGCACATATAAGCTCAACATTGAAGACGGATTGGAATTGTTGGGTTGCTAGACCATTTGACTTATTTTCTTAATATCTTGTTGCTTTATATAGTATAGTCTTTGTTCTCTTCTTTTTGTTGGGTTGTGGCTTTTGGTCAGTTTGGTTTCCTTAAACTGTTCTTCGTTGGTTTGCGAAGTCCTGCGTTAGGTTCTATGTTTATAATACTGATCTTTCCAAAATATATATATATATATATATATATATATATATATATATATATATATATATATATATATATATATATATATATATATATATATCATACAAAAGGGGTCAGTTACATACATCCTCATATAAGACCATTATTTATATATTTTCTCAAACATTGCTTTAATAGCTTTGTACGTCATGCATTAAAAACTTGTATTAAAGAAATATATATACATTGATGTGTACATGGGGATGCATGTAAATCCCCCCTATACAAAAAGCTAGTCGTTTTAAACATGATATAACGGTGGATTCGACTTCATTATTATCTATTTGTTAGAGAATTCAATTTTTAAGTAAATGTACAAATTAATCATTTCTCATCTTTTAACCACAACATGTACTTGTTTAATTAAGTGGTAAAAATAAATACAGTGCGGAATTAATGTGATCAAAACTTATAGTCAAACACAACTTTGACCAAAGTTGGTGAATCCGTGAATAGGGTTTTCAAGGCCCACTTATGGAAAAAATTTATGTAGGAGACAAATAAATAGAGGTGTAATGAGTTAACAACACTTGAAATGAATCCCAATTTTATTTTTTTTATTTTTTTCATTTTATTTTATTATTATTTTTTTGAAAGGCGAAATGAATCCAATTAATCATGACACGTTGCCTAAACTTCTTTTTAGACATTTATGAGTGATTTCTTTTCAGTTAAATGGTTTTCTAAACCTACTAGTGGAACGGTAAGTCGTGACTCGTGAGTTCAGTCGATGTATGTCTTTTGCTCCATTTCATTTAATAACTATGATAACTTTTCTAGCAATTGGAACTATTTTAGTTAGAATTGCTGAGCAGATGTCCTTCTAATGGAAATTGTTTACAATATATACAAAAATTCTAACAATAATAGATGGTCCTTAAAATTGTCACAATGAATAAAAGGTAAACCAAAATTTGAGAACATGGAGCTACATCTAGTACACCTCTTAGTTAGATTGGATTCCAATTATAGTGGCGATACGGTACCCCATATACAGTGATGGTAATGATGTGTAACACTTGCTTAATTGGCCTAAGCCCATCATTTACCCATGTGATTTAAAAGTCAAAACGACTATAGTAATAAGTGAAAAATCAAAGTGACCAATCAAATGATTTTAAAGTTTCATCTTTGAGGTATGCTACACTCACATAAAGTTTACAAAATTTCACGCACTCGCTGAAGTAGCAGAGTGCTGATTGGTTGATTTTATGTGGCCCACAAAAAACCAATCAATCAGCACTCTGACACGTCAACGAATGACTGAAATTTTATAAACCTTAGGTGGATCTAGTATTGTCTTTCATCTTTATATGAATGTTACATCAGAGTTGTGTATAAAGATGATGATTTTGACCATCTCTTATGGACTAGACTTGTACTTAATTTAGACCACATTTTAACCTCTTATGGACTAGACTTGTACTTAATTTAGACCACATTTTAACCGACTTTTTATGTGACAACAAGGTTTCGCAAATATTCAATTCATAGGTCAAAGAATCATATCTATGTCTTTAGTTGTTTAGATAATTTGAACCATGTGTTGCTTACCTGGATGAAATGAATACATAATTTCTTTTAATTATAGTATAAAGAAAAAAAAAAAAAAAGTATGATTTTCTTCAAATATTTGAGTTTAGTGAAAATTAAGTTTACTTTTCAACAATTAATGGACTAAATAAGCAATAATAACTCACATTTAGACTTGGTGCATTTTAGAAAATTCGATGTTTTTTAGAAAAAGTAACACTACGAAATAAAATTTTATTGATGTCCTGACACCATGAGACTCCTTAATTCTGTCTCTGGTTAATTATTTAACTAGTTTGATAAATAACAACACGACGGATGAAAAATTAGATTTTGTTCCCTAATGTCTTTCGTTGGCAAAATCCTAGTTCAGATCCTTAGTTTACATAATTAAATTGTAATGTTAGTAGCTTAGATAAAAATTATCATAGGATCGAGAATTTGAGACTCCTTTTAGGATATCTTTGCATGTTCAATCCTCAAAGCCTCATAGAACCTCCATCCAAGTATCCAACTATCCAAGTGAGACAAGTAATAGAGTAAAAGTTAAACACCCATTTACCTTTAATTGTGAAAATTCAGCTCTAAAAGTAGCATGCATTTTCTATTTTTCAAGTTAACTATGCCTTGAAAACATGGTTGTTTATGTAGTGTGTGGACAACACATTAAAAATTGTACCAAACACTTTCTTTTATGTTGAATGAAATGCACGCTTATTGCCCTCTAAAAAGTATATGCATATGCAATTGCTCGCTTATAAATTTCCCATGTGGCCATGTTTTATTGTCATACGAAATTTGTTTATTTGTGATTGTGAAGGTTTCCGAGTGCCAAGTGACGATAGTGCTCCCATCCAAAGGGTCAATGTAATTTCCTTCTTGAAAAATCATCTTTAGCATTTATGTAGGATTCGATAACCTACAACCCCTGGTTACTAGAGCGGATTAAACTCGATCGTGAAGTCGAACACACGCACAGCAGACTATGTTGTTGACAGAAAAAGAAGAAAATGAGCACACAAGGTAATATCCCTAATCGACTCTTTGATTAGTTATTGAAAGAATACGTACATAAACCCTCACCCCCTCATCTCTATTTATAGAGAATGAGGGGGGTAAGAAACCGACTCCTAAACCGCCTAGGAATCTAGTTGGCTGATACAATGAAAAGGAAAGAAACAATGGTCTTAGGCTTGGGACACAAGCCAAACAAACCGACACATACATAGCTAATAGAGTTTAACACTAAGACCCCTAGACTTATTCGTAAGCTTAATATAGAGACTAATATTGTAACAATTTCCACCTTAGGCTTTATATTAGCCTACACCGACGCTCAGCAACTCCAAGCAGTGCCGAAACTTAAGTCCAGGTACCACCTTCGTCAAGGCATCCGCATCATTGTGTTCAGTACCTACCTTCAGAACTTCAACCGTCTTTGCTTCCAAGACCTCTCTGATAAAGTGATAGCGCACATTGATGTGCTTAGTCCTTTCATGAAAAACATGATTCCGCGATAAGTGAATCGCGCTCTGATTATCACAATTAACTGCCACAGTGTTAAGCTTCACGCCCAACTCTTCCAAGAGTCCCCTTAGCCAAATAGCTTCCTTCACAGCCTCCGTAAGGGCCATATACTCTGCCTCTGTAGTTGAAAGAGCCACCACGTATTGTAGCGTTGCCTTCCAGCTTATAACACATCCCTGTACTAAAAACGATTAACCTGTGATTGACCTACCTTTATCCGGATCCTTAGCGTAGTCTGAATCAACAAAACTTGTTACATCTACATGGTTGCTACAATCTGTCACATATACCAAACCCACGTTTGCAGTACCCCGCAAATATTTCAAAATCCACTTCACTGCTTCCTAATGCTTTTTACCTGGATTCGCCAAATATCTGCTAACTACACTTACCGCATACGCTATATCTGGCCTTGTGCATACCATCAAGTACATTAAGCTCCCAACCGCATTTGCATATGGCACCCTACTCATCCTTTCAACATCACAATCCCTAACCAGACAATCCTTCAACGACAGCTTGAAGTGCCCACCCAATGGCATCTTAACCGATTTCCCATTGTCTATTCTATAATTATTTAAAATTTTAGAAACGTACCCGGATTGTGACACCCTTAGAATCTTGCGACTCCGATCCCTGATGATCTCCATACCAAGAATCTTCTTTATTTCCCTGAGCTCTTTCATGTCAAACTCTTTTTTAAGCAAAAACTTGATAGACCCAATCTCAGTCTTGCTTTTCCAAGTAATCAGCATATCGTCTACATATAACAATAGATAGATATACTCACCTGGTGCATAACTTCTGTAATACACGCAGCTGTCGTAACTGCTACGCTTGAACCCGTTGCTCAGCATGTTCTCATCAAACCTCTTATACCATTGCCTAGGTGACTGCTTCAAACCATAAAGGGATTTCTTTAACAAACATACCTTTTTACCTTGTTCATAACCCGGTGGCTGCCTCATGTAGATCACTTCATCAAGATTCCCATGTAAAAATGCCGTTTTTACATCAAGCTCTAGCTCATAATCTCTACACGCAGTCAATGCAAGTATAACCCGAATAGATGTGTGTCGAAGTACCGGCGAAAATACTTCATTATAGTCAATACCTGCCCTTTGAGTGAATCTACGAGCCACCAACCTTGCCTTGTGCCTAGGCATTTGAACACCTTCAATCCCTTCCTTTATTTTGAACAGCCATTTGCAGCTCACCAGCTTTTGCCCAGCAGGATGATCCACTAACTCATAGGTCTCATTCTTCTTCAGAGAATCCACCTCTTCATCCGTCGCAGCTTTCCACTTAGATCTATCTTTACAAGTAAATGCCTCCTGGTATGTCAATGGTTCATGAGTATCTTCTTCCTCTGTTGCAGCAAACGCGTAAGCAGCCATATTACTTTCATCTCGAAACCTCAAAGGTTTCATTCTTGTCCTTCGCTCTCTATCCCGAACCAACTGATAATCTTTGAGATCCGGTGTTTGATCATGATCCTGATCCCCTGCATCTTCCTCATCGCCATCTTCCTGACCATCAATCAGATCTTCCTCAAGCGAATGATTATTTAACCTCTGCAGTTCCACCTCAACCTGTAATTCCTCAACAGACTTATCAGTACCTGCACCATAATCCTTCAACGTGTCTTTATACATGACACTTTCATTGAAGACCACGTTCCTGCTAGTGACTATTTTAGGCGATTCATTATCAAGCCTATATAACCTGTACCCCTTCACACCTTCAGGATACCCCAAAAGAACGCATTTTACCGCTCTCGGCTCGAGCTTACCTCGTTTAACGCCTATATAACCTGTACCCCTTCACACCTTCAGGACACAGCCGAAAATCCTCAACATCTCATAATCACTTGGATGTCCCGACCACATCTCCATAGGTGTCTTTTTCTCAATCGCTGTCGATGGTGACCTATTTATAAGATATGCGGCCGTACATGTCGCTTCCGCCCAGAAGGTCTTGGGCAATCCAGAATGAATTAATAAACAATGTACCTTATCCATGAGAGTTCTATTCATCCGTTCTGCTAATCCATTCTGCTGCGGCGTCCCAACAACTGTCAAATGTCTATCAATCCCACTCTCAGTGCCTAGCTGCTCAAATTCCCGGTTACAGAACTCAAGACCATTATCTGTCCTTAGCTTCTTAACCGTCCTCTCAGTCTGATTCTCTACTAACTGCTTCCACTTTTTGAACTTTCCAAATGCTTCGTGTTTGAACCTGAGAATATAAACCCATACCCTCCTGGAATAATCATCAACAATAGATAAGAACTACCTCTTACCTCATAATGATTCCACCTAAGACAGACCCCATAAGTCTGAATGAACATAGTCTATCACTCCCTGAGTAGTGTGCCTTCCTACACCGAAACTGACTCGATGTGACTTTCCCAGAACACAATTCTCACAAAAATCGAGCTTACCTAGACTCTTCTTGCCAAATAGCTCCTGCTTTTCTAGCACCTGAAGTCCTGTGATAAGTGTGTAAATACTTATCATTTTTATCGTATCTGAACTGCCAAAACATCCAAAAACACTCAGAAATGCATCAAAATACAGAGATTATCCCAAAAGTGTGTTTTATATGTTTTAGATGCAAAATGTTTAAAAACAAATGAAAAACAAACAAAGTTTGCATAATTGACAGTTTCAGTCCCTCAAGTTTCAAAAATTGACAAAACTAGTCCCTGAAGGTTTAAAATGAAAGAAAAGTCAACCCAAGTCCTTTGGAATTCAAAAATTGTCAAAACAAGTCCTTGGGTGAAAAGTTTGAGAAAATTACACAATTGGTCCCTGCAGTTTGGAAAAGTACAAAAATGGTCCCTGGAGTTTTGAAATGTAAAAAATTATCAAAAATTACCCTTGTACTATTCACATATGTCAAAAATAGTCCTTGTTGCAACTTTGGATTATTTACAGTTTGGGTCCTCAAAAATCAGGTAATAACAAAATTGGTCCTTGGGCTCAATACCATTACAAACCAAACCGGACCTAGTATTATACTACCCCTTTAATCCAAAACCAAACACAACACAAACCCAATCCACCCTTTTAAACCCCAAAGCCCACCACATACAAACCTGGCCCAAGTCATAAACCAGCCCACCATCACCCCCCGTTTTAATATTACCCCCTCAGTCAACCCCTGACCTTTGACCACCCCTCCACCTCATCACCTTCTCCACATCACACCCCACTTACAGCTACACTCCAAGCCTCCCCATCATAACCCCCTAGCCTGTTACCCTCCTTCAATACTCAACCCTCTTCCTCCCCTTGCCTAATCAAACAACCACAAGCCTCCAAATTACCACCTCTGGCATCAAATATCAAAGGAAATGCCAAATTACATTTTGGCGCGAAAACTAATAAACGGCCAAGATTGAGTGGATTGATCCAATGGCTAAGGAGTAAAGTGGGAAAGCTTCAATGAGCTCAGGGAACCCTAATTCTCCCCTATAAAAAGAAAGAGATGCAGTGGAAGCAAAGTTAGTTAGTTTTTAGTTTTTGTAATCTTGTATGTTGAATTATGTCAATTTGGCTTATTAAGTGTTTAGGTCAGCTTTAAAATTGTAATCCTTATTTCTCAGTATAATCTAAATTCACTTCATCAATCAAATTTGAGTTTTTCCTTTAAACTTAGTATATGCTTATTTTATCTTAAAATTTCAATATGGTTTGAAATGGTTAAAAGTTGTTGATGTGAACTGATGAGTTCATATAAGTATCTTATATAACCTTGAAAAGTTGCTAGAAACTAAAAAAATAAATAAATAAATAAATAAATAAAAAATACTAGTTGTAGTTGGAAAAAGCAAAAATACAAAAAAATAGTTAAAAAATAAAAATAAAAAAAATAAAAAGGTTATGAAGAAGACAATCCTGGATTTCATGGTAATGGAAGCAGAGCAAGTATGATGGATGTGGTTTAGTGCTCAGGGGAGCATAGGTTCATAGTGTGGGTTCTGGTTCTCATTGGTTCCAAGCTTGGATGCTCATTGTAAGCTCCCTGTCCAATTTTAGTCTCCTGTTATATAAGAGCTTTGTACTTGTGTATTTCTGTATGTTTAGACTTATTAAGTGTAGTTAAGTTATAACATTGCTTGGTAGTATACAATAGATAACTAAGTTGCTTTGTGTTAAAATTATCTTTTTTAACTGATAATTATGGCTTTTTAGTAATTCCACAGTGTTTGTAGTTATTGTGGTAGTTTTGTGTTTGGATAGGCAATTTACATCATAGTATAACCTTGAGTGTCACTGTCATGTTTTGAATCAACCTCTTGCTTTGAAAATTCATAGAAACAGTCATATAAGGGTGTGTTTGGATTAGCATGGTATGCTGAGTTTTTATTGTTGTTTTGTTGCTGTGTTGGCTAGAATAGTCTACATTAGGTTAGTTAAGAGTGTTAGACTCATAAAATCTGTTGCTCATTTAGGAAAAGTCAACTTGGGATTTAAATAGGAATTGTGTTCACAGAAGGATGGTTTAAGGTTTGGAATCATGGATATGGATGTGATTAGTGATTATTTAACTTAATTAGGTTTAGTTTCATCTAAATATAACTTCAAGATTCTGTTTTTAGCAGTTGAAATCAAATTTGGTCAAAGTTCTTCATTAGAAGAAAAAAGTCAAAAAAACCTTAACTGAAAAATGGGACAGATTTCAAAAGCTTGTGTAGGGTTTAAATTGTGTTGGAAATAGATAAAAATTGTTGTTTGGTACTCTTGGACAGCTTGATTAACAAGTTCAAAAAGAATTTTTTACTTTGAAATCCATTTGGTAGCTTCAATTTGATACCAAAGTTGGGTGTTTGCTCAAGTACATGCCCTGCACCACCATACTGACCCGTTTTTAAACCCACCATGACTTGCTCCAAATCTGAGCATTTTGCTTGATCCTTGTTGCTTTTGAAACCTTGTTAGCCTGCTTTGTTTGTTACATGTTTGATTTGGCCCTATTAGCTTATTCACTAGCTTACTTAGGCTTCAAAACTTGCTTCATACTCACTGTTGCTGCTAATAAGTATTTAACTGAGCTTGGTTGATTTCATATGCCTGTGTGATCCTTGTCATTCAATTGTTGATTTTACTTGTTATGCTTGTCTTAGTTTGTCCTAGTTTGTCATTTACCTGTTGTACTCAAGAGCTTATTGTGTATCTAACAGCTTGTTTCATAAAGCTCACTTGGTCTCATTTTCACTTCATACATCACCACTGATTGAACCCTTGTTTGTTAATTGCTACCTTCATTTAATCTAAGCTAATATTCATTGTTGGATGTTTATTGCATGTTCAGATGAGTTATTTTAAGGATATGAATGTTTGTGATTTGCTTACTTTTAGCTTGTAATCTTGCCTTGTTCAACTGCCATATCACCAAACTCACTTTGAACCTGTGCTGTCTGACCCATTTTCCCAAGGCTACAATAAGCTCAAACCTTGAGCTTATTGCCTGATCTTGGGCATTTTGAGAAGCCCTCCTGGCAAGGTTTTGAGTTCCACTTTCATTTTGTACCCTGGGTTACCCTTGTGGGCCCCACCTTGGGCTGCAAGTCCATTTCCAATCCTGTTTGGATCTGTGGACACTTGGAATTGCTTATTTCCATTTTGAACTTATTCTGTGGGATCTGTTGGTTGTTATAGCTTATTCTCAGTGCATCTAACCTGCTTGTGTACTAAACTCCGTTTGGGTCTCACTGTGTACCCTTTTAAATTGCTTTTGCTTCATCAAAAGGCTCAAAAAGCTCATCTGTTTGGCTTATTGCATTACACAGGGCTTATTCATGAGCCCCAAGAAAAGTTCCTTCACAAAAAGTTCCTATTTTCAGTAGATAATTAGTTGTGTAAAAGAAAATTTTAAAAAAAAAAAACCAAAAATAAATAAAGTGATAGCTTCTATTTAAGCCATTTGGCTTATTTTTCTGCTTATTTATAAGCACTTCTCATTTTTAAATTTTTCTTAGGCTTATTATAACTTAAAATAATTTTAGGAATTTTTTCAGATTTTTCCTTGGTCATTTAGTATTTTTATAATTTAATTTAGTTTAAATCAATTAAATAATTAGTTTTAATTAATAATTAATAATTAAAAAGTATAAAAAATAGGTTTTCTGTTTTAAAATTAGTTTTATAATATTTTAGATTTTTCTAAATTTAATTTTCATTTTTCTAGTTAATTTTCATAATTAATTAATAATTAGTGTAATTTAGTTAATTAAAAAGTAATTAATAATTAGTAATTAATTAAATAGTTGTAAAAATAATTTTAATTTTCCAAAAATTTTCTTATAACATTAGGATTGTAAAAATATAATTTTCACATTCGTAGGACTTTATTTGCTCACGTTTCACTTTTTATTTTGCGTGTTCGCGTTTGTTTTAAATTCAAACGCGCGTTTTAGGTTTAACTCACGTTTCTAGGTTATCTAATCATCAGTAATTGTTTTAATAGTGTTTCTAAGCTATTCTCAATCGTAATCTCGTAGTTTAATCATAATAATCAAACTCCTGATCCTTCTGTTAAATCACCTGATCACTTAAAACGTTTTTAAATACAATTGCTTACCTCGGTGGGACATAACGACCCGGGAATACACTGTACTCCTTGGTTAGTTGGTTTTAGATGTTTGACTTGGTTGACCATCACCTGGATAACTTGGTTGACCGTTTGGGACCAATAAAAATTTGGCGCCGCTGCCGGGGAGGTAGCTGCGTAATCAAAATGTTTCTTAGAGATTAGTGGTTTTTCATTCATCACTGTACAAACCCACCACTTCTTGTAAATTTAAATCATAAAACAAAAATGCATTAACACTTTTTCTAAAGTGTTGACAACACCAAAAAAATCAAAAACAAACAAAACAGATCGTTACGTTTTCTATATCGTGTTTCTTTTAAGGTGATTCTTAAAGAGATACGATTTTGGTAAATGAATCGACACCAAAAATATTGTCCAACTGTTTTTAACCCATACACAAAAACCCAAAAACATTCATCTCTTTCTTGTGAATAATAACTATATAAAAATAAACCATCGCAAACCAAGGCAGAACACCTACCAACTGGGGGTGTGGACATAATAAGTTCCCAAACCAAAGATTTAAAACTTGCCTTTGTATCCCTTTGGGTGGTGTACCTTTCTTAAAGAAGCCACTTGCTTGTGATTATTGGTTTAAGTTCACTGTTGATTTGCCTCGATTTTGTTTTGATTGGTTTTTATCCCTAGTGCATGCGCACTCGTTCTTCTAGGTCCACGAGCCCATTACGTGAGCTTGTAAGAAAACCTAGAAGACCTCGTAGACGTTCAGCACCAACAGTCAGATCTGAGATCCGTACTGTTCCCACATCTTCCGTTATCATGGCTGCTGAGCCAACTATGAACGAGCTTCTCCAAGCACCCGTTGAGGGTTACGGAGATGCTATCGTTGTTCCGGCTATCGTGGCCGAGAATTTTGAGCTTAAGACCGGATTGATAAATCTGGTCACCTCACGTCAATTCTACGGTTTTGAGAGGGACGATCCTCAAGTCACATTCGATGGTTTAACAAAATTACATCAACCATCAAATGCAAAAATGTCCCTGAAGAGGCGATTAAACTTCTTCTCTTTCCATTTTCCATCGATGGGGCTGCCCGGATTTGGCTTGATAAACAACCCCCTCGATCGATTGTAACATGGGAAGATTTGGTAAAAAAGTTCGTGAATGAATTCTTTCCTCCTTCCAAAACCACGAGTCTCAAGAATGAGATCATGAAATTCACACAGAAATTTGATGAATCATTCAGTGAGGCATGGGATCCTTATAGGGAATTGCTTCGCAAGTGCCCTCATCACGGTTTTTCTGATCTCATGCAGCTTGACACTTTCTACAATGGTGTGAGACAACTCGATCAAGACTCTCTCAATTCCTCCGCGGGAGGTAATTTCTTGAATCGAACCACAAAGGATGCTTTAGCGATCATTGAGAATAAGTCTAAGGTCCGCATTCCACGAAGCAAGCCGGTTGTTTCTCAAGTGAATGTTAGTCCTTCTACCTCATCACCCGTGGCTCAATCTAGCACCGATGCTAGACTTAACAAACTCACAGAAGCTATTCATGCTTTAGTTCTCACCCAAAATAAGATAGTTTCTTCTTCTCAACCTTTTCCACAAGCTGAAATAAAAAAGGTAGAAGTTTGTGTCACTTGTGGTGGTCCACACTCGTATTACAATTGCACTGCCACCGAAGGCAATCCATTTGAAGTCAATGAAATAGTCGGAAGTTCCAACCAAGGAGGTAACCAATACCATCCTCAAGTGGAACCAAACTACCGCGCTAGCAACCAAAGTGGACCACCCGGATTTCCTCAAAATCCAAATAGGTTTAATCCTAATCCACCAAGGGGGAATAACATGCAAAATCAAACTCATGCCCCGGTGAATCAATACCCACCCCAAAGGGGTAATCAAGGGTATTCAGCTCCTAATTACCAAGAACCTCTCCCTAACGAACTCAATAACTACTTTAAAGTTAATGAGACCAAAATGAGGGCAATGCAGAATCAAATCTCAACTTTGAAGAATGAATTTCAATCTTCAATAACCAAGCAAGGTAACGAGCTGAAGAATGAGCTTATGGCAACAAACAACAAAATTGATCAATCTCAAAACAAGATTGAGAATATGTTTGCTAGTCTCATGAGTCATCTCGCTCCACCCTCTACTTCGGGAGGTCTTCCTGGTAATACAGTTGTCAACCCTAAGGGTGAACTCAAAGCCATTACCACACGTAGTGGTAAAGCTTATGATGAACCGCCACTTCCTACTACTCCTTCTCCTCCTAAAGTAGTGGAAAGTGAACCTGAGGCAACCAAGGACAAGGTGCAATTTACTAGCCCACGAAGTACTGCACACGTCCACCCTCAGGTTGTTCCAAAAACCAAACCAGGAGTTGTATTTGAACCACCAATAACTCCTGTTGAGAACCCTAAATCCAAACCTTCAATACCATACCCATCACGACTTAATGAGCAAAAGCTCCGCGAAAAGGCTAGTCACCAAATGGATAAGTTATATCAAATCTTTCAAGATTTGCATTTTGACGTAAGCCTTGCGGATGCTATCATCCTGATGCCCAAATTTGCATCGATGATCAAGAACTTGTTAAGCAACAAGGAAAAATTGTACGAAATGGCAAAGACTCCATTGAACGAAAACTGCTCAGCAGTGATCTTAAAGAAGCTTCCTAAGAAGCTTGGAGACCCTGGGAGATTTCTCATTCCATGTGTTTTTCCTGGGATGGTTGAATGCTTCGCCTTGGCCGATCTTGGCGCTAGCATCAACCTGATGCCTCACTCAGTATGGGAGAAACTCTCTCTTCCTGAACTTACTCCTACGTGCATGACTCTTGAGCTTGCCGACCGTTCAATCTCTCGTCCACTCGGCATTGCTGAAGACGTATTCGTAAAAGTAGGAAAGTTCCATTTCCCCGCTGACTTTGTTGTTATTAAGTTCGATGCCAATCCAAGGGTTCCTCTCATTCTTGGAAGAGGATCCCTGAGAACGGGCCGTGCTCTAATCGATGTGCAAGAAGAGGAAATAACTCTTCGTGTTGGTAATGAAGCAGTAACGTTTAACCTCGATCAAACTTCGAGGTACTCCGCAAATTATGACACTGAATTGGTTAACTGAATCGATGTCATTGATGTTGCTTCTGAGGAGTACGCTCAAGAGGTTCTAGGTTTCAATGATAATTCTTCAAGTGAAAACTTCACTCCATCTTCTTACCCCATCATTGCAAATTCTTCTCCTTTCCTCACTCCGTTTGAGGGAAGTGACTTCATCTTAGAAGAAATTGAGGCCTTTCTCAAAAGTGATTCGATTCCCGATGGAATCGATAACCAAGAGATTGACCCCGAGAGGGATATTCTCCTGCTTGAGAAATTACTAAACAAAGATCCCTCTCCTCTTCCTGTTCTACCACAAACACTTCATAAAGAGGAGATCAAATATGTTGAAAAAACTGATGATTCTCCTTAGGTCGAACTCAAAGAGTTGCCTCCTCATCTTGAGTATGCATTTTTGGAGGGTGATGATAAATTACCCGTCATTATTGCTAAAGACTTGAAAGATGAGGAGAAAACCGCGCTCATAAAGGTTTTGAAATCACACAAGCGAGCAATTGCTTGGAGACTCTCTGATATTAAGGGTATCAACCCTGAATTTTGTTCACACAAAATCTTAATGGAGGATGACTTCAAACACACGGTGCAACATCAAAGGAGGGTAAATCCTAAAATTCACGAAGTTATCAAACAAGAAGTTCTAAAACTTCTTGATGCTGGATTGATTTACCCTATCTCTGATAGTCCTTGGGTGAGTCCCATTCATTGTGTTCCTAAGAAGGGTGGCATTACTATTGTCACCAATGAGGATAACGAGTTAATTCCAACTCGTTTGGTTACGGGGTGGCGTGTATGTATAGATTATAGAAAACTCAATGAAGCCACCCGTAAAGACCATTTTCCTCTACCCTTCATGGATCAAATGCTCGAGAGATTAGCGGGGAATGAGTACTATTGTTTCCTCGATGGTTTCTCGAGATACTTTCAAATCCCCATTGATCCACAGGATCAAGAGAAAACTACCTTCACATGCCCTTACGGAACCTTTGCCTACCGTCGCATGCCTTTTGGTTTATGCAACGCTCCTGGCACGTTCCAAAGGTGCATGATGTCAATCTTTTCCGACATGATCGGAAAAACAATGGAGGTATTCATGGATGACTTTTCGGTCATTGGGGATTTGTTCCAATCTTGTCTCTCCCACTTGGAAAATATGTTGAAACGATGTGAAGACTCAAACTTGTGTCTCAATTGGGAGAAGAGTCACTTTATGGTCAAAGAGGGCATTATCCTCGGCCATAAAATTTCAAAGAATGGGATTGAGGTTGACAAAGCCAAAATCGATGTCATTGCAAAATTACCTCATCCCACTACCGTCAAAGGTATTAGGAGCTTTTTGGGTCATGCCGGTTTCTATCGTAGGTTTATTCAAGATTTCTCTAAAATCGCCCGGCCTATGACCCATCTCCTCGAAAAGGATGCTCCTTTTATCTTCTCACCTGAGTGCGTAGAAGCTTTTGAAACTCTAAAGAAAAAGCTTACTGAGGCACCAATTCTTGTTGCCCCCGATTGGGACTTGCCCTTTGAACTTATGTGTGATGCTAGTGATTATGCTATAGGGGCAGTCTTGGGGCAACACAGGTCTAAACACTTTCAGCCTATACACTATGCAAGCAAAACAATGACCGAGGCTCAAAGTCATTACACCACCACTGAAAAAGAATTATTAGCTGTGGTGTATACCTTTGAAAAATTCCGGTCATATTTGATCTTGACCAAAAGCATAGTGTATACAGATCACTCGGCTTTGAAGTACCTTTTTGCAAAACAATATGCAAAGCCGAGACTACTTCGTTGGGTTCTCCTCCTGCAAGAATTTGATATCATAATTCGTGATAAAAAAGGAGCTGAGAACCTAGCTGCTGATCATCTCTCCCGTTTGGAAAACCCCCACCAAGATGTCTTTGAAAAGAAGGAAATTAATGAAACATTCCCTCTCGAGGCACTCAATACGGTTGCCTTTCGTGGAGATTTTGTTACCCCATGGTTTGCCGATTTTGCAAACTACCTTGCGGGTAACTTTATTGTGAAAGGGATGTCGTCCCAACAAAAGAACAAGTTCTTTAAGGATGTGAAACATTATTTCTGGGACGACCCCTACCTTTTCAAAATCTGTGCGGATCAAGTCATCCGGCGGTGTGTATATGGTCAAGAAGCCACTGAAATTCTCAAGGCTTGCCATGCTGGTCCCACGGGGGGCCACCACAATCCAAATTACACCGCCAAAAAGGTGTTTGATTCCGGTTTCTATTGGCCCACGATTTATAAGGATGCCCAAGAATTGGTCAAATCCTGTGACGCTTGTCAAAGTCACGGGAATATTTCACAAAGGAATGAAATGCCACAAAATGAAATACAAGTTTGTGAAATCTTTGACGTATGGGGCATTGACTTTATGGGGCCATTTCCGTCATCTCATGGAAACAAGTATATACTCGTGGCTGTTGACTATTTGTCAAAATGGGTTGAAGCAAAAGCTTTACCCACAAATGATGTCCGAGTTGTTGTGAAGTTTTTAAAAGCTCTTTTTGCTCGATTTGGAACTCCACGTGCTATAATTAGTGATCGTGTTACACATTTTTGCAATGACAAATTTGATAAAGTTATGCAAAAGTATGGTGTAACTCACCGTCTTTCTACTGCGTACCACCCTCAAACAAGTGGACAAGTAGAAGTTTCCAATCGAGGCATCAAGAGAATTTTAGAAAGAACCGTTGGTGAAAATCGTGCATCGTGGTCGGATAAACTAGATGATGCACTTTGGGCTTTCCGTACGGCATACAAAACACCCATCGGGTGTACGCCTTACAAGCTTGTGTACGGGAAAGCGTGCCATCTTCCGATCGAGCTTGAGCATAAAGCCTATTGGGCCCTCAAGCATGCAAATTTTGACCTTAAAACTGCGGGTGATCATCGGAAAGTTCAATTGAATGAATTAAATGAACTTTGTGATCAAGTTTATGAGAACTCTTTGATCTATAAGGAAAATAAAAAGAAGATACATGACTCAAAAATCAAGAACCACGTTTTCAACGTTGGTGATCGAGTCATTCTTTTCAACTCTAGACTCAAGATCTTCTCGGGAAAGCTAAAAACCCGATGGACTGGTCCATTCACTATCGTTAAGGTTTATCCTTATGGAACCGTCGAGTTATCTCAAAATGATGGTCCTAATTTCAAAGTGAATGGACATCGTTTGAAGCATTACTTTGGAGAGGACATACCATCCATGGTTGTCCCGGATCTCCAAACATTCCCCAAGGACAATTAAATTCGGGGATCGAGTCAAGCTAGCGACTCGACAAACAAAAACAGTAGCAACAACATGGGTTTTCACCCGTGTCTCTGACTTCTTTCTACTTTCTAACACCTTAGTGTGGGGGAGTGGCCATCCCCTGCAGCTATTTGAAATGTATATATCTTTGAAAGAAAAAAAAAGTGTGAATGTATGTACAGATAAATAAAGTGAAAAATGCAAAACGATATTTCCACAGATAGCTTATAATATTATCTTTTTACATTCAAAGAGTCGGCATAATAGTCGGGACTTTGAATATTGAGGACAATATTAAATTCTAAGTGTGGGGGGGGGGACGGAATTCTAGTGAATTTTATCACATTATATCCTCTAGAACCCCCGTTTTTGGCCCAAAATTTTCAAAAATTTTTCACTTTATTTCAAAATTTTTGTGGTTATCTGATACGTGGGAATCGCACCAGGCTTTACCTCTCGAGGGATCTCGAGAAGCTTACAACCCCCACCAGGCAGTGTACCTGATCGTTGTAGTATAGTATAGTGACAAGTACCGGGGGATTGATCGTTCAGCTAGGAATAGTGTCGCTAGGATTAGAAAACCTAATTACTAGTGCTAAAGATGATGGAAGATTATTTTTGTATTTTTATATTTTTTAGAAAGCAAGTTAAAATCTCGGGTTTGAAGGATTTGGGCGGAATTAGTTGCTAGTCAACTAACCCAATACTAAAGATTAAAATACTAAAAAATGAAAATAAACTAAATTATACTAAGGTTGTGAGCAATAAGTGGAGAAAATGTGTTTACTTAGATTTCACTACTCCTTAGACATCTTTTAAACGTTAATTACTTGTTATAGTTGCGTGGATGACGGATTGTATTCCTTAATACCATTCATGGGGTGGCGCACTTACTTCCCCAATCCTATGAGTGCCTACTTCACTCCTATGTCGAGCCGTTAAAAACTCCTAACATGGGATCCTTAGAAATTACTCATGCAGTAAATACAACCAATAAAACCTAGTGCACATCGGTTCATGTTTCTTAAGACATTCAAGCATGTTACCAATTGGAGATCTGCCAGTTTTCTTAAGCCTAACATCGAAATCATTCATCCAATACAACTATAAACAAGTAATCAACACATAATTAACATCTAGGTTTCATTAGATCCAAGCAAACACAAGATAGATCTAGCCTAGCATGATGGAATTAAGACAAGAACAAGATATAGACAACCAACACATAGGCATATTGATTGAATTAAAAGAACACTTATCTTAATTACACATGAAAGGGATCAAGGGCTGAGAACCCTTGAAAAACCTGTAAAATTCGTCTTAAGTTCGGACCTAGGGTTTCTCCAAAACTCCTCTCTTTTTAATGTGAAAATTAGAAAACTATATATAGGAAATAGGGTCTAACGGCGTCAAGACAAATCTTGTGACGCCGTCACCTCGCCGCCAAAATACTTCTCGGACTGCCTTGATCTACTTTTGACGCCATCATGTGTTAGCATTTTCCAGGCCATCATGTATTTTACTCTTGACGCCCTACTTCGTGACGCCGTCAAATCTGTACTGGGTCGTCATGGAAAGTCATGGAATTTACTCTTGACGTCGTCAGAAATTCCTTCTTGACGCCGTCACCTACTGTTCCCAGCTTGGAAAATTGAGACTTTGCCGTTTTCTTCACTTTTATGCTCCAAAAACGTCCAAAATGCCTTCTTTTCCAGATTTCACTCGCAAAGTACCTAAAATCACAAAAGGAACGATTTAGGGCATTATTTGATCAAATAAATTCAATTCCGGGCTTAAATGACCCCCTAAAAGTGGTTCATTTTTCGCCTCATCATATACCCTTACACTTGAGATTTGCTTGTCCTCAAGCAAATGCGTTTTTTTCTAATCAAAATACAAGTTAGGGGTCATTTAACACTAATATAAAAGTAATTACAACAAATAATCGTTCCACTAAAGAGCAAAGAAAAGCACGGAGGTCATACACTAGCACCTCATAAATAGTGTTTAGATACTCACATCTCTCGGGTGTAATAAAGTGTAAATTACAATATGGAAACGGAAGATATCTCTCACTACCTGTCATAGAAAAATAGATTACCATAGGCTTGGGAAAGGATCAAACCTCCACCACATGGCGTAAGCACCTAGGATAAACTATCAAAGAGATCTTTTAAAAGGGTTGTAACGTTAGGTGTAGGGATATGAAATACACGGTTTTGTTGGATAAAGGCAGTCTTTACTGGTGGCGAGTTAACAATCTTGGTCAATTACATGTACAATATGGCGTTGCTAAGCCAAGACTAGACTCGACTTAAGCTAATAAATGAAAAATAACAAAAACATAAAATGAACATAGAATAAAAAGGGATGGTAGTCCGTATGTTTTTTCTCTTTTCATTTTCTATTTTTTTTTCTTTTTCTTGATTTTTCGATTTTTTTTTTTTTTTTTTTGCATACACTCTTACCCTACCATCCAAAATAATACATCATAGGGAATAAACGTTCCCCTTACACTTGAATCTTTACATACTTTACAATAAACTAATCTATTGACTCAAATTAAGATAATCAAAACACTTGGAGCACTTTTAAGATTAACGTACATATGGGGTAATAAATGATGTTCTTCCCCATTACTCCATAAAATAAGTACTTTACCCATGAGTCCCAATCGTCCCAAAACAATATGTACAAGGATATGACTCGACTTAGCAACCATGTAATCAATTAGATAGTTAACTTAGGGTTTAACAAATAACAATAATGCACTAAAAATGAGCGCATACATGGAAGGCTAAGGCGATTTGGTTGTACATTTAAGTGGGGTGTAACAAATTCTTCCTTTAAGTAAAATGCTTAAAGTTAGAAACGAAAAGATAGGCTCGGAGGGGTGTACTAGGGGTTTCGTGTACTAAAAATGAGTACAACGCTAAGGGTGTGGGAAAAATTAGTTGACTTAAGTAGTCAAGTAATATGACTTAAATGGTCAAGTAATTGTAATACGGGTTTAACACAAGGGTGATCCTAATGCCTCTTATCATGTAGTAAATCCTACTACACGAATGTAGTCTCACTAGCGGTCTCGGGATGCATCACTAACGCAAGTTCTAGAATCTAAATGCTACCGGTACACTCATAAGCACTAATAGTAAATGCTTTTCCTATCAAATCTAAAGGCGAACCTCACATATTTGGGTGGAAAATTTTTCTGAATATACGGTTATGTGCTAGTCATACAATCTCCTATCCATGAGACGCTTGTTATGGCTAAAGTTTCACTCCTAAATGTTGTAAAAAATTTTAAATTTGGCGCTAAAATTGCACTAACAAGTGTTTCTCATAGTTTTATTACACACCTACCATTAAACAAAGCAAACTCAAGCGAAAGTGCATATGTAAGGTATCATCATTTTACCCTCCCCTTACACTTAGGATGAACATTGTCCCCAATGTTCAAGTGAAGAATGTAAAAGTGAAATAAGTAAAACAAATGAAATCAAATACTCCCCTGATTCACTCGGTATGGATAATAGGGTGGCCAGGTTAAATCTTCCTCCAAGAAAACGAACAATCAAAGCTTCCCTTCCAGAATATAAATCATCTTCTTGTCATACATAACCTGTAAATCCTGAGAAAATAGACAAGACAACCTCGCATAAAATCGGCGGCATCCTATATAAGTTACTAAATCCTAGAAAACAAGATAAGATATAATGCTTGTGGAATGAAGTTTGCAGACTTCCTGGAGATTATAAAACTTAATAATTCACAAAAACCATAAGACTCCGTTAGAAAAACAAAACCGGTAAAATTTCCAGATTTTTTATGCCCGTGACGCCGTCAAGAGTTAACTCGTGACGCCGTCAGGATTGACCTGCAGAAATTCTTATGTTAAGTTTCTGGAAAAACTTGGTTCTACTTCCTGGAAAATCCTGCAAAACTTCATTATGACTCAATACAAGCATTTGACTCTAACAAATATGAATACACATGTTCATTTAATATTGTGGAGAATCATGATCGAGTTGTTTCTTAAAAACATATTTGGGGTTTCCCCTTACACTTATCTTTTGCAAAAATACTTTTAGGTGGAGTTAAGACTAGGCCAAAACAACAAAGTAAAGTATTTCCACTATTTAATTGAGAAACATGATCTACCAACAATAAAAATAAAGCATGCATACGGAAGCAAATAACAAAACAAACAAATAAATAAAATGAAAATCACACAAAGCATGGGTTGCCTCCCAAGAAGCGCTTTTCTTTATTTACGAGTCTTGTAGCTAGACTCAAGGTCATGGGTTACTACGTGATCTCATCGTTGGTTTCACTCTCTAGGTCGTCTTCTAAACCAGTTTTGTATTCCGGACCTAGTTGCAAGCATTCTTTGTAGAAACCAAGCATCCTATTTTTCACATACTCTACTCCTCTACGTCTATCCTCATCATTCCTATAATAAGCCGCTTGCTTGTGTTCCTTTTAGAAATTAGAGAGAAGGCGGTATTGCTCAATTTTGTAGGGCATTTGGTAAGCAACCTCATCATTCTCTTCCTTGAATCTAACTATCCCTAAAGTTGGATCACAACTCATCCTAGTGGCCTCAACAAATGGTTTCCCAAATATTACTTGGCTTAGGCAAGCCTCAATCACCGGGCGAGTGTCCTCTACTATCATAAAATCTATCTCATAAGTGAGATTGCCTATAATCACATGCAATCCCTTCACTCTTCCTGCAAAGTTACTTATCAGATTCTTATTGGGCATCATCCTAAAATCAAGTTGCTTCTTCATTACCCAATTGTAGTAAGTCCTAGTCATGATGTTCACGGGAGATCTAGGATCGATGTAAGCTTTCCATATATGCATATGCCCAATGTTGCATGGTATGTTAATGTTAGAGGGGTCTCCCATTTTGATAAGGGGTGTGCCAAGGATATATGGTCTCTCGGGACTATCGAATAAATCTTTATGGTATTCCCGTTCTTCCTTGGTGGGCATCTTATCAAAGTACTTCTCTTTCGGCTCTACTTCCTCTAATTCTTCTCCCTTATTAACCTCAACTTCCCTACTCTCATCCCTAATCTCGGTTTCAACTCTAACTTCATCCTTGTCACTCTCTTCTATTTCTTTATCCATTGGCTTAATGGTGACAACATTGACAAAGTGGACATGTTTAGATGATGAGGGGTCCTTAATTTGGGTTCCACTATTGGTGTCCCTAGTATCTTTCCTAGGTGTGGCTAACGCTTGGTTGTTAAGGGCTTTCAACAAGTTGTCTATCTTATTGGTCATCTCCGTTTGTTGTTGGTTGAATTCGGTTTCAAACCTAGCTATGCGGGCTTCTTGAGATGCCATGAATTTTGACATCAATCCTTCAAGATTGTTGGTACTACCATAGTTGTTAGAAGGATTGTTGTTGAAAGTACGGTTGGAGGGTGGACCGTTTGGTTGATAACGATTAGGCGGATTGGAAGAATCGGGTTGATTTTGTTTCTACCTAAGGTTTGGGTGATTTTTCCAAGAGGGGTTGTATGAATCACCGTAAGGGTTTGGCTCGGGCTTGAAAGTGTACCACTTATCTCCCGCATCGTCGGTACGCGAGGATGCGTAGTCCGCAAAAGCTGTTCCGGGGAGTTCCACACAATCACGAGTGTCATGAGGACCACTACATAATTCGCATGAAGAAGTGATTTTATTCACTTGGCTTGAAGGCTTGGGAGCTTCGTAGGATTTCATGAGAAACTTGACTTGGTCCTCAAGTTCCATGATCCTAGGGTCGGGAGTGCTAGAGTTGTTCAAAGGCAAAGATATTGCCTTGACCGTTTTGTTCAAATCACGGGGATCATTCCAACTTTCGTTGTCATAGAGAGCAAGATCTTCTACGAGTTCCCATGATTGTTCCGCACTTAGATCACGTAGCTTACCACCGGCCGATTGGTCAATGGCTCGCCTCGTGGAGAGATCGATATGGTCATAAAAGATTTGGACTTGGAGCCAAAGATCTATGCCATGATGAGGGACTTTTTGGAGTAAGTCCTTGAAACGAGTCCATGCTTCATAAAGAGTTTCACCTTGACGTTGTTGGAACATCAAGATTTCATTTCTAAGCTTAGTAGTTCTCCCCGGTGGGAAAAATTGAGCAAGGAAACAAGTGGTGAGATCATCCCATGTGGTGATGGATCCCGCGGGTAAACGCTCAAGCCATTGACTAGCTTGATCCCGTAGAGAGAATTGGAATAGGCGTAATCGGGTAGTCTCTCTAGTTTCAACACTTAGGTCTATAGAATCTACGATTTTAAGGAAGTCCTTAAGATGTTGATTTGGATCTTTGGAACGAAGTCCATGGAATGCACATCCGCTTTGCACCAACCGGATGGTGTCGGATCGCAAGGGGGTAACATTGGCTCCGGTGAGCTCAATGGTGTTTCGATAGCCTTGGTGGCTAGGTCGGGAATACTCTCCTAATGTTCGGGGCCTAAGGGGTTCTAGTGGTGGGTTTTGTTGTGGTTGGATGACGAGTTCAAAGATGTTCCCGTTGTCCATGATGTCGGGTGGTGAAGAGTTACGAACAAAGACACAAAGAAATAAGATAGACTAAAGAAACCTAAAAATGAAAATAAAATCTTACTAGAAAGGAATCTAGCAAGTAGACCTAATAAAAAGAGATTCTAACCTAGACAATAACTATTCCCCGGGCTGCGGCGCCAAAAACTTGATACGTGGGAATCGCACCAGGCTTTACCTCTCGAGGGATCTCGAGAAGCTTACAACCCCTACCAGGCAGTGTACCTGATCGTTGTAGTATAGTATAGTGACAAGTACCGGGGGATTGATCGTTCAGCTAGGAATAGTGTTGCTAGGATTAGAAAACCTAATTACTAGTGCTAAAGATGATGGAAGATTATTTTTGTATTTTTATATTTTTTAGAAAGCAAGTTAAAATCTCGGGTTTGAAGGATTTGGGCGGAATTAGTTGCTAGTCAACTAACCCAATACTAAAGATTAAAATACTAAAAAATGAAAAGAAACTAAATTATACTAAGGTTGTGAGCAATAAGTGGAGAAAATGTGTTTACTTAGATTTCACTACTCCCTAGACATCTTTTACACGTTAATTACTTGTTATAGTTGCGTGGATGACGGATTGTATTCCTTAATACCATTCATGGGGTGGCGCACTTACTTCCCCAATCCTATGAGTGCCTACTTCACTCCTATGTCGAGCCGTTAAAAACTCCTAACATAGGATCATTAGAAATTACTCATGCAGTAAATACAACCAATAAAACCTAGTGCACATCGGTTCATGTTTCTTAAGACGTTCAAGCATGTTACCAATTGGAGATCTGCCAGTTTTCTTAAGCCTAACATCGAAATCATTCATCCAATACAACTATAAACAAGTAATCAACACATAATTAACATCTAGGTTTCATTAGATCCAAGAAAACACAAGATAGATCTAGCCTAGCATGATGGAATTAAGACAAGAACAAGATATAGACAACCAACACATAGACATATTGATTGAATTAAAAGAACACTTATCTTAATTACACATGAAAGGGATCAAGGGCTGAGAACCCTTGAAAAACCTGTAAAATTCGTCTTAAGTTCGGACCTAGGGTTTCTCCAAAACTCCTCCCAAACTCCTCTCTTTTTAATGTGAAAATTAGAAAACTATATGTGGGAAGGATTCGTTCAAACACTTGGGATGTTAATCTTAGTAATGTGTTTGGGATATTTATGAATGAATGTGATTTAGCATGCGGAATCTACTAAAACACACTAAAGGAACAAAGATGGTGAGTAAGTAAAAGAGAATGAGCACAACAAGAATAACACAAAACGATTCAATATTATTGATGAAATAATACGGGTGATCTAAACTATCACCAGGATTACAAGTGTAACCTTGAATCTTTGATACGTGAAAAGGTTAAAGATGGAAGTTATGCATGGGAAAGATGTCTTAGAGATGTAAGAGATGTGTCTAAGAAGGTGTCTTAAGGGTTCCTTTTATAGCATAAGGAGCCTTTATTACAAGTGGTCAAGTTGCTAAATATAATATAATAGAGGCTTATCTTATCCTAATATTACACCTTTCAAGGTAAAACACTCCATTATATCTACTGAGTCTTCTGTACTACTTCTACTAAACGTATAACTTTGTACAAAGACTAATAATACAACTAAATATCTCTAAATAAAATATAACAACTTGTCGTGAATACTGGCAGGACCTTCTTTAACTAGCAGTACCTTCTTACCCAGAAGGTACTGTCAGCAGAAATGAGGAGGCAGGCTTAACTAACAACTAGCAGGCTCTTCTGGCAGACTCTTTGCTTGTGCATTTTATTCCCAACAATCCTCCCCTAAACTTGTTATTCCCTTTTTAAAATAACCAAGTTTCTTGTGAATAAAATTTATACCTTGAGGATTTGAGGGAACTCTTCCAAAAACTTTATCTAGTTCTCCTTAGGCTTTCATACTGATCCCATATTCTTTCCTTTAATCTTTTGACTGCATCAGTTTCTTCTTCACATAATAGCTTGTTGGAGATCAAGACTGATAATACTTCATAGCTTAAGGGATACTCCTTCTCACCTAGCATAAAGATCTCTATTCCACTCTGAGTGGAAAGATGATGAACATGACTCATGCTGAAGTATTCCTATGTAACAGATAAATCATAGTAAGGAAATTTCCAATGAGTATCAGTAGGATTTGGATCATACAATCTGCTAAACTCAACCCATAGCTCTTGCTCCTTTGCATCTGGCTTGTACTTGGTTTTCAGCTTCTCTTGAACTAATACCCATAATTCATCTAAATCCATTCTGCTACATGCTCTAAGTAGATTTTCAAAGTTCTTGAAAATCTCAACCTTGTTTCCAACTCTTGTTATCTTTCATGCTTTACTAATCTTTTCTTCCTTTGGAAGGTCTTTCTTGTGTATCCATGAGAAAACTTGTTTTGTTTCTTCTGTAAGCCTCTAAGTATAGAAGCTTCAATTCATCAAAAGATTTACCTTTGAGTTGATGTTCTTTCATGTTCACTTCTCTTTTCAGATATATCTTGAAGAACTTCTTCTGATCAGCTTCAGAATGTGGCATTTTAAATCCTTTCTTCTGATTTTTCTGAATCTGCTGATAGACATCATCCAATGCCTCTTGATTGTATTTCTTGGTGATGAAATCATTGAGTTTGATTGTCATTTCATCTAAGCTAAGAGACTCATCACATATTAGAGTGTAAGCTTCACCTCTTACAATTGGATCAATGGAGATGATGTATTGCAGCTGAGCATCAAACTTTTCTTGCAGCATTCTTGTTTCTTCTTCAGCCCCTATAACTTCTTCTTCATGAAGCTGTTTGGACAACTCTTCATCTACAGCCAATTGTGCTTGCTCTTTCTGCTTCATCTTTTTAGGCTTTGGTTCATCTTCAACTAAGATTTTCTTGCCCTTGTCTTTTGGTGATGATACTGGACTTGGAGCAGCTGATTGTTCATCAGAAACAAGAAACCTCCCCTGAGGCTGTGCTCCTCTCTTTCTTTTGTAGGACACTTGATCAGAACCTTTTAAATTCATAGCTAATAACCTCTGAATCCCAGCAGGCTCTAGCTCTGCTTCAGCAGTATCTTGCTTTGCTTCAGCAGCATCTGTTTCAGCAGTATCTTTCAAGCTAACACGCTCTTTTTCTTGAGTAGCAGGCTCTGTTTCTTGAATAGCATGCTCTTCATCAATCACTGGAGCTCCTTCATGAAACTGAAATTGAATCTCATCTTCATTTTTAGAACTACCCATCCTCCTCTTTTTGGAAGAGAGACCCAAACCCTCTGCATCTGAACTTGAGGAACTAGAAACAACCAACTGAAATGTTCCTTTACCCTTCAACAATTTCACCTTCAACTCTAATTTCTCAACTCTCTTAACTAACCTGGTGTTGATCTCTGTAAAATGTTTGTTTTGACTTTTAAGAGTAGTTTGCAAGTGCTGCACTTGCTCCTTTAATTCCTTGATAGTCTGAGCATCTACACTTTGTTGTGGAGGAGATTGTGGTGGTGAGTTATGATGTGATAATGATGGTGATGTTGCAGATGGTGTTTGTGTTTGTTGATGAGATGGTAATGGTAATGGAGGTGTGACTGATGGTACTGTTGCTGAGTGGGATGGTACTGGCGATGAATGTGGTGATGAATGATCAGATGATGTTGATGGTTCTTCAGAATGTTGTGGTAACATTTCCTCAAAAAGTGGTACTTCTTCTCCTTGAAAACCAATTTTCATGTTTGAAAACACCTTGTGTGTAAGTTTGGGAGTCTTAAAAGGTTTGTTTGGGGAAAGTAACAAATGTTTGGATTTGTTGATGAGGCACTGAATGAACCTTGGGTACATCAAAAACTTTGTTTCACTGTCCACATTTTTAACCAATCCTTCAAAAATATATTTTGAAAAGTTGAATTTCTTGTTTGTTGCCAGGCAAATGAGAGCTGCAGCCAAGTTACCACTAAATTGCTCCCATGAGGTTTTCTTTTGGCTTAAACAATGAAGGATGGTATGAATCAAAAATCTCCATTGAAGGGTAAAATGCTTTTTAAGAAATGTAAGCTTTGTAGAAGTTACATTATACCCCATTTTTGTCAAATTTTCAAAGATTTTAGTATCTGGTAGTTGACTAATGCCATCTGAATCATCCAAACGAAGGTGTCTTCTAATGGATGATTCGGTAAAAGTCAAGGTTCTACCATCCACTTTGACCATTAACTCCTGAATCCCATCCTCAAGAGTGTTAACTTTAGCAGTTTGCCAAAATTGTGAAATTTGAGATTCAAAAATAGTGGGATTCATGAGTAAAGCAAACCTGACATAAGAATTGTTTAGAAAATCCACTGCTTGATGAAAAGTTTCATTGTCATCAGACTTTTCCAGAAATGCTAATTGGTTGTGACGTTTGACAAAACTTAGACGAGCCATGGTGAAAGGTTTGATGAAAATTTTGATTTTTATGGTGGGATTTTATTGTTGTACTGGTAGAAGATGAAAGGTAAGTGTGAATTGTGATAAGGATTGATTATGAGTAAAATGACTTTTGACCGACTATAAAAGATATGGATAAGTAATTGAAGAGGCGGTCAAAAAGATCTTTTATTATAATAACTATATCCTTAATTCGAGGAAAACATGATTAATTCACGAAAATACCCTTTAAAAACAACGGCTATATTTTAACCTGACAGACTCAACGGCTATGTAGCAGTACCATTTTACTCTACCAGTACTAAAATTTGAACTACCAGTACCTTGTTTTGAAATAAAACTTGGCAGTCCCTTTAAAATTTTAGAAAATATCCCTTATAGTTTTTAGCAAACTATCAGCTATCAACGGATTTGATAAGTCTTTACCAAGAGTCGTTTGCTTTGGACTAGTCAGTTCGTTTAAGTTTTTGAAACTGGGTGAACTGATTACCTTATAGTTTTTAGCAAACTATCAGCTATCAACGGATTTGAGAAGTCTTTACCAAGAGCCGTTTGCTTTGGACTAGCCAGCTCTTAAAGTTTTTGAAAAACTTGGTGAACTGATTACCATTCCCATATCCTGATTGTGTTAGCAAGCTTGAGTAACCTGAAATGGTTAGTTGTAAACCAAAAGAAACAGAGTGCAAAGCACTTTTTTTATAGCATTGTTAACATTTAAACATCAAGATGAGCAAAAACAGAGCAAACTTTGAACTAACAGTAACAATTTTGTACTGACAGTACCTTATGACTAACTAGCAGTACCATGTTTAGAAGCCAGAACTTGTTTATTTATATACAAAACACATGTTTTTCAAAAATTTATCATACCAATACCTGCTACCAGATATTTAAACCTACCTAAATCAAAAGCTTTGGTGAGAAGGTCTGCAAAATTATTTTCAGAATCAATTTTGACAACTTGTATTAACCTTTTCTCATTGCAATCTCTTATGAAATGGTGTCTGATTTCAATGTGTTTTATTTTTGAATGTTGAACTGGATTTTTAATGATACAAATAGTACTGCTGTTGTCAATGTAAATAATGGTGTTAAGAAAATTGTACCCATAGTCAAGCAATTGATTCTGGATCCAAAGTACTTGGCCACAACAACTTGCACTTGCAACATATTCTGCTTCAGTTGTAGAGTTGGCCACCATTGTTTGCTTCTTGCATTGCCATGATATGAGTCTGCAGCCAAGAAATTGACATCCACCAGTTGTGGATTTTCTGTCTAGGGTTGCACCAGCATAGTCACTATCTGAATAAGCTACCAAATCAAAAGATGATTCCCTTGGATACCATAGACCCAATTTAGGCTGGCCCTTGAGGTATCTGAAGATCCTTTTGACTGCTGTGAGATGAGAAACTTTTGGATTGACTTGAAACCTTGCACATACACATACTGAGAACATGATATCTGGTCTTGATGATGTAAGGTACATTAGGGACCCAATCATTGATCTGTAGTTGTGCACATCAACATCTTCACCCTCAGCATCTTTGTGTAACCCCTTTTCTGGATCCATTGGTGTACTTGCAACCTTTGAATCTGCAAACCCAAATTTCCTTAGGATCTCTGCTACATACTTATCTTGGCTGATAAATATGCCTTCATTAGATTGTTTCACTTGGAGACCCAAAAAGAAAGTAAGTTCCCCCATGGAACTCATTTCAAACTTACTATGCATAAGTTTTTCAAACTCCACACACAATTCCTGATTTGTAGATCCAAAGATAATGTCATCAACATAAATTTGCACCAGCAAGATGTCTTTCTTGGTTCTTTTGATGAACAAAGTTGGATCAATCTTGCCTCTTTGAAATCCATTTTCCAATAAATAGAAAGCCAATGTTTCATACCATGCTCTAGGAGCTTGGTGTAGACCATAAAGAGCTTTGGTAACCTTGTACACCTTGTCTAGATATTCTGCATCAATGAAGCCTGGAGGTTGAGAAACATACACCTCTTCTTCAATAGTACCATATAAAAAGGCACTTTTGACATCCATTTGGTAGACAGTGAATCCTATGAAAGAAGCATAGGCCAAGAATAGCCTAATTGCTTCAATTCTTGCAACTGGAGCAAAAACTTCTTCATAATCCACTCCTTCTTCTTAAGTATACCCTTGGGCCACCAATCTGGCTTTGTTTTTTTATCACTATTCCCCTTTCATCTTTCTTATTTCTGAAAACCCATTTGGTTCCAATTGCCCTGTAACCATTGGGCAAATCAACCAGTACCCAAACCTTCTGCAGTTTGAATTGAAGTAGCTCTTCTTGCATTGCTTCAACCCAGCTTGAGTCATCTAAGGCTTTTGTAATGTTTTTGGGTTCTAATTGAGAGAGAAAGCATGAAAACAGGCATATGTGGGCAACTTCATGGTTCTTTTCTTCATACACAGCTAGGACAAACCCATCTTTGTCTGAAGATAAGACTTGAGTTCTTGTTTTAACACCAGAATCAATGCTGCCAATCACATTATCAATGGAGTGATCTTTGAGAATTCTTGGGTTGTGTGTTGTAGGAACATCATAGGAAATTGGAAGGTTTCCAATCCCTGCATCTTCTGGTAAGGAATCATCTGATAGAACATTTAATGGTTCAGCAGGACCAATTTGTGAACTGGCAGTACCATCTGTTGAACTGGCAGTACCATCTTGTGAATTGGCAGTACCAATTTCATTTTCAGAATTTTCTTGATTCCCTTGATCTTGAGTTCCATGATCATCTTCAATACCTTCATTTGTTGTATTTGAAGGCTCTCCATGACTTGAAGATGAATCCAATCCTGTCCAAATTGGCATCAAGATGTAATCTTGATCCTCAGATGTTTCAACATTGTCTTCATGACCTGCATTATCATTAGTATTTGTACCTGTGACAGGCACATAATTCATAGATTCTGAAAGCTTATCAATGTCAAAACACCAATCTGGTCCAGTGCCTGTAACATTTGGTAGTTTCTCTTGAAACTCTATGTGCAGGTTCTCTTCCACTAGCCTAGTGCATTTATTGTACACTCTATAGGCCTTACTTTGCAAAGAATACCCTATCATGTAGCCTTCATCAGCTTTTCCTTCAAACTTTCCTAGATGATCTTTGGTATTGAGAATAGTGACATGACATCCAAAAGGTCTCATAAAACTTAGAGATGGTGTTCTACCAAACAAAAGTTCATAAGGAGTCTTTCTATGAGGTTTAATCACAAGAACCCTATTCTGTACATAACAAGCAGTACCTACTGCTTCAGCCCAAAATGAAACAGGCAACTTAGAATCTACTAGCACTGTTCTAGCAGCCTCTATAAGTGTTCTATTTTTCCTTTCTGCTACTCCATTTTGCTGTGGGGTTCTAGCTACACTATATTCTCTTTTTATTCCTTTTTCTTTGCAAAATTCATCCATAACTCTATTCTTGAATTCTGTCCCATTGTCACATCTAATTACTTTTACTTTCTTATCAATTTGGTTTTCTATCCCTGTAATGTAGGACTTAAGGATCTCACTTGTTTCATCCTTAGTTTTTAAAAAGAAAACCCAAGAGAATCTGCTGTAATCATCAGTAACTACAAGACAATATCTTTTACCATTCAAGCTATTCACAGAAGTAGGACCAAAGAGGTCCATATGAAGCATGTATAAAGCTTGAGAAATTGAGTTATGGGTCTTGGGCTTACAAGAAGCTCTATGTTGTTTGCCTTTTAGACAATCAACACAGGTTTGGTCATTTTGAAAAATCTTTTTGGGTAAACCTCTAACCAAATCATATTTTGCAATTGTATTGATTGTTTTAAAGTTTACATGACCAAGTCTTCTATGCCAAAGCATAGATTCATCTAATGAGGCTTTTGCTACTAGACAGGTTAAACTCTCTTTAGGAACAATGTTCTTTAAATCAACAATGTACATATTGTTCTTTCTAAGGATTTTAAGAAAAATCTGACTTTCATCAGGAATTTTAAAATCAGGAGAAAGTACAATGCATTCAATGTCAGTAAAAAGAACATTGTTCTTTGTGTCACACATTTGTGAGACACTAAAGAGATTAAACTGTAGTTCTTTCACAAAGTACACATTTTCAAAATCTAATTTACTGGTTTTAATTGTACCTTTACCAGTAATCTTTCCTTTGATTCCTCCCCCAAAGGTAACATATCCTCCATCAAATGATTTGAAGTCTGTGAGGTTAGACATGTTGCCTGTCATGTGCCTTGAACATCCACTATCTACATATCCTTGATCTGCAATATCATTTGAATGTTCCTGCACATGTATACACATATTAGTTTCCTTGGGGTACCCAAGCCATGACTGACTTGGGTTTGCCTCGTGCATCAATGTAATCAAACCTTTTTAGGACTGTTGATGCACCATTTGGTTGGAGTGGTCTCCAAATACAACATGCTGAGGACTTAACAGCATTTTCATTTTTGACACATTTTGTGGTTTTTGGTCTAACAGTACCAAATTTGGCAGTACCATTTGGTCTACCATTTGGTCTAGCAGGACCATATGGTCTAGCAGGACCTTTTGGTTTTGGTCTCCAGTCTTGTGTTTTATCCACAAAATTCCTTTCAATATGACTTTTCACAACTTTTGGTGCATGTTTGAAAGTGTTTCTTGCACCCTTAGTAGTGAATTTTGGGAAAACAGGCTCATTTGGTCTAACAGTATGATTGACTTTTGGTGTGTTAGACTTCACAGAACCTTTTCTGGGGTTTGTTTTATTTGTTTTAGACCTTGGTGTACTCCCAGAAACCCAATTGTTACAATAAGCATGAGTATGATTAAAACTACCACAGTAATAGCATGCCTTATTGTACAAAACAAAGTTATCACCAAGTTGATGTGACTTAAGATTGTTCCAATTTCTCTGACTACCTCTAGATTTTCTATTACATTTAGCACAACATTCAACTGTTTTTAGAACAACTTTAGTCTTTGTGATACTTTCTACACTTTTAGGACTGCTTGGCCCTACTTTGTTTCCTTTCTTAGAAACAATCTCTTTTCCATTGTCATCAGATGTAACATCTGAGCTCTTATCAGTGAGCACCTTTTCTTTGGAGAGTGAAGTATCACTTGTACTCTCAAAAGGTTCACTATTTTCTACAGGTTTTACTTTTTCTAGTGGTTTATTTGTGAGTTCATGTAAACCTGATTCAGCAAGATCTAAACCTGGGGGACAGGGAATTCCTCTGTAAGGAGGTGGACATGTGTTGTATCCAATCCCAGATTTGATTTTCTTGTTCATTTGGTTCTCAACTATACTTTTAGTACAAGCAGAAGCATTTTCTAATGTTGTAACAGTTAGTTGAATATTATCTTTTGCTTGTTTCACTTTAGCAAACTCAGTTCTTAACAGGTTTATTTCAGCATCTTTAAGAAATATATCTCTATTAAGAATAGCTTTTGTGTCAGAAAAGGTGAGTTCATTTTCTCTAAAGTGAATTATCTGCTTTTCTAGTTTGGACATACCACACTTATGATTAACTAGATCTTGATGGATTTTTCTTTCTTCTACTTTCAGTTCATCATAAAGTTTTCTTAAGATTTCTAGTTCTTTAAAAACTTCACAAGTAGCAGAACATTTAGTAATTTGTACCTCAGGATTGGAGAGAGCCATTAAAGCCATTTCATTTGAGGATGACTCTTCTTCACCCATAAAGCTCCAATCAAAACCCAGCCCATCAATAGCTACCATAGCTTTTGTTTTAGTGGTGTCCATTTCTTTGCTCTTGTTCTCATTGTTTCCCCTGTTCTTGTTCTCAAAACCTCTTCCCTTATCACCCTGCTTCTTTGGTCTTCTACATTCTCTTGAGTAGTGACCCTTCATGTGGCAGTTGTAGCACTCCACTTTAGACTTGTCATACCCAGCAGGTTCATTGCCATTGATGACAATCTTCTTTCCAGTCCTCATCAAATATTTCTTAGCCCTCATGCTAAGAAGTGAAAGCTGCCATTTTATGTCCATTTCTTCAAGATCATCATCACTGATCTCTTGAAGATCTTCAAAGGTCAATGTGGAACCATTGTGTTGTGATGTTAGAAAAGCACAACCAACTGTTTCATCTAAAATGGTTTTGGTACTGCTGGAAGTACTGGCAGTACCAAAATTTGTGTTGGCAGTACCTTCTTCTCTACCATCTTCTTCATCAACTTTCTTGGAAGGACCATGGGATGACATAAATGCCATATTTCCTGAGCTTGAACTAGTAGACTTCTTTAGTTCATGCTCTACTATTTTGAAGTTGCTATAAAGATCATTGAGACTCATGGAATCAATATCTGGTTTGTTTTTCCAGACATGACAAGCATGGCCCATTCAGAGGGTAAACTTCTAAGGAATTTGGAGTTTAAGTCTTCTTGAGATATTATCACTTCATGAATGGCTAACAGACTAGAAAGCTTTTGTAGTCTATTGAACATGCTGTCCAAAGACTAATTTGGTGTGGCTGAAAAGTTTTCAAACTGTTGTTTTAAAAATGTTTTCTGGGTTTTCTTGGTGGCATCATTACCACCAAATCTAGCCACAATAGCTTGAAAAAGGGTTTTAGCACACTTGTACTTGTTGAAGATTAAAAGCTGGTCATTTGGAATAGACATGAAAAGCATACTCCTGGCTTTGATATCATTTCTCTTTTGAATTCTTTCTTCAGTGGTTATTGGGTTTACTTGCACAGTTGTGACAAGTGCATCATTTACTGTGGAGGTGGTGGTTACTGGTTTAAATGAGTTTCCTTCTTCAATAATCTCCCAAAGTGCATAGTCTTGCACTTGGAAGTATTGTTCAACCGTCAGTCTCCACATCTCAAACTCATTCTGTTTGAGTAATGGAAGTTTTGCAGCCACATTGGTTTGAATGTGCTCAACATCCATTTTTGCTTTGTTCTTTTATGTCGTAAATATCAGCCTGTCTCTGATACCACTTGTGGGAAGGGTTCGTTCAAACACTTGGGATGTTAATCTTAGTAATGTGTTTGGGATATTTATGAATGAATGTGATTTAGCATGCGGAATCTACTAAAACACACTAAACGAACAAAGATGGTGAGTAAGTAAAAGAGAGTGAGCACAACAAGAATAACACAAAACGATTCAATATTATTGATGAAATAATACGGGTGATCTAAACTATCACCAGGATTACAAGTGTAACCTTGAATCTTTGATACGTGAAAAGGTTAAAGATGGAAGTTATGCATGGGAAAGATGTCTTAGAGATGTAAGAGATGTGTCTAAGAAGGTGTCTTAAGGGTTCCTTTTATAGCATAAGGAGCCTTTATTACAAGTGGTCAAGTTGCTAAATATAATATAATAGAGGCTTATCTTATCCTAATATTACACCTTTCAAGGTAAAACACTCCATTATATCTACTGAGTCTTCTGTACTACTTCTACTAAACGTATAACTTTGTACAAAGACTAATAATACAACTAAATATCTCTAAATAAAATATAACAACTTGTCGTGAATACTGGCAGGACCTTCTTTAACTAGCAGTACCTTCTTACCCAGAAGGTACTGCTAGTATATCTTCAACATCAGCAGAAATGAGGAGGCAGGCTTAACTAACAACTAGCAGGCTCTTCTGGCAGACTCTTTGCTTGTGCATTTTATTCCCAACACTATATATAGGAAATAGGGTCTGACGGCGTCAAGACAAATCTTGTAACGCCGTCACCTCGCCGCCAAAATACTTCTCGGACTGCCTTGATCTACTTTTAACGCCGTCATGTGTTAGCATTTTCCAGGCCGTCATGCATTTTACTCTTGACGCCCTACTTCTTGACGCCGTCAAATCTGTACTGGGTCGTCATGGAAAGTCATGGAATTTACTCTTGACGCCGTCAGAAATTCCTTCTTGACGCCGTCACCTACTGTTCCCAACTTGGAAAATTGAGACTTTGCCGTTTTCTTCACTTTTATGCTCCAAAAACGTCCAAAATGCCTTCTTTTCCAGATTTCACTCCCAAAGTACCTAAAATCACAAAAGGAACGATTTAGGGCAATATTTGATCAAATAAATTCAATTCCGGGCTTAAATGACCCCCTAAAAGTGGTTCATTTTTCGCCTCATCATTATCAGTCCGCCGTGTTTAAACGACAAAAGGACTGGCTAATCCAGGAGCAAACGACTCTTGGTAAAGATATCTCAAACCCGTTGATGGCTTGCAATTTACCCAAAATTGTATGGTAAATCAACTCGTCATATCCAAAAAAGTGAATGAGTTGGCTAGCCCGCAAGATTATGGCTTGTGGTAAAGGCGGTGGAAAAGCCATAATTGGTAATCAGCTCACCAAGATGTTGACTATTCCATCAAGAGTTGGCTAGTCCAGAAGCAAACAGCTTTTGGTAAAGACAAATCAAATCCGTTGAAAGCTGGTGGTTTGCTCAAAATCACATGGTTATCAACCATAGTTCTTACTTGAACTGATACACTTGGCTACTCCATAAGTGATGGATTTTGGTAAGAGTTTCAAATCCATTAAGTTTTCTCAAAAGATTGCTAGGGACTAGCAATAGTTTAGTGTGGGGGATTGATGAGTGTGTAAATACTCATCATTTTTATCGTATCTGAACTACCAAAACATCCAAAAACACTATAAATGCATCAAAATACAGAAATTATCCCAAAAGTGTGTTTTATATGTTTTAGATGCAAAATGTTTAAAAACAAATGAAAAACGAACAAAGTTTGCATAATTGGCAGTTTTAGTCCCTCAAGTTTAAAAAATTGACAAAACTAGTCCCTGAAGGTTTAAAATGAAAGAAAAGTCAACCCAAGTCCTTTGGAATTCAAAAATTGTCAAAACAAGTCCTTGGGTGAAAAGTTTGAGAAAATTACACAATTGGTCCCTGCAGTTTGGAAAAGTACAAAAATGGTCCCTGGAGTTTTGAAATGTAAAAAATTATCAAAAATTATGTAACACCCTGAAATTTGATTAAGCAGCGGAAGTCTAATCGGGGTCATTACAGTTTAGTACACAGTCATACTCATAGAAAACAATTCAAAAGATTACCAATATCATTCTATGAAAACTCAAATATTCAGAGTTACAAACATTTTTCCAAAATGATAATTGTTTCACAAAAGTGGTGATGAGTTTGTAAAGAATGATATAATTATTGAAATAAAAGGGAGGTCCTGTGCCATTTTTGCCAGCTCCGTGTCGCCATGCTTGCTAGTTTCCTGAGATAAACATGCTTAAAAAGTCAACACAAAGGTTGAGTGAATCCATAGTAGTTTAAACAGTAATAGTGTGAACACAAGTCAAGCATTTGAAATAAACAAGCCAAGATAGACAGGTCTTGACTAAATCGGGTGTAATACTGCTCCTAAGCCTCACGAAACGCAATCCTTAACATTGATTTGACATATTATAAAGATAATAATAATCATCTACACCACAGCGGATGTAAATGACAAGAGGCCCTCGGTGACAGGAAATGTGCCAAATTTCCATAATAACTCGAATATAGCACACCTCCTGCCAAGTGATCACCTTGACAGAGGTGGGCTGCCATCCAATAGATCTATCAACTATATTCGCGCTCACTCGCAAGTGATTAAGGTTCGTGATATGAGGGACTTGTAGCACAGGTGTCAACTTAGGCAATATCAGGTGATAACAGCATACAGAAAAATACTTGTGTTCGATTTATAGCATGTATCTCCCCACGGGGTTTAAAAACAATTAAAAATGTGGGACCATGAACTCACCTGAAAGGTGCGTAATCACAAGGTGCTCAAAAGTGATGGTGTATTGCTATAGCTAGCAATGAAATTCCTCCGACTTGCGACCTATAAATATATTGTAATTGGTGTTTTAGATTCGTGTCATAAGTGACATGTGATATGTCCCGTGTAAGGTGATATCCGTTTCGGGTGTCTTAAAATATATCCCAAATAACTTTACGTAGTTATTGTTAGTGTTGATACGAATCGGTGTTTGATTAAATATTATCTCGTCGTGAAAATAACATCGTTTAAAAAATATTTATGATTAAATATTTTTAATAAAGTTATGTATATTTATGTATATATATATATATATATATATATATATATATATATATATATATATATATATATATATATATATATATATATATATATATATAAAAGTTAAAGAAAAATACTTATACATGTTTTTATAAGGTTTGTATAATTAATTATAAAAATATAGCTTGTCACAATTTAACCTTTAACTTTTACAAAATTTACACTTTGTACCCTTGGTTAAAAATAATCACAATATGGTCCTTTTTGAACCTTTTTACATTTTGTTCCCCAAACTTTGAAAAATTACGGTTTATATCCTTCATTAATTTCAAATCGACAGTTTTAAAAATGGTCCGAAAGTTTTCATGTTTGTCACATTTAGTCCCTAACGTGGGACTTTTTGCAAAAATAGTCCTTGTCGAAATTTTGAAAACCGAACTTTTTGACACAATAAAAAGGGACTCTTATAACCTCAAACTTGTTAAACTTTGGTTTTCTAAAGTTTTATTCATTCGACTTTTCTTCAAGTTCTCAAACCGAAAAACTTATTATGCAAGGTTCTTGGGCTCGTTAGCCTGGTAAGGCCCAAAATGGGTGTGTTTTTGCTTTAAATACATGTTCGACTAGTACTTGGTTTGGGTCTAGTTTTTGTGATTTAAAAACGTATGAGCCTTGCATGTTTGGTGATCTTGGTTAAGTTTGAGTCGAATATTGGGAGGGTCGAATAAAACATAAATGTCGCACGTGTAATTAACAAACAACAAGCCCTTTCCTTAAGGGTGTCGAGACGTGTATGGACGTGTATATGCATATAAGAGAGATTGTTTAGTGGTGAGTGTCGTGTGTGATATGCATGCTACAAATCAAAGTAGGAAAAAGAAATGAGATAGTAAACTTACAACACCAAGAATCGGTGGTGAAGAGGTCGTGTGTACGTGCAACGAGAACAAACCAAGGTGATACCCTCCTAGTGAAGTGATCTTGAACCAAAACCGAGTTACCCAACTTGTTCTCTACCCAACCTTAGCTCATGGCTTCTTGCTCCTTCTCGACAGTAAACACGGGGAATGCTAGAGTGTTTGTGGTTAGTATGTTTGAGTGTGTGTGAAAAACTAGCATTAAATGAGGTTTTTATAGGGAGCTCTTGGGTGGTTCGAATGTCTCTAGAGATGCAACATAACCTTCGTGGTCTCCACTTCACTCGACAACATTGTCAAGTTACCCATGGAGTTGTCAAATCGAGTAGTAAGGAAAAGAGACAACAATGTATCTCTTGTTTAGGTTAGGCTATTTTAGGTGCTTAAACAAAGGTTATTAGGCTCATGGGTGCAACTATGTTGAGGGTAATGAAGACATACGACCCAAGGGATAACCATTCGAAGGTGGGTATCGTGTTTGTCCAAAGGATTGACGGCTCAAAGGTGGTTCCTTGTAGTGAGTGACAAAGTCAATGGAGGGGGGGGTGTAGGTTGATGTCTTGTGAAGAGGAGACAAAGATTTCAAAATAAAATGTGTAGTATCCTCTCGGTGGCAAATTGGTTTTGCTTCTGTGTTCGAATGCCATGCTACGAGAAAACAACAAGCCAGGTGGGCTTAGCAACATTCGGCCCAAGATGAAACGAAAAGAAAAAAAAAAAAGCAGTAGCTCGTGTGGGCTTAGGAAAAGTGGTTCGGCCCAGGTGAGAAAAGAAAAGAAAGAAATAGTGTGGGCTTGGGGTGAAATCCGGCCCAAAAATATCGGGGTATCGGTGTTCGTAAAATGTGTGAAATATATCTCGGTGTCGGTGTTGGTTTGTGAAAACCAAAATGTATATAAACGGTGTCGTCATTTATATATATACTTATATGTATATAGTAATAACAATTTTGTGAAAGTTAATATATATATATATATATATATATATATATATATATATATATATATATATATATATATATATATATATATATATATATATATAATATGATATAAATATATATTAATAAAATCTCGGTGTTCAATTTGGGTGTCAGGTCGCAAGTGGGAGTTACCGGTGTTAATCCTCATTGGGTGACATCCAAGAGTGGCATTCGGGTGTTATCGGGTGACAAAACACAATCGGGTGCTAAACAAATGGTGTTCATAACATTCGGGTGTCAAATAAACAGTGAACAAAACAATCGGGTGTTCAAACAGACAGTGTCTCATGTAAAAAAAAATTTAAATTAGCCCGCAAAAATGGCTTAGTAAAGAATAATGTTGGTAATTAGCATTAATAAATGACCTGGGATTTTACGGTGTATTACAGTACCCACCCGTTAGATTGGATTCGTCCCGGAATCCAAAGTTGAATCGGTGCTCGGGGTTGTCTCATCAAATAGTTGTGGGTATTTGGCACGCATTTGATCCTCGCGCTCCCATGTGTACTCGGGTCCTCTCTTAGAGTTCCATCTGACCTTAACAATGGGAATGCGACTATGCTTAAGTCGTTTGACCTCCCTATCCATAATCTCAACGGGTTCCTCAATAAAGTGCAACTTATCATCGATTCTAATCTCCTTCAGTGGAATCACAAGTGTTTCATCCGATAAACACTTTTTTAAATTTGACACGTGGAAGGTGTTGTGTACTCTACTGAGTTCCTCAGGTAGTTCCAGTTTGTATGCCACGGGACCGATCCTTTCAATGATCTCGAAGGGTCTAACATATCTTGGGTTTAGCTTTCCACGTTTTCCAAACCTAATCATTCCTTTCCAAGGTGATACCTTAAGCATGACCTTGTCTCCAACTTGAAACTCTATTGGTTTCCTTCGCACATCGGCGTAACTCTTTTGCCGATCCCTAGCGGCTTGTAGGCGTTGCTTAATCTTTACTATTTTCTCAGTGGTTTCAAGAATCAACTCAGGACCTGAGAGTTGTACATCTCCAATCTCAGCCCAACATACTGGTGATCTACACTTTCTTCCATAAAGTGCTTTAAACGGTGCAGCCTTAATGCTAGCGTGATAACTGTTGTTATATGAAAACTCTGCTAACGGTAGGTGTCTATCCCAGCCTTTTCCAAAATCAATCACACATGCCCTAAGCATGTCTTCTAGGGTTTGTATTGTCCTTTCACTTTGACCATCAGTCTGTGGATGGTAAGCTGTACTCATATCTAACTTAGTTCCCAAGGCTTTCTGTAAAGATCGCCAAAAGTTAGACGTGAAACGGCTGTCTCGGTCGGAGATAATAGATATCGGCACTCCATGCCGGGAAACTATCTCTTTAAGGTACAAACGTGCAAGAACATCCATATCATCAGTCTCTTTGATTGGCAAGAAGTGCGCTGACTTCGTGAGACGATCAACAATAACCCAAATAGTGTTCAACCCACTCGATGTCTTGGGTAATTTCGTTATGAAGTCCATTGTAATCCTTTCCCATTTCCACATTGGTAGCTCGGGTTGAATCAAAAGACCGGACGGTTTTTGATGTTCAGCCTTTACTCTTGAGCAGGTCAAACACTTACCGACATACTCTGCAATGTCAGCTTTCATGTTTGGCCACCAATACAACTTCTTTAGATCTTGATACATCTTGTCTGAACCAGGATGAATGGAATATTTAAACTTATGAGAGTCGTGCATGATGAGATCTCGTATTCCTCCATACAATGGAATCCAACTTCTGTCCTTGAAACACAGCCTTCCATCTGCTTTCTTGACAAATCCATTCGTGCTTTCTGGCATACCGTAAATCTTCTCGTGCAGTCTATTCTCTTCCTTAAGAGCCTCAGTTTGAACTTCAAGAATTTGAGACGGCAGTGGTGATCTAATTATCATACCTAATGACTTAACTCTGAGGGGTCTAAGTCGTTCCTTTCGACTCAAGGCATCTGCTACAACGTTTGCCTTCCCCGGGTGATAATGGATCTCACAATCATAGTCACTTAGCAACTCTAGCCATCGACGTTGCCTCATGTTCAACTCCTTTTGATCCAAAATGTGCTGAAGACTCTTGTGATCGGTGAAAACCGTACACTTGGTTCCATATAGGTAGTGTCTCCAGATCTTCAGAGCGAATACTACCGCTCCTAATTCTAGATCATGAGTTATGTAGTTCTCCTCGTGGGGTTTAAGTTGTCTAGAAGCATAAGCGATTACTTTAAGTCTTTGCATCAATACGGCACCCAAACCTTGGATTGATGCATCACAATATACCACGAAGTCCTCACTTCCTTCGGGTAGTGCTAATATCGGTGCTTCACAAAGCTTCTGCTTCAAAAATTGAAATGCCGATTCTTGCTCATCTCCCCATTCAAACTTCTTCTTTTTCTGTTTTAACTCAGTCAAAGGTTTAGCAATCCTTGAAAAACCTTCAATAAATCTCCGATAGTATCCGACAAGACCTAAAAATTGGCGTATCTCGGTAGGACTCGTCGGTGACGCCCAATTTTTAACAGCTTCGATCTTGGCGGGATCAACATGAATACCCTTACTGTCAATAACATGCCCGAGAAATTGTACTTTCTCAATCCAAAAATCGCACTTGGAAAATTTGGCGTATAATTTCTCTTCTCTGAGCAGTGTTAGTATAGCCTTCAAGTGTTCTGCGTGCTCTTCCTTACTACGTGAATAAATAAGGATATCATCGATGAATACAATCATGAACTTATCCAAATAGGGTTTGCACACTCGATTAATTAAGTCCATAAATACAGCGGGTGCATTTGTTAGACCGAATGGCATTACTTGGAATTCGTAATGACCGTATCTTGTCCTGAAAGCCGTCTTAGGGATGTCTTCTTCCCTAACTCTCAGTTGGTGATAACCCGATCTCAAATCAATCTTCGAGTAGACACTCGATCCTTGTAGTTGATCAAACAAATCGTCAATCCTTGGCAACGGATATCGATTCTTAACCGTCAGTTTGTTCAACTCACGATAATCGATACACATTCTAAAGGTTCCATCCTTCTTCTTTACAAACAACACCGGGGCTCCCCATGGTGATGAACTAGGGCGAATAAATCCTTTATCCGACAATTCCTCTAATTGTCCAGATAACTCCTTCATTTCCGATGGTGCTAGCCTATAGGGTGCTCGTGCTACGGGTGCGGCTCCTGGTATCAAGTCAATTTGAAATTCCACTTGACGAGTCGGCGGAAGGCCATGCAAGTCCTCAGGGAAAACTTCTGGAAAGTTCCTGACTACTGGCACATCCTCGAGTCGTTTCTCTTCAGACTTCTTCTCGGTGACTTGAGCTAAGAAGACTTGACATCCTCGTTCGATGTACTTCACAACCTTGACGCAAGAAATGACGCTCAAACGTGTCTTACTTCGCTCTTCGCGAATAACCAGGGTTTCGTTATTCAGTGGAATGTGAACGACCTTTTTGTCACAAATGATCTTAGCGCGGTTCTCGGATAACCAATCCATTCCTACAACGACGTCAAAACTACCGAGTCTAATAGGCATAAGGTCAATGGCAAATGGGGTGTCTAATAGTCGTAGGGTGCAACCTCGGAGTATAGTGTTAGTGCTCACTAGCTTCCCATCAGCTAGTTCGATCTCATACGTGGTGTCTAGTTGGGTGGGTGTAATATCAAGCAGGGGTGCAAGAGAAATAGATACGAAACTTTGATTGGCTCCGGAATCAAATAAAACTTTAACGAGGCAGTTGTTTAGAAAGAACGTACCCGTGACTACGTTCGGATCTTGTTGGACATTTCCATCTCCCAGCACGTATGCTCTCCCACGTGCATTGTTATCCTTGTTAGGGCACTGACGCCTGTAGTGTCCTTTTTCTCCACAAGCATGGCATACCACAGCCACGGGTTGCAAGTTGGCTCCTGTCGCCTTGCAATCTTGTGTCTTATGTCCAACCCTTGAACACTTCCCGCACTTAGCATAGCAGGGTCCATTGTGATGCATCTTACACTTGTCACAGAATGGAAGAGGTCCAGCATACCTAGCATCCTTAACTGGTGCGGCGACATAAGCTCTGACAGCTTCCTGTCGTTGGTTCTGTTGGTTGTGGTGGGTGTTTCTGTCATGGTGATAGTTACGGTTGGGGTTTCGGTTGTTGTTGTTACTGCTGTTGTTGTTACTGTTGTGATTGTTGTTGTTGTTTGTCTTTCGATCATCAAACTTCCTTTTGTGATCGTTGTTCCCCTGAGCAGAGTTACGCTTAATCTCCCGGTCTAGCAGTCTTTGGGCAATGGACATTGCTTCATCCAAAGATTGAGGCTTAGACGAGGTGACGTTTCCCTCAATGCTCCTGGGTAATCCTTCAATGTACCTTTCCAACAACTTTTCCAAATCGGGAACCTTAGAAGGGCAAAGTGTAGCAAGTTCCTGAAATCTCCTGTCGTAAGCCCTGAGATCATTTCCTTTTACAACCAACGTGTGAAATTCATCTTCTAACTTCTTGATCTCGCCTCTAGGGCAGAACTTCTTTAACATAAAGTAACTCCCAATACCGCCTTCCACGGGTTATGGGTCCCAATACCGTCTTCCACGGTGTATGGGGGAGGTTGAGATGTAGACAACCATACCCCTACCTAAGGTAGAGAGGTTGCTTCCGGTTCCACTTAAAGTAGAAAAGGACCTCCGGCCTTTTGTAGGGAGTGAGGATCGAACCCTTGACCTCTAGGTTAAGAGGCAAGGGGTTTTCCAAAGCAGAACTTCTTCAACATCTTCTCCTTAAAATCAGCCCAGGAAATCTGATAGGCCTCCTCCACACCTATCTTCTGAGCAGTTGCATTCCACCAAGACAACGCGTCTTCCAACAACGTTCCAGTAGCAAACGAGACTCGGCTTTCCGCAGCACAACCGCTCCTTACAAACACGGTCTCAGTTCGCTCAAACCATCGAGCAAGCTCTGTTACTCCTTCAGTTCCTTTGAAGTGAGATGGTTTACAAGCAACGAAGTCCTTGTAGGTACACTTCCGAGTCGCAGCAGACTCGCTCTCAGCAGTGGCTCGGTTATTGCTACTAGTTCGTGCCATTGCAGCAGCTTGCTCTTCTAAAGCTGTAGCAACACTGTCGGCAACCAACTTTTTGATAGCAGCCTGGGTCATAGCGGGTGACGAGGTAGCAATAGCGGTTTTCCTTGGGGCCATAACTCTATAAAATCGTAAGTGCATAAGTACAGATCCTAAACATCGATAACAAGAGAAATAGTGTATCTAACTCATAATAGTCGAGATCATCACAAAGTACATATCACAACCACACCATAAATACATACATCAACATAAACCATATCATTCATAAATAAACATCACGACATGTAACAACACACATGGAAATTATAATGAATCTCAATATGGGAGCATAATAAAAGAAAGATCAGACAACTAGAACATCATAAATCAATATCAATACGTTACAATCGTAACCAACATAAAGTTTTAATAATTTTTGGAATTCATTGTTACAAAACAATAAGTTACAACAATTATTAATGCTACAGGCGGCAAGTTAAGATGTCTCTGTAAGTAATGACATGTCATAGATCTATGAAGGTCCAGGTGCGCCTCCTGATCTCCTCTCCAGCTCTCTGATAATCTGGATCATCCCCAACATCTCCATATCCCTAGATCTCTCACAGGCCTGAATCTCCTCAATAGTGGCTGAAAGTGCATGGATGGTAGAACTAGATGCAGCTAACTCCTGTGCCTGATGCTCCATCATCTCCTGTGTAATGGCTGCAATCGCTCTCAAATCATCAATCTCGTGCCTCTGAACATCTAGTCGGTGACCAAACTCGGTGATGGTAGCCTGTGCCTCCTCGATCTCTGTCCCCATCATCTCAAATACCATCTCTAAAGCTGTCCTATGAACCAAGAGGTTCGTGACCTCCTCCTGCATACACTCTATCCTCTCCAAGGATATAACCTAGATAACACTCGACAGCTCATCAAGTCGACTCTCATGTCTAATCAATCTAGCAGCCAAAAGAGGGATAGTATGGTGTATCGGCTCTCCTGTGACCGGTAACACCGCTGAAGAGCCATCTCCAAGCTCAGCAGCCCTAGGCGATCCCTCAGCTAATCTCCATCTACGTATGTAGTCTAACAAAAATGACCATCGACGAGCATCAACCAATCTATGAATGCCAGGTGAGGTGGGTGTCTCAGTGGGAGCAGGTGATGGTACAGGTGATGTAGCAGGTGATGGGATCGGTACAGTGGTAGTCTGAGAGTAGAAAACTGTAGGTGGTGGCATGGGTGGTAAAGCCTCAGAGGTAAGGGGTGCGGTGTAAGTAGGCAACATGTAAGGATGTAGCTCAGGTGGGGGTGATACAAGTGATGGTGAGGGTGCTGGTGATGCCACAGGTGTCAAATCTGGCGTAGAAACAGGTGGTAATACAGACATAGGTGATGATACAGGTGTAGGTACAGGTGTAGATACAGGTGGTGCAACAGTAGAAGCAGGCAAAATGCAGACTCGTTTCCGAGCCGTGCATTTGCGGGTAAAGTCTCCCTCATGATATCGAAACAACTCTCCGAAAGGCTCAGGCTCATAGGGCTCAAGAATCCTCACTCGCTTGCGCCGACAAATCGTTGCAGGTGGGGATGATGGTGGAACAGAAGCAGCAGTGTCAGAAGTATCGGAGTCAGAAGACTCGTTATCAGCATCTGAACCGGAGTGGTGGCTAGCAGGTGGTGTAGGACGATCATCAGCCGCAAGAAACTGTTGAGATGTCAGATACTGGTCATAAAGGTACTGTCCCTGTGTCATGGGTCCACAAACAGGACGAAAGAGAGGCTGAATAGCAAAGGAATCAATGGGTGTAGAAGCAACCTCACCCTCCTCGAAGGGCTCAGTATCAGCAGAGGGGTCTCCAGATGGAACAGGAGATGGTACAGCAGGTGATACAGGTTGGGTGTCATGGTCAGAATCATGGGTGTCTCGGGTGTCATGGGTGTCATAATCAGATAAGTCAATAGTGGGGTGAGTGGATGATGCTGGTACGACGTCGTCACTGTCGGATAAAATAATAACCGGGGGCGACATGGTACTGTAATATCCCAAAAATAGCAGTGATATAAGTCATTTAGTCTACATAATGCTACATGCACAGTGATCATAGTGTCATAGTGAGCTAAAATGCGATGGGTGCTAAAATCAAACCTTAAAACATGACGTTGGCAAGCGCTGGCACGGAGGGCACTTCGGTGATAAATAGTTTGTTTAAAAATCTGGTGAGGTTATAGTCCAAAGTTTTGAAAAATCATTTGGTTCTCTATAACCATGGCTCTGATGCCAATCTGTAACACCCCGAAATTTGATTAAGCAGCGGAAGTTTAATCGGGGTCATTACAGTTTAGTACACAGTCATACTCATAGAAAACAATTCAAAAGATTACCAATATCATTCTATGAAAACTCAAATATTCAGAGTTACAAACATTTTTCCAAAATGATAATTGTTTCACAAAAGTGGTGATGAGTTTATAAAGAATGATATAATTATTGAAATAAAAGGGAGGTCCTGTGCCCTTTTTGCCAGCTCCGTGCCGCCATGCTTGCTAGTTTCCTGAGATAAACATGCTTAAAAAGTCAACACAAAGGTTGAGTGAATCCATAGTAGTTTAAACAGTAATAGTGTGAACACAAGTCAAGCATTTGAAATAAACAAGCCAAGATAGACAGGTCTTGACTAAATCGGGTGTAATATTGCTCCTAAGCCTCACGAAACACAAGCCTTAACATTGATTTGACATATCATAAAGATAATAATAATCATCTACACCACAGCGGATGTAAATGACAAGAGGCCCTCGGTGACAGGAAATGTGCCAAATTTCCATAATACCTCGAATATAGCACACCTCCTGCCAAGTGATCACCTTGACAGAGGTGGGCTGCCATCCAATAGATCTATCAACTATATTCGCGCTCACTCGCAAGTGATTAAGGTTCGTGATATGAGGGACTTGTAGCACAGGTGTCAACTTAGGCAATATCAGGTGATAACAGCATACAGAAAAATACTTGTGTTCGATTTATAGCATGTATCTCCCCACGGGGTTTAAAAACAATTAAAAATGTGGGACCATGAACTCACCTGAAAGGTGCGTAATCACAAGGTGCTCAAAAGTGATGGTGTATTGCTATAGCTAGCAATGAAATTCCTCCGACTTGCGACCTATAAATATATTGTAATCGGTGTTTTAGATTCGTTTCGTAAGTGACATGTGATATGTCCCGTGTAAGGTGATATCCGTTTCGGGTGTCTTAAAATATATCCCAAATAACTTTACGTAGTTATTGTTAGTGTTGATACGAATCGGTGTTTGATTAAATATTATCTCGTCGTGAAAATAACATCGTTTAAAAAATATTTATGATTAAATATTTTTAATAAAGTTATGTATATTTATATATATATATATATATATATATATATATATATATATATATATATATATATATATATATATATATATATATATATATATATATATATATATATATATATAAGTTAAAGAAAAATACTTATACATGTTTTTATAAGGTTTGTATAATTAATTATAAAAATATAACTTGTCACAATTTAACCTTTAACTTTTACAAAATTTACACTTTGTACCCTTGGTTAAAAATAATCACAATATGGTCCTTTTTGAACCTTTTTACATTTTGTTCCCCAAACTTTGAAAAATTACGGTTTATATCCTTCATTAATTTCAAATCGACAGTTTTCAAAATGGTCCGAAAGTTTTCATGTTTGTCACATTTAGTCCCTAACGTGGGACTTTTTGCAAAAATAGACCTTGTCGAAATTTTGAAAACCGAACTTTTTGACACAATAAAAAGGGACTCTTATAACCTCAAACTTGTTAAACTTTGGTTTTCTAAAGTTTTATTCATTCGACTTTTCTTCAAGTTTTCAAACCGAAAAACTTATTATGCAAGGTTCTTGGGCTCGTTAGCCCGGTAAGGCCCAAAATGGGTGTGTTTTTGCTTTAAATACATGTTCGACTAGTACTTGGTTTGGGTCTAGTTTTTGTGATTTAAAAACGTATGAGCCTTGCATGTTTGGTGATCTTGGTTAAGTTTGAGTCGAATATTGGGAGGGTCGAATAAAACATAAATGTCGCACGTGTAATTAACAAACAACAAGCCCTTTCCTCAAGGGTGTCGAGACGTGTATGGACGTGTATATGCATATAAGAGAGATTGTTTAGTGGTGAGTGTCGTGTGTGATATGCATGCTACGAATCAAAGTAGGAAAAAGAAATGAGATAGTAAACTTACAACACCAAGAATCGGTGGTGAAGAGGTCGTGTGTACGTGCAACGAGAACAAACCAAGGTGATACCCTCCTAGTGAAGTGATCTTGTACCAAAACCAAGTTACCCAACTTGTTCTCTACCCAACCTTAGCTCGTGGCTTCTTGCTCCTTCTCGACAGTAAACAAGGGGAATGCTAGAGTGTTTGTGGTTAGTATGTTTGAGTGTGTGTGAAAAACTATCATTAAATGAGGTTTTTATAGGGAGCTCTTGGGTGGTTCGAATGTCTCTAGAGATGCAACATAACCTTCGTGGTCTCCACTTCACTCGACAACATTGTCAAGTTACCCATGGAGTTGTCAAATCGAGTAGTAAGGAAAAGAGACAACAATGTATCTCTTGTTTAGGTTAGGCTATTTTAGGTGCTTAAACAAAGGTTATTAGGCTCATGGGTGCAACTATGTTGAGGGTAATAAAGACATACGACCCAAGGGATAACCATTCGAAGGTAGGTATCGTGTTTGTCCAAAGGATTGACGGCTCAAAGGTGGTTCCTTGTAGTGAGTGACAAAGTCAATGGAGGGGGGGTGTAGGTTGATGTCTTGTGAAGAGGAGACAAAGATTTCAAAATAAAATGTGTAGTATCCTCTCGGTGGCAAAGTGGTTGCTTCTGTGTTCGAATGCCATGCTACGAGAAAACAACAAGCCAGGTGGGCTTAGCAACATTCGGCCCAAGATGAAACGAAAAGAAAAAAAAAAGAAGTAGCTCGTGTGGGCTTAGGAAAAGTGGTTCGGCCCAGGTGAGAAAAGAAAAGAAAGAAATAGTGTGGGCTTGGGGTGAAATCCGGCCCAAAAATATCGGGGTATCGGTGTTCGTAAAATGTGTGAAATATATCTCGGTGTCGGTGTTGGTTTGTGAAAACCAAAATGTATATAAACGGTGTCGTCATTTATATATATACTTATATGTATATAGTAATAACAATTTTGTGAAAGTTAATATATATATATATATATATATATATATATATATATATATATATATATATATATATATATATATATATATATATATATATATATATATATATATATATATATATATAATATGATATAAATATATATTAATAAAATCTCGGTGTTCAATTTGGGTGTCGGGTCGCAAGTGGGAGTTACCGGTGTTAATCCTCATTGGGTGACATCCAAGAGTGGCATTCGGGTGTTATCGGGTGACAAAACACAATCGGGTGCTAAACAAATGGTGTTCATAACATTCGGGTGTCAAATAAACAGTGAACAAAACAATCGGGTGTTCAAACAGACAGTGTCTCATGTAAAAAAAAATTTAAATTAGCCCGCAAAAATGGCTTAGTAAAGAATAATGTTGGTAATTAGCATTAATAAATGACCTGGGATTTTACGGTGTATTACAAATTACACTCATACTATTCACATATGTCAAAAATAGTCCTTGTTGCAACTTTGGATTATTTACAGTTTCGGTCCTCAAAAATCAGGTAATAACAAAATTGGTCCTTGGGCTCAATACCATTACAAACCAAACCGGACCTAGTATTATACTACCCCTTTAATCCAAAACCAAACACAACACAAACCCAATCCACCCTTTTAACCCCCTGATTGATGCTAAACCGTCAACTTATATTGACCAAAGAATGGTCAACAAAGTCAAAGAGCCTAGACCAATGCTTCCGGGTAATAAAGGGTATCACCAGGTCGTTATGTCCCGACGAGGTGTGGATTGTGCCTTAGCGTACTTGTGATCGGGTGATTATTCACAGAAAAGGGTTGTGATAAAAATTATTTGAGAATTATGAAATTAAATAGCTTAGGAAAGTTATGTGATTGATTACGTGAATTGAGATTAAGAAGATCTGAGCTAAAACCTAAAAACATACGTTTTAATTAAAAACGTACGCAGATGAACGAAACAAAAAGTACAACTGATGGACGGAAAAGGTTACAAGGGTAAAATTATTATTTTTAAAATTCTAACAAATAAAGAAAATTTTAAGAAAATTAAAAACTATTTTTACACTATTTAATTATTAATTATTAATTAATTACTAATTATCTAATTATTAACTAATTAAACTAATTAGATTTATTAAAAATACTAAAAAGGCTTAGAAAATTAAGAAAAATTTTACAAATCTAATTAACCATCATAGGAATCCTAAAAAATTATAAAAAGTTGATTTTATGTATTTTTAAACTAATTTACTAATTATTAATCTAATTATTAATTAATTACCAATTAAACTAATTAAATTATAAAAAATAGAAAATGAACAGTAAAAATTCTAGAAAAATTTATTTAAATGTTTTAACTTAAATAAAAGTTAGAAAAATTATAAAAACTAGGTTGTACTTTATAAAATCTAATTATGCTATTTAATTACTTAATATTAATTACTAATTAATTAAACTAAAATTAATTCAAAAAAATACTAAATGATAAAATAAAAATCTGAGAAAATTACTATAAATACTTTGATATAAGAGTAATTTAAGAAAAATATAAAAAAACTAAGTACTTAACAAAAATCTAAAAATGAAAAATAAAATTTAAATTAAATTAAATAGAAACTATCACTTGAAAATAAATTGGTTTTTCTTGGTTTTTCTTTTGGAAACTTAATTTACACCTAAAAACTAATAACTTTTATGAAAACACTTTTTATATAACCCAGAAATAAGCTCTTGAGAGCTTATTTACCCACACAGTTGACTTTTGTTGACTGCATAAGGTTTTAAGCTCAAATGAAGTGATGTGGGGTCCACAATGATTAAAACTGGTCTCTCTGAATCACATGAACATGAATAAGCAAGATTCAACCAAATAAGTGGCTTGAATAAGCCACAAAACACAAATAAGCAGTTGGCTTATTGCATTTCTGAGACAGAATGGGACAGAGTTGGGAAGCAAATTCAGGTGGGGTCCACTGGTCTAATGGTCAAACTATTGGTCAACTTTTACTCCTTGGTAGGAGGGGGGTTGGGAGAACCCAAGTATGAGGTGTGGGACCCACTGGGTTGCCCACAAAATACCACCAAATGTGGTGGGTTGAGTTGGGTCTGCTGAAGCAGGGCAAATGCCTTGTCCTGCAGGTCAGTTCCAAGGGTGTTTTGGTCACTTGAAAAAAATCACAAAAATATAAAATTTGTAGAAATCACAAGTTCAGCTGGTAGAGTCTACACACAAGAATTTTCAAACTCTAAATCACAACACAAAAATCAGATTAATTCACCCAATTTTTGCAAAAATCAGAGATATGCACTTTTGACTTTTTCAATGAACTTGCTTATTTGACTTTGATGAATTTTAACTGACTTCTAGCAACTTATTATGATATACTAAGTTAAACTGAGATGATATTGAGTGATATTAACTAATTATCTACTGTTTTAACAAAAACTTGGACTAAAGAACCTAACAGTTAACAGATTATGAAATGATTAAAGGAAAATTGACTTTTTATAAAAAGACCACTTGATTTTATACTATACCTAACTTATTTATACCTATTGTGACTTATTAAAACAGAAACCAACCACAAACACACCCTGGAACTCAGGGTAACACCTTATCCCAAACACCCTTTTATTGACTGACTGCTAAGCTTTTTCAAAAAGATCAAGGGATTTTTGAGACATGAGTAGACAAATGAGGTTGAGATAAGTTCATAAACATGTTACAAACACTAATCAAGCAACAAACATGACATTACAGTTACAAAACATGAAAAGGTACAAATATGCTAGTTAGACAGTTAAATTTTACTACCTAAGCAAATGTTTCCTACACTTTAAGATAAGCTTTAACTAACAACTATAATTCCAATAAACAACAATTAAACACCACTAGTTATACTACAATACTTTCACAGCAGATTCCAAACTTTGGAAAATAACTAAAAAAAATGAAAGATGAATCTTACAAGGGACCTTTAGCAAGAACAAAAGGTTTTCCAATGTAGCCTATCTTTAGATAGGCTTAGCAACCTCCAATCCTCCCCTGCTTTACCTCTGAATACCATGCACCATCATCAAAGTCACCACAGTTGACTTTCTTTGACCACAATCATATTTTTAACTTTTTTATACTAATTCAGGTTTTAATGTCTCTACAAGCTTTAAATAGCTTTTGGGATCCTATGTGACCCTAAGAAAATCCATGACAACAACTGAAACTAACTTTCATCCATACTTGATAATTTTTTAATGAAAATTGAGACAAACTGAATTTTAGCAAAATGATTGAAATTTTATAACTGAATTAAGTTTGACAATACACTGAGAAGTTGAAAGTTACAATTTTAAGCTAAGATTACAACTTAGGAAAATACAAACGAAATTACAATTTTTTCTAAAAACTAAAAACTAACAACTAGGCCACTGCTGCTTCCTTTTCTTTAAATAGGGAACCATTAGGGTTTTGAAACCCTAAGGAGTGAATCCCACATGAATCTTGAGCCATTGGATTAAGAAGTTGCAATCTTGGCCGTTTAAATTCTTGGCGCCAAACTTCCTTTTGGCCGTTTCTTGAGTATAATTGATGCCAGAGGTGAGTTTTGGAGTTTTGTGTTTGGTTTGGAGTACCAAGGGGGGGGGGGGGTTGAGTGTTATCAGAGAGATGGAAGTAGGGGTGATGATGAGGGGGTTGGCTTGTAGCAGGGTGAGTGGGGGTGAAGGTGAGGTGGAGGGTCAAAGTTTGACCGAGGTTGGGGTAGTATTATTATTAATGGATGGGGTGGATTGGGTAGGGAGTGGGCTGAGGGTGTTGATGGGCTTGGTGTGTGAGGTGGGCTGAAGTGATAAGGAGATGGATTGGTTTTGGTTTGGTTTTGGTTTTGGTTTTATAACTTAAGGGTCCGGTTGGTATATTAGTCACAAGGACCAATTTTGAAATTCCACAAAATTTAGGGACTGAAATTGTAATTCTCCCAAAGTACCACCAAGGACCAATGTTGCCAAGTTTGATATTCCAAAACCTATTTTTGCAATTTTTTAATTTTCAAAACTCCCAGGGACTATTTCTGCAAAATTCCAAACTCCAGGGACCAATCAGGTAAATTTTCCACATTTTTCACCCAAAGTCCGTTTTTGATAACTTTTGAATTTTTAAGGACTTGGGTTGACTTTTCTTTCAAAATAAATGCATAGGGACTATTTTTGACAAATTTTGAAACTTGGGGGACTGAAACTGCCAATATTGCAAACTTTGATCATTTTTTAATTGTTTTTGCTCGTTTTGCATTTAAAACACATAAAACACAATCCCTGGGATAATTTAAGTATTTTGATTACTTTTCGATTATTTTTGTATGTTTTGGCAGTTTAAATACGATAAAAATGATGAGTGTTTGCGCACTCATCACCCCCAAAGCCCACCACATACAAACCTGGCCCAAGTCATAAACCAGCCCACCATCACCCCCTGTTTTAATATTACCCCCTCAGTCAACCCCTGACCTTTGACCACCCCTCCGCCTCATCACCTTCTCCACATCACACCCCACTTACAGCTACACTCCAAGCCTCCCCATCATAACCCCCTAGCCTGTTACACTCCTGCAATACTCAACCCCCCTCCTCCCCTTGCCTAATCAAACAACCACAAGCCTCCAAATTACCACCTCTGGCATCAAATATCAAAGGAAACGCCAAATTACATTTTGGCGCGAAAACTAATAAACGGCCAAGATTGAGTTGATTGATCCAATGGCTAAGGAGTAAAGTGGGAAAGCTTCAATGAGCTCAGGGAACCCTAATTCTCCCCTATAAAAAGAAAGAGATGCAGTGGAAGCAAAGTTAGTTAGTTTTTAGTTTTTGTAATCTTGTATGTTGAATTATGTCAATTTGGCTTATTAAGTGTTTAGGTCAGCTTTAAAATTGTAATCCTCATTTCTCAGTGTAATCTAAATTCACTTCATCAATCAAATTTGAGTTTTTCCTTTAAACTTAGTATATGCTTATTTTATCTTAAAATTTCAATATGGTTTGAAATGGTTACTAGTTGTAGTTGGAAAAAGCAAAAATACAAAAAAATAGTTAAAAAATAAAAATAAAAAAATAAAAAGGTTATGAAGAATACAATCCTGGATTTCAGGGTAATGGAAGCAGAGCAAGTATGATGGATGTGGTTTAGTGCTCAGGGGAGCATAGGTTCATAGTGTGGGTTCTGATTCTCATTGGTTCCAAGCTTGGATGCTCATTGTAAGCTCCCTGTCCAATTTTAGTCTCCTGTTATATAAGAGCTTTGTACTTGTGTATTTCTGTATGTTTAGGCTTATTAAGTGTAGTTAAGTTATAACATTGCTTGGTAGTATACAATAGATAACTAAGTTGCTTTGTGTTAAAATTATCTTTTTTAACTGATAATTATGGCTTTTTAGTAATTCCACAGTGTTTGTAGTTATTGTGGTAGTTTTGTGTTTGGATAGGCAATTTACATCATAGTATAACCTTGAGTGTCACTGTCATGTTTTGAATCAACCTCTTTCTTTGAAAATTCATAGAAACAGTCACATAAGGGTGTGTTTGGATTAGCATGGTATGCTGAGTTTTTATTGTTGTTTAGTTTCTGTGTTGGCTAGAATAGTCTACATTAGGTTAGTTAAGAGTGTTAGACTCATAAAATCTGTTGCTCATTTAGGTAAAGTCAACTTGAGATTTAAATAGGAATTGTGTTCACAGTAGGATGGTTTAAGGTTTGGAATCATGGATATGGATGTGATTAGTGATTATTTAACTTAATTAGGTTTAGTTTCATCTAAATATAACTTCAAGATTCTGTTTTGAGCAGTTGAAATCAAATTTGGTCAAAGTTCTTCATTAGAAGAAAAAAGTCAAAAAAACCTTAACTGAAAAATGGGACAGATTTCAAAAGCTTGTGTACGGTTTAAATTGCGTTGGAAATAGATAAAAATTGTTGTTTGGTACTCTTGGACAGCTTGATTAACAAGTTCAAAAAGAATTTTTTACTTTGACATCCATTTGGTAGCTTCAATTTGATACCAAAGTTGGGTGTTTGCTCAAGTACATGCCCTGCACCACCATACTGACCCGTTTTTAAACCCACCATGACTTTCTCCAAATCTGAGCATTTTGCTTGATCCTTGTTGCTTTTGAAACCTTGTTAGCCTGCTTTGTTTGGTACATGTTTGATTTGGCCCTATTAGCTTATTCACTAGCTTACTTAGGCTTCAAAACTTGCTTCATACTCACTGTTGCTGCTGATAAGTATTTAACTGAGCTTGGTTGATTTCATATGCCTGTGTGATCCTTGTCATTCAATTATTGATTTTACTTGTTATGCTTGTCTTAGTTTGTCCTAGTTTGTCATTTACCTGTTGTACTCAAGAGCTTATTGTGTATCTAACTGCTTGTTTCATAAAGCTCACTTGGTCTCATTTTCACTTCAAACATCACCACTGATTGAACCCTTGCTTGTTAATTGCTACCTTCATTTAATCTAAGCTAATATTCATTGTTGGATGTTTATTGCATGTTCAGATGAGTTAGTTTAAGGATATGAATGTTTGTGATTTGCTTACTTTTAGCTTGTAATCTTGCCTTGTTCAACTACCATATCACTAAACTCACTTTGAACCTGTGCTGTCTGACCCATTTTCCCAAGGCTACAATAAGCTCAAACCTTGAGCTTATTGCCTGATCTTGGGCATTTTGAGAAGCCCTCCTGGCAAGGTTTTGAGTTCCACTTTCATTTTGTACCCTGGGTTACCCCTGTGGGCCCCACCTTGGGCTGCAAGTCCATTTCCAATCCTGTTTGGATCTGTAGACACTTGGAATTGCTTATTTCCATTTTGAACTTATTCTGTGGGATCTGTTGGTTGTTATAGCTTATTCTCAGTGCATCTAACCTGCTTGTGTACTAAACTCCCTTTGGGTCTCACTGTGTACCCTTTTAAATAGCTTTTGCTTCATCAAAAAGCTCAAAAAGCTCATCTGTTTGGCTTATTGCATTACACAGGGCTTATTCCTAAGCCCCAAGAAAAGTTCATTCACAAAAAGTTCCTATTTTCAGTAGATAATTAGTTGTGTAAAAGAAAATTAAAAAAAAAAAAAAAAAACAAAAATAAATAAAGTGATAGCTTCTATTTAAGCCATTTGGCTTATTTTTCTGCTTATTTATAAGCACTTCTCATTTTTAAATTTTTCTTAGGCTTATTATAACTTAAAATAATTTTAGGAATTTTTTCAGATTTTTCCTTGGTCATTTAGTATTTTTTTTATAATTTAATTTAGTTTAAATCAATTAAATAATTAGTTTTAATTAATAATTAAAAAGTAGAAAAAATAGGTTTTCTATTTTAAAAATAGTTTTATAATATTTTAGATTTTTCTAAATTTAATTTTCATTTTTCTAGTTAATTTTCATAATTAATTAATAATTAGTGTAATTTAGTTAATTAAAAAGTAATTAATAATTAGTAATTAATTAATAGTAATTAATTAAATAGTTGTAAAAATAATTTTAATTTTCCAAAAATTTTCTTATAACATTATGATTGTAAAAATATAATTTTCACATTCGTAGGACATTATTTGCTCACGTTTCACTTTTTATTTTGCGCGTTCGCGTTTATTTTAAATTCAAACGCGCGTTTTAGGTTTAACTCACGTTTCTAGGTTATCTAATCTTCAGTAATTGTTCCAATAGTGTTTCTAAGCTATTCTCAATCATAATCTCGTAGTTTAATCATAATAATCAAATTCCTGATCCTTCTGTTAAATCACCCGATCACTTAAAATGTTTTTAAATACAATTGCTTACCTCGCTGGGACATAACGACCCGGGAATACACTGTACTCCTTGGTTAGTTGGTTTTAGACGTTTGACTTGGTTGACCATCACCTGGAAAACTTATTTGACCATTTGGGACCAATCATCCTGCCTCACTGATATGTCCTAGTCTTTTGTGTCAAACATGCGCAAGACTGTCTTTTTCTTCAACATTAGCATTAAGCTCACCCGCCACTGCATGGCTATCTAAAGAGTATACGCAATTATCCCTTCAGGTTCCAGATAAAAGAACCCTAGAACCATTGATCACCTTGATTTTTCCTGACTGCATTTTTACGGTATATCCCTCTTTTTCGAGAGTTCCCAGCGATATCAAGTTTCTCTTCAATTCAGGAATATACCTGACATTGTGTAATACAAAACTTGACCCATCTTTCAGTTGTAGCCTGACCTTGCCAATACCTCTGATCTTGCACTCCCTGTTGTCACCCAACAGTACCCTGCCCCCATCGCATTCCAGAAAATCAAAAAATATGTCTGACCTGGGTGTCATGTGGTATGAACCTCCTGAATCCATAATCCAATCCAATAAAGCTTCTGCACTCATCACCATCATCACCACAGAACCTTCATAAATCGAACCACTGGAGCTTGGCTGATCTTCTTTCTTGACGAAACCATTTGACTTCTTACAATTATTCTTCGGACAGTTTCTCTTCAAGTGCTCCTCAGATTGGCAAATAAAGCACTTGAGTCTTCCACCTCTAGACTTCGATCTTGACTTTCCCCTGGACTGATGCGAATTCCTGCGATCAGTTCTTCCCCTCACGTATAACCCTTCACCATCATCCCCCTTTGCCTTAGATCTTTCTTTGATTTCATTTGAATTCAGTGTGGCCATCACATCCTCCAAAGTCAAAGCTTCCCGTCCATAAAGCAAGGTATCCACAAAGTGTTCGTATGATGCTGGTAAAGAAGTGAGTAATAATAAAGCAAGATCTTCATCCTCGAATTTTACCTCAATATTTGCTAAATCAAGAACGATTTTGTTGAACTCATCTATATGCTCGGAAATCGTACGTCCAGATGGCATGTAGAATGTATACAACTTCTTCTTCAGGTACAACTTATTTGCCAAGGACTTTGTCATGTACAAAGTCTCAAGCTTGGTCCAAACCCCCACAACAGTCGTCTCCCCGGTAACCTCTCTCAGAACCTTGTTACCTAAACACAAAATCATGGCACTGTGAGCTTTCTTGTTTAGCTCAGCTTTCGCTGTAGCATCCATATTCGCGGGTGTCACACCTCGCCAAGGCGGAAACGCGAGGGTGTAACTTCATGGATATCATCACAACACATGGTGTCTATATAGAGAATAACTACATGCAATAAAAAGGGCAAAGTATAGACACAAAGTGTCATAACAATACCCGAAAGATAACAACATGATAAACCCCAAACGCACAGATAAACCACTTCCAATGCAACTAAGGTCTCGTCTAATCACATCCTTCTATCTTATCATTAGAAAGCTCACCTGAAAATGATGCATAAAATGTCAACATTATGTTGGTGAGATTCATAGGTTTAAGACACACATACACTCTCAAGGCAACCAGTTTACTGTGATTATAAAACATAGCTGGACAAATAAATTATAGTTATCATATAGCTACATGTATTTGCAAGTCAATAATCACACACAAAGGCAACAACAGGACGGCTCGTGTCCTCCGACCCAACAATGATTACAACAGGACGGCTCGTGTCCCCTGATCCTACAATGATTACAACAGGATGGCTCGTGTCCTCCGACCCCACAATGATTACAACAGGACGGCCCGTGTCCTCCGATCCCACAATGATTACAACATCAATTAGGTCGCATGCGCGAGCAACAGGATAAGCATCCTCCTAATCGAATCACATATATATATCCACACAAGCAAATAGTCACACATATCATGCATACGATAACATTATAAGTCCAAGCTCTTTTGACACACACATAATCACAGTAACTCAAATATTTAAGACAAGCATCATTCCCATCCCAAGTTTAAAACAAAGTAAAAATATGGGACTATGAACTCACCTCAAACTTTGCAACTTCCACAAAACCAAATCACAATCTATAACACACAAAAATAAATCCACATTACACATGGTCAAGCTAAAAGCTATAACCCATGTAATACACATATGATGGATGTCTAAGACTCATATGACCCACTATGGATCTCCTAGACCCCATACTAACCATCACCATAACCTAATACTCACTAAATCCCTTGCACTTTTAAAATCAGAAAACGCAGAATTTTTGGGTACATTCGCCCACATGTAATCATGACAATTAAAGCTCAACAACTCACACAAAAAATTTACCATGGTCTCTCATAAACATACAAGCTAATCCCAAAAGGCCCTGGACCAATAACACACACAAGTACTCACAAGAAAATCAAATTTGTCAACTATCCAAATTCGGATCTGAACGCACACCAAAAAGTTTTAATTAACATAAAATACTTCTACAAGTTTTTATCGCGAATCCTTTTCGTGGTAGTGTAAGATAACCTAAGACTTAACTATTCCAAAAGGGCTAGTCTAAATAACACTTTTACAACCACAATTCACTATCAAACTTTTACCCAAATTCTGTCCCGGTTTTACAGCTTTGACACCTTAACAAAGAAAAATCAAAAGACCAACTTCCCGACCTTGAAATCAATCGTGGCCGGACTTTTTGGAAATCTCTCTCATTATACTTCAATTTAGACAAAAAATTCGTGACCTAACTCCTCACCATCTGTTAATTACACTCACATCTTTACAACACTACTTTTCTGTCGAAACCCTAACTCAATAACTAGCATGTTTTATGCTCAATTCTCTTAACCGAACATCATACTATTACTAATTATTGATCCCAACATGTTTAATAACATTAATTTACAGAAGTTAACACAAACCCTAATCGATCATATAATTATTACATGAATTATATTTATTAATCAAACAATTGAACATGTATTTTAAGAATTTACCTTGATTCTTGATTATTGCTTCACAATTATAAACCCTAATTTTATCCTCCTTCCTTTGCCTCTCTTGAATGACCAAAAACCAATAAAAAATGTTCAAGGGGTGTTTGGGTTGGTATATATATATTAATTATGGATAATCATTGGGCCTAAGAGTCATATTTGGACTCAAATTGGGTTTCCTTCTTCCCCCTTATCCCCTTCTAGCCGAATTTATGTATATATATATATATATATATATATATATATATATATATATATATATATATATATATATATATATATATATATATATATATATATATATTATTAAATTAATTTATTACACTCAAAACCTCATACTTTTCATATTTTATAAACACCCGTAGCTAATCCTAGCGTCTTACGCGATAAACCTCCGTTTTTACGACAAACCGGAAAATTATAATTTTAAAAAATAAAGTTTCCAAAAATAGATTTTCACCCTTTATAAATGTATAACACATAAAAACAAACTCCTCGTAACTTTCTAACGCTCAAATACATGAACGAAGACTCGTTACACAAAAACACCAAAACTTCACAAGTCATTTCTACACCACAAAGGCGATCAAAATGAACTTTCCCAAATATCAACATTACTCACTCACAAAAACAACACCACGCAAAGGGATTTAGTGCTAAAACTCACCTATATCACATATATATCACTTAAATCACCTAGGACACACCAAACAAACGTCAACCGAGTCAAGACTATCAGTCAAACTGACCTGCTAAAACCACGGTTGTTACGGCGTGTAAAACCTCCAGAGCTGCTTCACATCCATGTTGGATTAATAAAGCACACTTCTTGACTCTCCATAACCCGAAATCACCAGTTTCATCGAATTTTTCGATTTCAAACTTGGCTCCCGTCATTCTTTAATCCCTTTATTAATTTGCTAAACCTTGTGAAAAAACCCCACAATCACAAACAAATAAAGTCCCTTGTGCAATATCCTTTTAATTAATATAACCTTTTGTTTTATAAAAAACAAAAACAAAATTGATCTTTTAAAATATTGGTATTGGATTCCACCAATAAAAACAATCTCCTATCCTGTTTGTTGACTTTATTATTGATGACAACCCTTTCTTCTTCCTTTGTATACGTCGACAAGAACAAAACCAGATCCAAAAAAAAAAAAAAACTTCTTTGTCGATCAAATAACCAAACACAACAAACCCTTTAAATCGATAACCTGCTGCTTCTATGGTGTTCGTTAACCTTGAAACCCAACAGTATCACTGTTCTTCCAAGAACGAACAAACCCAAGTCCTTCTTTCTTGATCGATCCTAGTATACCAAAAAAACCCGCGAACCTGGGCTCTTGATACCACTTGTAGGATGCGATAACCTACAACCTCTGGTTACTAGAGCGGATTAAACCCGATCGTGAAGTCGAACACACACACAACAGACTATGTTGTTGACAGAAAAAGAAGAAAATGAGCACACAAGGTAATATCCCTAATCGACTCTTTGATTAGTTATTGAAAGAATGCATACATAAACCCTCACCCCCTCATCTCTATTTATAGAGAATGAGGGGGTAAGAAACCGACTCCTAAACCGCCTAGGAATCTAGTCGACTGATACAATGAAAAGGAAAGAAACAGTGGTCTTGGGCTTGGGACACAAGCCAAACAAACCGACACATATATAGCTAATAGAGTTTAACACTAAGACTCCTAGACTTATTCGTAAGCTTAATATAGAGACTAATATTGTAACAATTTATATCTAGGAATTATTTGAATTATTTTACTTGAATGTGGATTACGAAAGGCCGAAACATAATTTTTCTTTTGGCACTACGGGTCAGATGGGAGAAGGGGTATACTGGTCATTTGGCAAATGCGATGTCCATATAAAGAAAGTTGGTTTGCTTTTGTAAAAAGTTGATTAGAAGGTAGCCAGTTGTGTTGTGACTTGTGAATAGTGATCCATCATTATTATTATTATTTTTTTAATTTTTTATTATTATTATTATTATTATTATTTTTTCATTTAAGACCCACCCGAACAAAAAAAAAAAAAAAAAAACCTTTTCTTTCTTTTTATTGGTTAAGAAAAATGATTTTATCCTAAAAAAATCTCTTCTTAAAATAAATTAGTTGACTTAACGAATGGATCACATTTTCTATTGATAAAATGCATGGACGACTGACCGACTCAACTAAAATTTGATATGTGTTATATATGTGAGTACGGATCTAGTGAGAAGAATTAATGAAATGAAAAGAGTGAGAAAAAATTATAGCCACATATTTCAAATAAGGAAAGAAAAATAATAGGAGATGCATCTATTTTTTATGGATGCATCTAATATTTGTGGTTGTAATTTCTTCTCATTCTTCTCATCTTAATTATGTTTCTCATTTGATTCTAAGTCTTACATATGTTATTAATAAATTATAAATCACTCATTCGTCCAAGTGGAGTCATTTACGTCGTACAAGTCGTCAAAGTCTATTTTAAGAATTGATTTTTTTAAAAGCATCTATGATACCATGTTTTAGTTTTTAGGGCGGAGGGAGTGGTCACCACTTCACCAAAGTTTGCCAAATTTCCACATCATCATCTACCAATCACAACCTTCCAACTCAAAGTTTACCAAAGTTTACCAAACTTTACCAAAATGGTGGCGGCGGTCACCAAAGTTTACCAAATCCACATTTTCCACTATCATATTTTTTTAATACATATAATCCACTCCCTCCACTCTAATAGCTGATTTGTGGGCCCAACTTTTCCTTCGGCAAAACATACCGAATTTCTCCCTTGCCGATTTTTGCCGAGTGGTGGCGGCGGTGTTGCCGACCATCGCCGATCTTCACCGAGCCTTGCCCGATTGCCACTCCCTCCACTCTTAGACCATTTAAGAAATTGACTCTTTATATAATTCATTTCATGTCTCCATGCTTATGTAAAATTATCAGATAAGACATCGTTTCACTAAAAGTCTTATAGTTTCAAAATATAATTGTATATCAAATTACTATACTTACAAATGCATCTCAAAACCACTGTTAGAAGATGCACAAGATGAAGACCGTTCATGGTTGTCGTAATTCAATAGCCTCAAAACAACCATGCAATCTCCTATAGCTACTAGGCAGAATCATGTTCTCACACGAATCAATATGTTTGATCAAATCAACAAAACACACAAACCCTAATCGGGTGTGCTTGCTTAGCCAAGCAAGAGCAAAAGAATGGGATGAAATATAAATTTATTATTGTATCACAAACTTATATAAATCATAAGTCTCAAAATAAGCCCATAAATTGAGGCTTACGAAATATATACCGAAATCAAATAAGCTCATAAGCTCACATATAAGCTTAAACAAACACCCCTTAAAATGACCAAAATGTTCTCAATCAAACATGTAAAGTTGATTTAGATGATGAAAAAAAAAAAAAAAAAAGTGACGTGGAATTTATTTTAGTGGGGTGGAAATTTAATCGGTTACGTTTGTAATTAAAACGCAAAACAAGTTAGAATGGTCATATGTGTAAATTACCTGTCACCTTATCTGTAATTGAAAAAGTTGACAAGTTTGTTTTTAATTTATAGACATAACAACATAAATTTATGTTATACTATGCACACATAAACGAACACGACCTCCTTTGTTTAACGTTTATTAAGTATGTCTTGCCTTTAGTTGAGATTAAAACGTTATCAATGATAATGGGCTCATGGCACAAAATAGGACATCCCAAGCAATATTTAGTAAGGTTATAAATAGCGTGAGGCGTGGCGTGGCTGCATGATTAAACCTCAAGCTTTAGCGTGAGGCGTGGCGTTTTTAAGGCATGAATTAAGACAGCAAAAATTATTTATAGATTTATAGATTTATATCATATTTCATATACATCGAGTTTACAAAAAATGTTATATACAAGCAATAAAGTCATGAAACTCTCTTTGCATGTAATCTTCTTCAAATACTAGTAAATCCCTAAATGCAAAATACCAATAAACCCCAAATACCATGCACAAATTCCAGTTACTAGTAAATCCCCTAAACGCCTAAAAAAAAGTGCCACGCCATACCCCTTATCGCACCTTATCGTACCTCATCTCATGCCAAGCCTTAAGACGACGCCTTAGTCTATTGCGTGGCGTGGAGGTGACGCCTCGCGTCTTTGTGACGCCTTTGCGGCGGCATGGCGCGCCTTTTAGAACCATGATATTTAGGCAGTAATCACTCATATGAAAGCTCTAGTGAGGCCCTCTCATGGAGTTGCTGAATACACAAGGGTTGAGTTTTAAATAGTTTTGAACATTGAGGAGCTGTTTTAGGAAAGATAAACCTAACCGAAAGCAATAAAAGTCGTTTATAAAAAGTTACCGTTAAATTCAATTTGAATTTATAAAAGTCTGTTTCTTATCGAGAGGTTTATAAAATCACCAAAAAGTACCCTCTCACTTATATGATATGCGCCTGACACCCCTTATTATTTGTACTTTCACAACTTAAGGTCGTTACTTGTTATTGTTTCATGTTTATTTTTCTTGAGTCCCAAAACAAGTGTCATTATAAGAAAAATACTAGATCCACTCAATCTTTACAAAATTTCTCCCACACCCTGATGTGGCAGATAGATGATTGGTTGGTTTTCTGTGACCTCACAGAAAACCAACCAATCATCTATCTGTCACATCAGCGTGTGGGAGAAATTTTGTAAAGATTGAGTGGGTGTAGCACACCTCTTATTTATATTTCAGCTTATCACAGTGGAAGTGTTTTTTTTATAAAATTGTAATTTGTAACTAATCGAAACAATGGTAAAATAAAAGAAAATTATTTAATTAGTTAACAGTAAAATCACCCAAAGCTTTTGGTCTAATGGTATGTGAGTTGTCCATCAACCTAGAGGTTGTGGGTCATAACATCGTAGGATATATTTGTGAGATAGGTGGTTTAGGTGTAAAAAAATTTACCGTTAAAAAAATAATAATAATGGTAAAATCTTAATACTTTTTTAAAACTATGTGTTATTATCAAATCAAACATTTACTTTTGAACACATGGAGCACTTTGTCATTTTTCTGGTTAGCAATTGCTTTGTTTAAATATGTGTGTGGACGTATGGTCCGGATTGGGCCAGGAATGGGTCAGGCCCGGCAGACAGCGGCCCACTCTACACCTAAACCCTAATCCATGCCCTATAAATACATGACTGGGATTCCCTTCTTTAACACAACAAAACAGGTTACTCTAAACCTGATTCTTGTATATGCTATATCGCATCGATACTAACTTGACCGTCGGAGGTGGATCCCGGGGCTACGGCCTCGGGTCCACTCCTAACGGGTTCTCTTTGTTGACAGGTCTACTCAGGGCTCGAGAAGACGACGAACGGTCCAGGAAGAGTCGTCAAATCCAGCCCGCGCCATACATCTAATAAGATGAAATTGCTCAACGCGATATTGTGAGTTGTTTTAAAATCGCAGCAGCTACATGGACCCCTTCCTTTCTATTGTTGCGAGCGCTTTCCCGGGCCGAGCCAGAATTCTTTATTAGAAAGGGCAGGCAAAGCCCGAAGGCTGCTATCCCAATAGGCCAGCAGGCGGAACGAGGAGAGGGCAACTTTAGAAGCCTTGGTTCGTAAGGGCTCTTATCTTGAACTAACGCTTTGATCTCGGCTTCTAGATCGCTCTCGCTTCCATACTCTTTTTCCTATCTGGGATATCTCATTTGATCTCAGCAAGCCGCTTCGAGCCGGACTAGTGGGGGGCCTATCTGGAGACATACTGAAAACCATGCCTTTCGAACCAAATGCAACGCCCGTCTTCCAAATCAAAAGAAAAAGGTAGTTCTTTGAATGCAAGAGGTGTTGGTTCGAATCCAACTCGTGAGAAGGAATCCATGCACAAAGCAAAGGCATCTGGAAGAGTATTACTTGAAACATAAAAGCTTACGGTGAGTGTATGATTTGATAAGCTCTACATTTGTCTTCTTGTAAAGTTTCCCCATTTCCATCAAAGGAGTGTTGTTCATAGATTCATTGGTCTTTTTAATAATTATATGTTAGTCTTGACTCTTTCGGATTAGCTCATGGATGTATAAATATTGCAGTTTCGGAAACTTGAATAATTTATGTAAAAATCTAGTAATATTCTCAATACTACACATGGACTGAACCAAGGTGGGTCTCAAAACTATGAATCATAGGTGGAGCTTAATGAGGATCAAGAAGTAGGTCTAAGCCTGTTAGTGTATTTATTTGTGATTTCAGGTGTTAAAAAAGTTTGTTTTTTTTTTTTTTTTTTTTTTTTTTTTTTCGGGCCCCTCCCATCTAATGTTTTCTAGGGAAAAATTTTGTTTCGGCCCCTCCCACAAAAAAATTTCTAGCTCCACCATTGTTGTGAATTATTGTAGCGTAGTGCTAATTTTTGTGAAAGCTCTTGTTTTTTTCTTAAATGACTTGATGCAAGAAAATAATATATGTATTTAGTCTTGTTTATTTTTCTATAAACAGACCCGCTCACATGTGGTGTTGGTTCCGTTTATGAAGGTCAACCAAAAAAAAATAATAATAATAAAAAAAAATACGTATGCATTATTGTCGACATCGAGTTATAAACTTTTAATGACTTAACATAGGTTCCCCAAGAAGTATTATTGAACAATCAATCTTTGTTACGTAATTTGTTATATTTTGTCTTACAAGTAATAAAGTTAAACAAAATGTTTACCTAATACGAGTATGGCATTTAATTTTTTCTGTCGGATTCTTTTTTACAGCCTCCACTTATTTTACGTCAATTGACCGCATTTATTTATTTGCACACTTATGACTGACCAGATTTTATAAACTGATGTTATTATAAACATGCAAGCCTTACACTTCCAATTTGTGATATAAAATAAATAGAATATAAAGATACCGCATATCGATGGCTTAAATGAAAGACAAAGGTCACGTGGTACGTGGATAAAGGCCGAGGAATAATGTTGAGGAACAACATAATGGGCCAAGCACAAAGATACGGTATGCCAAAACCAATTTTGCTCTTTTGAATACAAAAGAAGAATACAGCACGAGATATGCACGTTGGATAATTGTCTAAAACAAAGTATTGATTCTAATATTTTTAAAATTTCATGTTCTTATATCAAAAAGAAAAACAAAGAAACAATAATAAAAGAGAATCATGTTTTGGAACAACTTATGAAAATCAGATAACTTGGTTATTCTAAAACTTCTTTCCAGAACTCGAAAGCAACCATAGTAACCACGTTTAGCAGTGATCAATCTTATTAAGAAGGTGTTTGCATTAGCTTATCTTGCGCTTATTTAAATGGGAAAAGGTGATCGTAAGTTTGTTTTCTTGATTTATAAGCTTGTCAAGTAGTGTTTACGGCTAAATAAAACATAAAGTCAAATTAATAAGCATACGAGCCAAACATATAAACTTAGAAATTTTCAAATTAAATAAGGTCATAAGCATGAAATATAACGATAATAACATCTCCTAGATACTACTGTTTTAAAGCCGGTTTTTAACTGACTTGGCCGAGCTCTTGGTTTCTGGTTTAACAAATTTTTTTGTCAAAAAGGCTTTTGATGGCTAAAACAGTTCACGGTATAACCATTGGAACCAACCGGGTCAACCCGGGTTTAAAATTCAATTATACGAATATTAAACTTAGAATGTTGCTTAAGTAGATGAGTTAGCACATCAAATGATTTAAGAGGACAAAGGTAGGGCTAGGGCCACATGGGTTTAACCTTTGGGACGATCCTATGGGCTTGGTGTATCATAATCATCATCATTGCTTGTGATAGGATATGGAAATAAATAATAGTTGGCATATGATTTAATGCCTTGATTTGCTTTATGGAGTAGTTGGAACTCCAATCTGTATCATCCTTCCTTTTTCCCTAAAGAACTACACTAAACACCGATCTTGTTTTCACTTTGTAGTTTGTACCAATATTTTTGTATATTTATACACTTGCGTTTTCAGTGACTTAACCATTTATTATTAGCGACTAGTTTTTAACAGGTTGAACTTTCAACATGTTAAAAAAACTAGTCACTCATAACAAATGGTTAAGTCACTAAAAACACAAGTGTATAAATATACAAAAATATTGGTACAAACTACATTTTCTCCGATAAACCAAACCACCGGAAAATGTTATTTGCATTAATAAACAATATCATTTTTGAAAACCTGAGAAAGTGCTGAGGGCATTCGAGTTATTTTCATGAGGGCAAGGCAACTCTTTTCTACTAATTTGACTTTTTTTTCCTGCATAATTTGTGTTTGCGTGAGAACTTTGTTGGGGGCGACGCCCCCTGCTACCATACACGTGGCTCTGCCCCTGGGTTGAAGTGTTGAACAACTCATACTAATTTAACTCCTGTTGAAAGTAGAAACAGGTTTGCGTCCCTTGAACATGGTGTATCTTTTTTAGGCATGATGTGATACTATAAACTTATATAGCTAGGTTAATTGAATAGATTGCTTTCTAGACCATTTGTTTTAATAGAGTAATCAATAAACTACTACTATACAATGGTAACATGAGTTATATGACCTTTACGCAAAAATAACTTGCCAACGTAGCAAGTCTACTATGTAGTGTAGTAAATTGTCCTAGATGTGGAAGTAGTCTCAGATGAGCAGCACCTTGACTGCTTGACATGTAGCAAGTCTTATGAAAGCGTGCTGCGCGGAGTACTTACTAGTGTATCATATTTAAAGCATGTAACCACCTTGGCATGATAAAAATACCAACAATTTGACGTACACATAACCATGTCTATAGACTTAAGCGTGTATACTTTTGGGTGCTGTTTATGAGCAGCGGCAGCAGCAAATTTACCACAAGCATTAAGGAAAGATAGTCAATGATGGTGAGTGAACCCATGTCGTCGTCACATGTTACTATTGAAATAGTCACTTGAATATGGGTTTAAAGGTTAAAGTAGAAAAGGGTGCAATGGGTCTATGATTTAAAAATGGTTGTGTTGGTGGACATAATTGATGTATCATTTGATGATATTTCTAGAAGAGCATGAGTTATCAATCTTATATGAATTTCAACATCCTAGCTAGAACTCGTAACTTACAATAATAGCTAAAGAACTTTCTTACGTATATTTAACAACAAACCCATGTATTTTGGTTTAGTGGTATGTGAGTTATCCACCAACTTAGAGGTTGTTGATTCAAACCTTGCTAGAGACATTTGTGAGATAAATAATATAAGCTTTGTAAAAATTATCGTTAAAAAGAATAATAATAAAAACTTAACAATCTCAGACACCGCACTCTGCACACATACCAATTAACTATGAACCATGTCTCAACTACAACTTAAACCCCCAACCACTATGGCGGGAAGTCATTGCGTACATATTGATACCACGACGCTAAATACCCTTTGTTATAGAAGCCAAAGAGCTTAAACTTAAAACAGCCACAATATATCGTGTTACATGAGTTTCCTTGACACACATGACAATAACGTATACTTACCAATACAATTCATCTTCACATAAGCTAGCAAACAAGCACTTGCATTTCATTCTTGAGTTTTAGGAGGAAAGAAAACATGAAGGATATTATTTATGTGTTCAAGAGTCGGAAAGAAAAGGTAATTCCTTTGCAGAAAAAATCTTTCCCTTCTAATTTTTTATAAAGTCGATAACTTAATAACATATCAGATTGAGTATGTATACCTTTGAGCACTAATACTAAAGGTAAAATTTTAAAATAAACAAAATCAGAGTTTAATCCTAACTATATGCCCTTTGATAGGTTTCTAAATTCGTCAATGGCGTCCAATATATTGATCTTTGGATTCGATGATAAATAGGCAACATTTAAGTATCTAGGTCAGGTTTTTGTAGTCGGTGGTTTCTATCTTCGACATGACTTGTGTGTAGATTGGCTGAAGACACAACAAAATAAAGTATATGAAACATGTTCATGTTTCTTTATCATCTAGACGTCTAAGACAGAGTGACACTATCAGCCTCATATTGAGAAGGCTAAGCAAGGTGTTGGATCTTGGGCTCTTCATGGGCACCCTTGAACATGTCATTTTATGAGGGTTTTGGACATCGTTTAGTAATTGATTTGGGTAAACCCGTAAAGCCTAAAATGTTATGCTAAGTTTTGATGCATAAACTGTTTCAAATCAAAATTATTTGGTAAATTTTTATTACATAAACCCTTTCATATAGAAAAGATTATATATACATGTTGTTTTATAAAATTAGAATATGTGAGTTTATATATTTTTCACTTTTGTACGTTTAGATGATTTGAACCCTATCTTTACAGGTATACGGTTGTTCATTTTTTTCAAATGCTAATATACAAAACATTAAATGTAATATTCCAAATAGCTTTTCTTGAAGTATATGTAGTCAATCGTCCCTAAAACTAACATGAGGTTTTCCCACCATCAAAACTACTTGGAACAACATTAGACATGCTATATTGATTTTGTACTAGACGTTTTATAAGTTCCATTTGCTTAAAAAGTAAAGTAAAGTAAAGTAATTCCCAATACCGTCTTCCACGGGTTATTGGTCCCAATACTGTCTTTCACAGTGTATGGGGGAAGTTAAGACGTAGACAGTCTTGCCCCATACCTAAGGTAGAGAGGCTGCTTCCAGTTCTACCAAATGTAGAAAAGGACCTCCAGCCTTGCAAAGGGTGAGGATAGAACCCTTAATCTCTATCTCCAGAGGTAAGGGTGTTAACCACTTGATCCAAGCCTTGCTCTTAGTTCCATTTACTGATCTAAAATTTGTTTTGACTGAAACCAAGTTCAAAGAGCTAGCTTAAGTTCAAAAATGACCATTTCAAAGTAAACGCAACAAATAATCACAAACCCGTTGAAATCATTTTCAAGAGTTCATTAAGCTATTCAATTGAAATGAATCAGTTGCATTTAGGTTGTAATTTCATGTAGCCCAACTTTGTGTTGGCTCCATTGTATCACTTTTTCCCCTGAAATGGTGAATTTTTATTAACTTATGAATCAACAAATTACAATGATATTCAAACAGTCACATATGAACATGCTCATATGACTTATACATTCTTGACAAAGCATTCAATACAACATTTAGGGAACTCTAGTTGATTCTAAATCTACCATTCATCTAGATTTAGCAACTACATGCTAACACCTAGGCAACCATGGAGAAATATCACTTCTTTGGCTACATTTCCACTGCATAAACACCATTCCTAGTCTCATTTGCAGCCCTTGCACATGACACTAGAGGCTCTTATCGAGGGCATCACCAAAAAAGTGATCAAAACTCATGTTCCATTGGGACTCTAATGCACAGAGTTACCTCAGAATGCATATAGTTGCCCAAGGATACATCCCACCTTGACTACATTTCCCCCTCCTTGTTTTTCCATAAATTACATCACCATGAAAACCAAAGAGTTTGCATCATCAGGCTGGCACTCCACCAAATTTTCTGGAAACCTACTTTATGCAACTATCTAAGGGTGTCCAAAAGAACCGAGAAACCGTACTGGAACCGAACCGTATATTAGAACCATGGTACGGTTCTTGGTTCCTAAAATTCCAAATTTTCGGTTCTTGGGATGGTTCGGGTCGGAACCGTTCGGTTTCAGTTCTTTTCCGAAAGAACCGAACACTTTGAAAATATGATATTTTATAGGGTTTATTTGGGACATTGTGTAATGTGTATAGCCTTTTAAGATAAAAAAACACTAATCATTATTAAGCTGTAACATAAAAAATCTATAACTTAAAACGCATAACAAAAATAAAACGCTATCTTTTAATCAATTCAAAAATCATCATATAAAGTAAGTTTATCTCGAAATCACTATCGTAAGTTTATCTCAAATATGTAGTAAACAAGTACTGATGACATACTGATCACAATCATAGTGATATAATATTATAATGGTTATCATTTGTCGTTTGTTAACTACGAACACCCCTGAATCCTAATATTAACTAGATGCCTTTGCCTTTGAATAATAGCTTCATATATCTTAACTCTAATTTATTAAAGTATTTTATAAATGAGCCCACTTTACTTGCAATTTAATAAATGTTTTGATAATCAAATAATGGAAATTTGGAATGGTTTGCATTGTTGGAAACATTTTTGTGTGTATTTGTATTGTTATAGCATTATTAGCATGTCTTTATGAATGATCAACGATGAAAAAAATAAATTATTTAAACACTTAGGTTCTTGTGGGAAATTACCGAAATTCCCGTACCGGAACCGAGTACCGTACCGGAACCGTACCGAAGAACTTGGGACGGTTCTTGGTTCCACTTTTTTCATAATTTCGGTTCTCGGTTCTTTCGGGACGGTTCCGGTTCGGGGCGGTTCCACTACCATGGACACCCCTACAACTATCTACTGTGATGAAATGAACAGAGCAATCTTCCAAAATTAGTTGCCACACCAAGCACCCCTAATATGGAAAATTGGTTAAACATTCACTCTTTCAATAGCTACAAGTTACAAGGCCCTAAGAATACACCAAAGCAGTAAGAATTTTGCTTCACGATCATCATTACTTCTTGACCCAAACACCCATTAAAGAACTGTTACATTGTCTTCTACAATATTCTTTGCATAATTCATCTCCACATTCCATCTTTGAGCAATCCTCATCATACTAATTGACTTTTTAACATTCAGACTCATCAATTGCAGCTTAATACTCTCTTCAACAATCTTCCACAAGTTTAACTTTCCAATCTCATTTCCAGTGAACAATCTTGCATTTCTTCTTTCCATAAGTGATAGACACATGTTGCCAGTCCTATTCTTTAAAGTACACTCCCAATAGAACTGTTACAACTATCATTAGCATACTGCTCAATTATAGTACTCCATGAATTAGACATCCACATGATCTCCAATTTATCTTTAAGCATCTTCCATACATCCCCTGAGTATTCACACTAAAAAAATAAGTGACTGTGTGAATCACTTACTTTTTTACACAAAGGGCACTTCATATTAGGATCATTGTTCCATTTCATAACTCTATCCTGAGTTTGCAATCTCCCTTTTATTGCCATTCATAGTATAAAAGCCATTTTTGGGTTGCACTGGGAAAACCAAACTACTTTGTACCAACTGACTTGAACTTGTTGATTACTAATATGCTCCCAAGCCACTTTAGATTAAAAATCACAAATTTTGCCATCATTACACTTCCATTTAGTGATGTCTTCCTTAGGTACTAACTGTGGTACTACCAGGTTAGCCAGCATAGATATTGATCATTCCACTCAACAGGCCATCTCCATTGGTTGTCCATTGTATCACTTTCTATTTAATATATATTTCTTTTGCCATAAAAAAACAAATTATTAGTTATTTAGTAAGATTTCTAATACAAATTCTAGATGAGAAATTTGATGAAGGGTTTTATGACGAAAATAGCAGTATCAGAAAGCAGTTGCAATTAGCAGTTGTGACAAGGACTAGTTGTTTGTTTTACTAAAGCGTTTGGTAATATAAGTGTATACTTGTAATTATTAAATATAAACGTTAGTTGCTAGTAAATGCTCCTTCAAGTAGCATTTTAATTTGTAGCATTCAGAAAATTTTATGCTAGTTGTTTGTTGCTAAATAAGCATTGTGTACAAAATGCTAAACGTCGGTTACTTGTTGCTTCAAAACGCTCCGTTATGCTCGCTGCCAAACATAACCAAAATTTGTTCCAATGTACACACTTTCTCACCCCAAGTAGTTTAAAAGTACACTCTTTGAGTTTCAATTTTTCAAACTCAAAAATATCAAGACTACCATTTCTCTCTGGATATCATGCATTGGGAACCTGAAAGTGACAAGATCTTCCTCAAAAATATATCGCTATAGTCTCAACGATGCCAAACAATATGAAAACAATACGTTTAGAACATACTACATCCGTCTCATAAAAAATGTTCACCTTACTATATATGTTTGTCCCGAAAACAATGTCTATATTTGTTATTAGTAGTAATTATGATCGGTTTCCTACTTTACCCTTATACTCAAAACTTGCATTAATTCCTCATTCTAATTTCTATACTAACTATAAGGGTAAAAATAATATTTTATCAATTAAAACTAATGTTAATTACACATATTATAATTTGATCATTTTTTGTTTGTGTACACTCTTTTTGGAACTGATGGCGTAATTGATAATAGTAAGATATCAATCGATGAATTGCGATAGGTACCGCGACATCTTGCAATGGTATAATTAATATTATTTACTTCAAACGTCACGTTGTTTGGGAGACCCCATATATCAATACCATTTGCGATAGGAAATATCCTTGTAAATACACCCACTGTGTATAGTATTAATGTTTTTATTATTATTATTATTTTTTAATATATACTAAATACAATTGATTCTATAGGCTTCTTAACTTAACCTCCAAGCTAATCCAAACATTCTTTTTCTTTGTTTTCCTTCCCTTGGCTGATTTATACATAGGGTAAATTAGGGATTCTCCAATTTGATTCAGATTTTATTATTAATACATTATTGATAATTAACTAATAAGTCTTTTACATTTATATTTATTAATATGCTATATAATAAATTCATAACTAAAATAACTTATAAATGATTTGGTGTTAATATAATATAAATACAATATTTATTTTATAACTTAGTGTCTCTAAGTGTATTTGAGTGTGACCCCATAGGCTCACATAAATTTAATTGGATAAATATGTAATTTACCTTGAGTATATTCTATCAATGTGTAGGGGGTATTTCTAGAAATGAAAACTTTTGAAGTGTTAACTAAAAATGATTTCTCATAAACACTTTGATTGATTTTCAATTAGTTTTATGGCTACGATCTATACCAAACCAACTCAACCAAAGGAGATATAAGGTGGTTAAGGTTAGGTATTATCACACGGTCCAGCCAGAGCCGGAAGGATATACCCAGGGACAATCCATAGATATAATAGAAAGTTTGTAGGTCATGGAAAAGAATGAAAAAAGGGAATAATGTTGTCATTGCCATGGGTTGTCATCGGAACAATCACAACATGATGATAGTGAGGACCACGTGATATGCATTGAAGGGGTTGAAGAATGAAAAAGAAAATTTATGAAAGGGTTTAAAGAAATAAAAACCCTCCATACACTTAAGGTAGAAACAAAGTCAATACATATGATATACAAAGATTATTCTGATAATTGAAAACTGACATCATGGACCCAGTGAAACAATGAACAACCCTTCCTAGCTACTCAAGTTTCTCTCAAAAGAATCTTTTTTCATTTCTCATGGAGATTACACACGTTAATTATCGACCTCTCACTCCAAGAATCGCTGATATTGAAACAAGTGGCAGTCTGCTCTAGCCTCTGCTCACTGAAACCAAAACGCACTAATAGAGTCTATAATCAATGAGATTTAAATATAAAATCTCCATAAGAGACAAAATCATTTTATACGTTTGACGTTCACAAATAAGAACAGAAGTTGTATGTGAGTCCTACGTAAATCCTTGTAATTTTTTTAGAACGTTCATAGTGGTACTCACGTAGTATTTCATGATTATTGATCGGAAAGCCTGCCCGTTTTAGCATCAAACAATACTAAAAGTGGGTCACTAAGTTAATTCTTTATGGATTAAGCCTAGTGTTAACTGGAATCTACGTGATTCGGAGAGGTTGTTATATGGTCGAAACGGTCTACAATCGTGGAGGAATGCTTTATGAGCACTTCGACGATTCACCTGAATCGTTGTATGCAGAGGCATCCGATTCAGGAATGATAGGTGGGGAAATCCCAAAGGACTACCTAGCACTTCGAGCTAAAAAACCTACTAAGGAATCTCCTTAATGAATCGATTCCTGATGACGTAGGTGTATACTTGGATTTATCAATTTATTGATAATGATCCTAACGAAACTAGAGGTTAATTCTACCTACCTAAGATGAACATATTCAAGATGTCTCATCCAAAACAATGGTAGCGGAACAATTCTTTAAAAAAGTCCATGAGGATCGATTGGAAATGCTGAAAAAAGTACTAATAGTACCTAACGGGTCAACTTAATGAGATTTCTCAATAAGTTGTAAAACGACCTTCTCATATTCAAAGGTTATTGTTACCTACCTTATTGTGACTGTACATGTGTCGACTAAGAAAGCCGATTCTGATCCAACACCACCATATACATCAGCAACTCAACATTTCTAACTCCACATACTCATACTCATATGACTTATCCTTATCAAGCTCAAGGCAAAGAAAATCAAGACAAAAGACTACTTCAAATTCAAGAAAGACAAGAGCAAGTCAAAGTCAATTTCAAATAAGAAATAAGGAAAAACATAAGAGTAAAGACGAAAGACTAAAGACGAGGGGTATAAGTATGTTGGAGAAGACGGAAGAAGAATATCTGAAGATGTTAAATGAAGGCAAGAAAAGAAAGAGATTTTACTTAAGATCACAAAGTATGGATGAAACAATGAATCAAGTAAGTCTATTTCACAAACAAGGTTCAAGATCAAGTGAAAAAAAGATTAAAGAGCCAAGACATGAAGAAGCATCTTCAATGACAAGATCAAATGACCACCCATTTGGGGGGGGGGGGGAGATTGTTAGCATTAAAAGTGTTGGTCATTAGGAGTTAAACGAACCTTGTAAACTTTGTATTAACATATAACAGACTAGTTAAGGGTAAACGAGATTAGTTATGCTAAGTTAGTAACTTGTGATAAGCTAGTCCATTATCTAATGTCACACTCCCAAATCGCAGCAAAAGATAACGGGGCATGACTTTCATGGACCAAAGTCATAAGTCATAATGAATAACCTCTATATAAGTCGTTTTGAAAATACATATTTGATTTCATCATAAAGTTTTACAAAAGGCAAAGTTTCAAGAGTTCACATGATAAATAAAAAAGATTTTTGTTTACAGCCAAACATTTAAATAATGCAAGAAATTTTCAACATGATGAAACCACAAAATGTGACTCTGACGTGATGCTCCAAGTCTATCTATGATGGTGCAACTAAGGACCTAAGAAATACATGCTAAAACGAGTTAACATAAAGTTGGTGAATTCATAGGTTTAATAATAAAAAACAGTAGTGTAGACCACAAGATTTTAGTGACTATTGTAACACATAAAATATCATGAACGTATTACTATTACACTAAGCTCATGAAATTGAAGCCTTAGCGTTTACGTTGTTGTATGGTTGTTGCCCTAGTAGGTGTCCATACCAAGACACCTAGAGTTCCTCAGATGAAATGTGTCCGTTTGACCAGTAAGAGCTACCAAAACCGGACAAGGGTGTCAACCCCGATAAATCTATTCACAACATTCATGCTTACTACATAAGTAATGGTTCATGATGGTAGGGACTTAACGGGATAACGAAAATAAATTAGGTAATACGTAAAAGTTTTAAGTACTTGTGTCCATAAAATAAATGAGCAATGTATTCTCACCCCTAAGTAGTTCAAAACGAGTATTAAACAAGTAAAAGTGGGGCTATGAAATTCATCTTAGTCGGTAGAGATAACGAGGACAATACGGCTCAACGAAGACAAATAGATAAACCTAACTAAGGCAAGTAAATAATACTTATTAGACTATATACGATATGCTCGGACCAAATTTATGTTTTTTAGTTAGGTCATTTATCAAGACTTGCTAAAAAGTGTCACTTTTACTTTTTATACATAAATCACAAATATATCCTGATTTTAACATCATTTCAGCTGACCGTTTGACCAAGTTAGAATGTACTACTGTTTCTACCCTTTAGACATATCAAAATACTATGTCTTAAGAGTGTTACCGACTTTTTATAGATAGTTTAACCCAATCATTTTGACCTAAATAAAATAGTACTCAAATCTGGACATATAAAAGTATTTTAGCGATCAGAAGGTCTAAATCAAGGTTTCATGTTCTAGGCAGTGGGAGACTCAAGTTAAGACATAACCTTTTTCCCATATCAATTTCAAGTCAGCAAATGCATGCATGAGTGAGATGTGATCCAAGTAAGTCACTTAATTAAATTTGGAAAATGGGTATGTTTGGCACTTCATTTTATAACAACCATGGTGAGTTCAATATTTAGTTTCTACATGCAAGACCAATGAGGTTTTCAAGATAAAATATAAAATTAACTTTAAGAATTGGAATGAGTGAAAAAGCTTGTAAAATGACCAAGTTATGTATCAATAAAGTTGACCCTACAAATCTGGGTTTTTAAGTCAACTTTGACACTTCATTTTGTTTCACCATTTTGAGCGACCATATCATAAGATCTTTTGAAAAATCAATGAGGGTAGAAAGCTAACTCAAAATACTTATATTTAGGCTCAAGAAACAGGTCAATATGATATTTTATGAAAGAGTATGGTCCAAAGAAATTGACCTAAAGATTCAAACAGTAAGGTGTTTGATTTTTCATGCTTGTTTTTTTTAAACTTTTTCTTTATAATAACACCCATAAACAAGCAAACCAACCCAAAATATCATTTTAACCATGTTATATGATGCGTGGAATTGTGCCCTCGCAAAAGGTTTTACCTCTCAAGGGATCTTGAGAAGCTTGCAATCCCCACCAGGCAGTGTACCTGTTCGTTGTAGTATAGTATAGTGACAAGTACCGGGGGATTGATCGTTCAACTCTTGGAATAGTGTTCACTAGGGTTAAAATTCTACTAAACTAGGTATAAGGGTGAAGGATGATTCTTTTTGTATTTTTATATTTTAAATAAAAGCAAGTAAAATCTCGGGTTTCGAAGGAGTGGGCGGAATTAGTTGTTAATCAACTAACCTAATTAACTAAAGATGCAATCAAAATAAAATAAAATAAACTTAAACTAAATTGTGGTGTAAACAATAATGAGAGAAAGTTTGTTTACTTAGATTTCATTACTCCCTAGACATCTTTTACCGGTTGATTAGCTTGTTACAATTGCATGTATGACGGGTTATATTCCTTAATACTAGTCGTAGGGTCGTGTACGATATTCCCTAACTCTATAGGCTTCTACTTCATTCTAGGTCGAGCCGACTACTAGCTCCTAACGTAGTATCACTAGGAGTTGCCTACGCATTAAATACAACCAATAAATCGTAGTACACCTCCGATCATGTTTCTTAAGACGTTCAAGCAGGTTACCAATTGGAAGTCTGTCAGTTTTCTTAAGCCTAACATCGAATTCATTCATCCACAACAATTATAAACAAACCATCAACCAATAATTAATATCTAGGTTTCATTACATCTAAGCAAACACGAAAGAAACCTAGCCTAGCATGTTAAAGAGAAGACAAGCGTAAGATATAATCAAACAACACATAGACATATTGAATGATTTAATGAAGTACTTATCTTCAATTGAACATGGAAGAAACAAAGGGTTGAAACCCTTTAAAAAGCTGGAAAATTCATCTAGGGTTTTATTCCCTCAAAGTTGCACACAATGAATGAAAACTAGAAAACTATATATAGATTTTACAATCTGACAGCGTCAAGAGTTAAAGTCTGACGTCGTTAACTCGCCGCCAAATTAAACTCGTATTGCCTAGATCCACTTCTGACGCCGTCACTCTATATGGGTTCTGGGTCGTCACTCTTTACAATTACTCTTGATGGCCTTGGGATATTTGTTCATGACGCCGTCAGACCCCCTTCACAAAACATTCTGGCGTGTCACGTGTATTTGATTTATCCACCCTTTTGTCAACTCATGACGCCATCACTAACACATTGTGACGCCGTCAAAGGCAATTTTCGGCATGCTTTTGTGATTTTGTCATTTTCTGCACTTTTTCGCTCAAAAAACGTCCAAAATGCTTCCTTTTGTAAAATTCCTCTCAAAAGTACCTAAAATGACAAAAGGAACGATTTAGGATAATATTTGATCAAATAATCTCGACTTTGGCCTTAAATGACCCCCCAAAAGCGGTACACTTTTCGCTTCATCATTATAACATCATTTTAGACCCATAATCTCAGTGGCTAATTTACCAAAAAGTTCCTTAATGATTATGTAAAAGAAAGGTACAAATAGTGTGGATTTAAAGTTTTTTGGTGCAAGATAGACACAAGTTATCTTGCACCTTGTGTTTTACCTTAAAGAAGCTCAAAGAAAATGATGAATGATGGTGGTGGATGTGTTGGCCAGTCACAAGAACAAAGGAAAGGGAGGAGAAACCAAATACTAACTAGAGAGAAATGAGTGAAGTGTGTGTGTCTGAGAGATAGTGTATTTTTTAAATGAGGTTAATCTTGGGGAAGAACAAAGGCTTGAATTGGTAATGGGAGAGGTGGTTTTGTTATGTAGAGTGGGAGCAAGCAACAACAGGTGTTTGGCTTGTGTGACATCAGAGGTAATGCCATTGTTTTTTTTAAGTATTGGTTAAGTATTTAGAAATTAAAGTAAAAGAACTAGTTACTTGTAATAATTGGAATGTAGAAAAAGGGAAATAAATATGGGGCCAATTTTAGGGGTCAAAAAGGGGAGGGAAAATGTGAAAATTTTTAAATGTATAAGTTTATAAATGTGTAAGTATTAAATTAAAAGGTATAGTGTTCATGTATAAATATTAAATGCAACATTAAGTTTACTTGATGAATGTAAAAGATGTGAAATATAAAATGACCTAAGTTTATAAATGTGAGTGACTTTAATATCTTGAACTGGCATGAGCACATTGTGACGATTAAATGATGTTTAACTTGAATCGTATGTCGAAGGTACGTTCGTAGACAAGGGTTCTTAAGAAAACGAAAATCTAAGCACAAAATGACCCGAAAAGTATAAAACTAACTCAACACAAGTAAGTTTAGTCAATAACGTTATAAAAACTCTATGGTTCCTAACCTGAGTTTGACGGTTGTCACATGTAAGCCTAAGCCCGTCCCATTAACCTTTTGTGCACCATATACACGCCTCAAACATGCTTGTATGAGGTGGTAGAGTTCATTTCAATGTTACACTTTTCACACATAGTTTTCCTCTATCTCTCTAGTGCTCTCTCTCTCTCTCTCTAGAATAACTTTATCTTACTAGAAAACCTTTAGTGTATGTGTGTCGTGATACCATATGGTGACCTACAGAGCCTAAAATAAGGTACCTTTATTAGAAGGTCTTTGATAAATATTCACATTTTGGAGCCTACCAAATAGTATCTTGGAATGGCCACTGGGATAGGGGATGGACAGGATAATCATCAAGGTTATAGACCTGACCCAATCCAAGATAACAGGCCTGAATAACCTCTGGGTTGACATCAGTCCAAACACAGTTTTGATGCCAACCAGAAAACCCCTTCGAAATGGGCTTAATATTAAGAGTATTGGTGGACTGATGTCTCTTCTTTAGGGTCCACCAAGAATAAGATTGGATCAAAACAAAATGATAACTTAAATAAAGCAAGTCCACGGCAAGGTCAACAAAGGCACACAACATAATGAAAGTGGTGATCTTCTGGAAGGCACAAGGATGCAACTGCGAAAAACGTAAACCGTAGAAATCGAGAATATCACGATAAAAGCAATGAAGAGGAAAGCGAAGGTTGCAGTGACTAATGTACGCAAGGTACAAAGAAACCATCCTTGGAGTAGGAGGCGTACTAGCCCAATCACTTTAAGAAGAAACTCGTAGATTACACCTACTAACCCACGGAAATGATTTCAAGAAATTATCAAATTTTAGACGCCCAAAGATACTTCGAGTATCAACAAACTTATTGGATTGCAGCTTCTTAGGCATGAGAGATCACTCGAACGATCTTTCTAAAAAAGAAGTAACATGAAAATAACGATATCAAGGCTACAAACCTTTCTTGGCCATACAATAAAAACTTGGTGCCAACGGTTGGAGAAGACAAAGAAAAACCGTCAACATCAAAAGCGAGCAATAAAAATGAGGATTAGGAATGAAACCCACCTCTTTTATAATTGCACAAAGGCAAGGGAAAAAAAGAAAAAAATATGTGGCCCTAAAATAAAAAGCGTGTCGTCCACGCAAACTAAAGTGAAGTAAGAGAATTCGGTGAGAAGAGACTTGACCGGTGCCTTGAACCTAGTTTCAAAATTCAAAATCTTTAGGATACTAAAGCGACAAAATTTGGATGGCTAAAAAATAGTTGTATCAAATCCCAAGCAAACCAGGCATTGAATGCATGATATGCATTGGGAAGAAAAACAAAAACTTACTACCTAGACAATCATACTTCCAGGCAAAAAAGACTCTTCAACTTAGTAAGAGTCCATCACCATATTTCCCTGAGTGATTAAATACACTAATGGACCGGGCAGACTTGATTGCGTATGGAGCCTTCAGCCCAATTGGTTAAGGCCCATACACTCAAAACATGCCCATTAAGGCCTAAACTCATCACAACCTTCCTTTCAAGCAAGTTCTCGGGACAAGCATAAAGGCCTGGCCAACACATTCAGGTAGCGAAAGATCCAGAAAAATACTCCAGGACCGTTACAACATACGATACGTGTTGTTTTCTCATTCGCATAGAGGTAATGCTGCAAGTATCACGCTAGTACATTGCAATCATGAATGTATCATTCCATGCACCTAGTAATGCCAAGGATGTCATGACACGTGTAATCCTTGTCCCGTCTATTTCATGTCAACCACGTGGACCATCTTCAACCATCGTTAACCTTCAAGGGTGGCTCAAAACCCTAAACATACTCTTATAAATACCGGTCTCATTTCCTCAAAAGGGACCAAGTTAAGTCATGTGAATTCTCACAATTCGCATACGACCACACACACTAGTCACCTGTTGAGTGTTACCCCAATTCGTGACATCGGTCACACCTTTGGGTCCTTACCGAACATGAGAAACCACACGAGTGGCAGATCAAGGGCTCTTTGTTAGAACTATTAAACAAAGAAACAGTTATAAAGATCTTCAAAATTGTCTATTTTCTTGTTTCTTATCACAAATAGAACCCAAAAAGGTGATTCAAGCATTGAATGATTCAAGCTAGATAGAGGCTATGCAAGAAGAGCTTTTACAGTTCAAGTTGCAGGAGGCTTGGACTTTGGTGCAATTACCTAATGGAAATAGGGCTATTGGTACAAAATGGGTTTTCAGAAACAAAAAAGATGAAAGAGGAATTGTGGTGAGAAAAAAGCAAGATTGGTAGCTCAAGGGTACACTCAAGAAGAAGGGATTGATTATGATGAAGTCTTTGCCCCAATTGAAAGAATTAAAGCAATTAGGATATTCTTAGCTTGTGCTTTTTTTAAAGACTTTGTAGTGTATCAGATGGATGTCAAGAGTAATTTTCTCTATGGGAAAAATTAAAGAAGAGGTGTATGTGTGTCAACCACCAGGGTTTGAAGATCCATACTTTCCTGATAAAGTTTATAAAGTTGAAAAAGCACTATATGGGCTACATCAAGCTCCTAGAGTATGGTATGAAACCTTGTCAGCATATTTGTTGGACAATGGGTTTCACAAAGGAAAGATTGACAAGACTTTGTTCATTAGAAGGTACAAAAATGATATTTTGCTGGTTTAAGTGTATGTAGATGATATCATCTTTGGTTCCACAAAGAAGGAGATGTGCATTTAATTTGAGAAGTTAATGCATGAAAAAATTCAGATGAGTTCAATGGGAGAACATACATTCTTTTTAGGATTACAAGTGAAGCAGAAGAAGGATGGCATATTTATCAGTCAAGATAAGTATGTTACTTAGATTTTAAAGAAGTTTGGGTATACTAATGTAAAGGCTGCAAGTACACCTATGGAGACTGGAAAGCCTTTGCTCAAGGATGAAAATGGTGAAGAAGTGGATGTTCATTTGTATATATCAATGATTAGTTCATTAATGTACCTTACTTCTTCAAGACCAGACATTATGTTTGCAGTGTGTGCTTGTGCAAAATACCAAGTTACTCCAAAGGTTTCACATTTTCATGTTGTGAAAAGGATTTTTAGATACTTGAAAGGTCAGCCTAAATTGGGCCTTTGGTATCCAAAAGATTCTCATTTTAATTTGGAAGCATACACTGATAGTGATTATGCTGGAGCAAGCTTGGATAGGAAGTCTACAACAGGAGCTTGTCAATTCCTTGGATGTAGATTGATCTCATGGCAGTGCAAGAAACAAACTATGGTTATAAATTCCACAATAGAAGCTGAATATGTGGCAGCTTCAAGTTGTTGTGGACAAGTGCTTTGGATTCAGAATCAATTACTTGATTATGGGTACAATTTTATGCATAACAAGATTTTTATTGACAATGACAATACTATGTGCATAATTAGAAATCATGTTTTTCATTAAAAAACAAAACATATAGAGATTAGACATCATTTTATAAGGGACTGCAATGAAAAGAAACTAATTCAAATGATTAAAATCAATACTGACAAGAATGTTGCAGATTTGCTTACAAAAGCTTTTGATGTAATTAGATTTCAATATTTGATTGCCAGTATTGGAATGCTGATTCTTTAAAGTTTTGGATCTCTTTATGTTTTTGTAGATTTTAATTAGGATTAGTACTATTATTCAACTCATAAATTGTTTCTGCTGTTAAGTGTAATTAGTATTGTTAGTTATACTTAAGACTGCTAGTTTATGTTGTTGGTTTTACTTAAAACTGTTAAGACTAATCATGTTGTGATCATTGAGAATATGGTTATTGCTTGTGTTTGTTTGGTGTTTGGACTAACATTTTGCAGGATAAGCAAAGACAAGTGATGGAGTACTGATAAATAAGTTGTTTGAAGTGGAAACTGCGTTAATGCTGCTAGGCATAAGTTAATGCTACTAAGCTTAACTTAATGCTGCTAGGTTTCTACTGCTGAGTTTGAGCGTAAAGGGTACTGTTTTGTAAATTCAAATCGATTGAGGGTTTATATCCTTCAATCATTTACATAATCGATTTAATCCATTTAATTACTCTCTCAAACAAAACCCTAACTCAATTTTATCTTCTAAATTGCAAACCCCAACACGATTTCACAAAATCACACAATGTCGAACCTTCAATTTGCTAATACACACAACATGATTGCATTCCTACAAAAACGAAAAGAGTCTGAGGGATTTACAAAGATCATTGATTTCTTGAATGCAAACCCTATAAGGTTTATATTAATTGTGAATCCTACTATATATATTTCACACATTGAACAGTATTGGTCTACTACTAAGGCTATAACATTTAATGGTGAAGTACAAATTAAGGATGTTTTAGATGGCAAAGATATACTCATTACTGAAACGCCTGTTAGAAGATCTCTTCGACTAGCATATGCTAAAAACAATATTGGGTGTCTATCAAATTCTGCAATTTCTGAACACCTTGAACTGATGGGATATGAGAAGAAAAATGATTCCTTAAAATTTTTCAAAGCAAACTTCTCCCCACAGTGGAAATTCTTAATTCATACTATCTTACAATGCTTAATTTCTAAAACAACTTCATGGAATGAGTTTGGCACTAATATGGCTTCTCCTATAATCTGCTTGGCTATAAACCAAAAGTTCAATTTTTCTAAACTAATTTTTGATAGTATGGTTAAGAACTTAGATTATTCATCAAGCAAATTTCACATATATCCAAGGTCTTTACAAGTTTTCTTGGACATATAATTTACTGATAAGAAAACTCACAAAAGAGTTTATGTTGCACCCTCTCATACTAAAAAGATTTTTGCAAACATGAGGAGGGTGGGAAAAGACTTTTTAGGGAAAGTGACACCTTTGTTTCCAACAATGGTGGCACTAGCCCAAACCCAAATGGGTGAAGGTTCAGTAATCCCAACTGATACCCATCACACACCCACCATTTTACCATCATCATCACAACCTCAAAAGACATATAAACGTAGGATCACAAAAACAAAGGGCACTGAGCTACCTCAGGCTAGTGCTAGTATGGTTGAAGATGAGACTGTGCATAAGGAGAAGGGTCACAGTTTGGAAAGGGCTACCACTACTGCTTCTAGCTTAGAAGCAAAGCAGCACAGCGTTAACATCAATAAGACCCAATCCAAGGCAACATCTAATGGATCTAATTCCCATGGAGCTGATTTAGGTGATGGTCCCAGCCAACAAGAAACCATGGAGAGTTCAAAAGCTCAAACTAGATTTGAGACTGAATCTAACATACCCTATGATTCACCACTCGGGAGAGGTAACACACTCCAAAGTGATGAGGGTAGTCTACAACTTAAAATTAATGAATTGACGAAATTATGTACCACTTTACAACAACAAGTCCTTAATTTACAACAGACCACTTCCTCACAGCAATTGGAGATCACTAGTTTGAGGAAGAGGGTCAAGAAGCTGGAAAAGGGAAAAAGGTCAAGGACTTTTGGGCTTAAAAGAATGCGTAAGGTGGGTACTACATTAAGAGTTGAGTCCTCCGATGAAGCTGCACAAAGTTTGGGGGAAGATGCTCCCAAACAGGGGAGGAATGAAGGCAAGGCTTCAGGGGAAGATGAGGTACTGATTAGTGTGGATGCTGGGGTAGAAGATGAGCAGATGGTTATGGATGAAGGGGCTGAGTTTGTAGTTGAAAATGCTGAGGAAAATATTGTTGCTAAAGTTGTTGAAGAGAATGTCTCAGTGTTCACTCATGAAATGGTCAACCTAAAAGGGACTTGCAGCCCTATCAAATAAGCCAAAGACCTCAAAATAAGTCCTGAACCTTGTCAATGAGCTTATTGGCTTTCCAAAAAGCCAGGGTACAGGGTGTGGGGTCCACTAGGGTGATCACAAAAGGACTTGGAAATTTGGTCTAAAACCTGTGCACAGGGCATATACTTGCCCTGCAAGTCAAAATAAGCACTTGCACAAGCTTGTATAAAAATCTTAAAAATAAGTTGATTGTGGAAACTTGTAGACTAGGTGACAAAGATTAACTTCTAAAAAGATCAGGGTCTCAAACCTATCACAAAAATCATAATAATTCTCCCAACTTTTGGTTTTCTAAAACAAGAGAGTTTTTGACTTTTTGAAATATTAGGCTTAGTTGACTTTTATGAACTTTGATCCTGATTTACTGATTGAAAATTGTTGGTTCCCATAACTTATATCATTTCACACATAATATGAAGATTAAAAGAAAGATTAATAGAGAGATGAAGAGATAGAAAGATGGCAACTTCTAGAGAGAGAAAGGAATGTATTAGATTAAGAGAGAATGAGAGAAAATAACCTAGAAGCACCACCTCCAAATGGTAGCATTTGGAGGTTTATATAGTTAGGATAAAGAGATGGGCCGGGCTTGGGCTTATGTAATGGACTAGACATAAACTAATACAATGTTAGATTAAACCAAGCCCGTTTACCCTTAACTAAACTACAAGACTATTACAACATTATTACAAGACTCGTTGATACAATAATGATCGTCACTTCTATTTCTAACAATCTCCCCCTAAGGGGCGATCATTGAGATCTCTCTTTGATTCCATTGATGATCAACACTTCTATTGCTAACAATCTCCCCCTAAGGGGTGATCATTGAGATCTCTTTTTGTGATCTTGATCTTTGAACTTTGAAGCATGTTGTCTTGAACTTTGAGTCTTTGTAGAATAGTTTTGAGTCTTTGTTCCTTCATGCTTTGTGATCTTTAATGACTGACTTTTCTTCGTTCTTAGTTCTATTGTGATGTGGTGTCATCTGCCTTTTGTCACTTCTGTGTCTGTGGTGGTTGTCCGCCATTCCAACATGCTCATACATCTTAGGACTTTGACTTTCATACATACGTAGTTCCCTTTCTTTCACATTGATCTTTAGACTTTATACTTTGTAGATTCTTCTTTTTGGCGTAGAATCTTTCTTTGAACTTTGTGTTGTATAGATCTTTGAGGGAGCTTTCTTTAACTTCCAGATGTATGTATGAGCATGCGGAATCTGTCGCCATGGAGATGAAGTGTCCCTGCATATAAACAGTTAGCAATAAATCAACCGGTACTTACAGGTTCGAATTAGAGATCGTCAACAGCATAGTGTGAAGACTCCTTCTAACCCTTACCAAGGCCGTTCCCATGTCAGATACTCTCGAGAGAGCTTACGAGACCTACTAAGTAGCTCAATGACTGGGTGAGTCGTTGGGGATCACTCCACGACTGTAGACCGTTTGAAACCACCGCGAACACTAAGCGTAACCCATAAAGAATTACCGAAGTGACCTGCTGTCAGGGCTGTTTGATGTTGACCCTGGCAGGAATTTCCATTCAATCATTGAAAATCACAAAAGTGAATCCTCTCATAAATGTTCTGGCAGATTGCTAAGATCTGCGTAGGACTCTTAAGTTTACATATGGCGTCCTTAATGATGAACAACCAGTGTAGAAATATCATGTGTTCCTATGAGATCTTTTGATGAATCTCGGGGCTCTAGACTCGATAAGTGCACATTTGGTTTCCTATGCGGAGATTAGGGAGAGGTCTCCTGTTTCAATATCAATCATCTCTAAGAGACAGATCGATAGATTACATCGGTTCCCCGTGAGAATGAAACAAGCTCTTTTAAGAGAACTTGAGTGGCTAGAAGGTTTAGTGCAGTGCGTCACTGGGTCCATGACGTCTTGTCTTCAATACCGGCGTCACCTTAGTAACAACCAGTAGCATATGAGTTGAACCCGGTGTCTGCCCTAAGGTTGAACATATGGAGGGCTATTTCTTTTCACCCTTTTTCATAACTTTTCTTTTTAATTCTTCAACCCCTTCTTTCTCCTTTCTCATTTTCTCCTTTTTTTCAATCATACCTAAGGACTTCTAATTCTACTCTATTGGAATTGTCCTTGGGTAGATCCCTCCGGCTCTGGCGGATCATAGGACGGTTATTCCTAACCTTAGTCACCTTATATCTTCATGACTATCCTATTGTTGATCACATGCCATAAAACCTTTTTGTGAAAAATCTCTCAAAGTGTTTATGAATATAAAACACATTTTGTTGACACTCCGAGAGTTTTTGCATTTCTTTTGAAGGACTCCCCCTTCACATGTGCTCATGTAATTTTTTAAGAAATTTGCACATGTGGGAGGAGTTTGCACTTTTTGAATTGATCCACTTTCAGTGAACATGACCGATTCGAGACACGCTTACATCACTAGTTGGACTAGCTTGAAGTTATTACCCGTCCTGGTCAAGTCCAAAGAAAGTCTCTCGATTTGGTACATTCTACTCAGACAAGTCCTATTCGAGACACGCTTACATCACTAGTTAGACTAGCTTGAAATTATTACCCGTCCAGGACAAGTCTTTTCGATTACTGACATTTTAAGCTTCGTCAATTCATTGGTACTATCTGAGTCGAGCTCTTTTGAGATTCAATCACAATCTTTACACATTTTGATCACATTTTAATCACGTCTTCTCCCCCTCAAAAATAGCATGTCGTGATATTTTTGATATCAACGGATTAAGAAAAAGCTTTTGGAGAGAAAGACAGATTCTATTTTGCATGAAATCGGAACATTTTTGTTTTTGAAATTACTCCCCCTCAAAACTCGCATATGTTTTTAAGAAATGTTAAACTTTTAAAGTTTAGAGGGAAGGAGTCTTCTTGAAGCAAAATTCTGAAAGAGAAAGAAGTTTCAGATTTGTTGAATTTTGCATCAAGGTTTTTTGAAAAACAAATACTTCTCTTTGTTTGAATAGGAATGTCGCACTGAGGCGTACAACAGTGTCCATTTTTAGGATAAGTGCACTTTTTTGGTGAAAATCATTTTTGCGTAGCACTTTCCTTTCTTTGAAAACTTGAGTTGTGCACTGTAAGGTGTACACAAGTCATTTTGATGTTTTTAGGAAAAGTGCTCAAAAATTATTTAAAACCTTTGTTTTGGTTTAAGCACTTTCCTTTCTTTGAAGAACGAGTCCTTAGTTGAAATACTAAGAAGTCATTATTTTAAGTCCTTATTTGAAATCTTTTCGAGTTGTTATACCCGGACTTAATTTTTGAAAAGATTTCACTTTGAAGCACGGGTTTCGTACTGAAGTATACGAAAGCCATTTGAAGAAAATTTTGAGAAGCGACATGTTTTAGAAAACATTTTCGAGAACTCTCGCTCAAGCATCTGTACATATCCGTATCATTGTTGAATGACATTTCTAGATACGTACAGAATATCGATTATACAAGAGACATGTCGTGAGAAGAATATTTTTGGATTTTTTGATTTTATATTGTTTTTGTATTTTTGAAAATTTTATATTTTTGTATTTTGTTTTTGTTGGTTTTTCAAATTTTGTATTTTGTTTTTTTTTCAAAAAAATTTACAAAGAAAAGATTTGAAGAAAGAAAGAAAAATTAAGGTTTGACAAGTAAAAGTGGAGTTACGAGTGGAATTAGAAAAGGATTGCCACATGCGATGTTGGCGTAAAGTTCTTCTTTACCACATTGGGTGTATGAACCCTCAACACTTTCACAAGTACCTGCATCCACAGAAGAAGAATTCTCACAAATAACAGTGTTAGAAGTACATGTTTCCTCACATTGAGGGTGTTCACTATCAACGGTTGTAGTGATTTCTACTTCCTTATCCTGATGATTTTCACTATTATTTGTCTTGGTGTAAGCATCAAAAATCTTCCCTGTGGTAATCCATCTAAGACCAACTGTGTTAAAAACTTTTCCCGTGGGAGTCCACCTAAGGCAAGATCTAGGAGTTGTTTTCTTTTCAGATGCAGCGGAAGTCTCATTCTTGGAAAAACTACATCCTTTCGGTATCCACCTATGAGGTTTCTTATCCATTTTCTTGTTGTCAACGGGTTTGTTTCTATTTGGTGTCTTAGAGGATTGTGCCTTGACACTTGATTTTCCTTTCTTGAGAAATTGTGCAACACATGCATCATGATTAGCTGAAAAAACACATTTTTGACATGTAGGACAGACAAATTCAACATTTTTGTTTAAAACTGCAACCTTAACATTGTCACTACAGTCATTTGGAAATTGTTTGTTGTTCGATGAGACTTTGGAATTCTTTGTGTTGCATTCTACATTCTTAGCATTTTGTATTGTGCCACTACTCTTAGATGCAAGCCAATCCCTAGTATTTTGTTGATTGTTCCTAGGTAATGGTTTACTACTACTAGCAGTGCTTTGGAATCTTGTAGAATTCATCACACTAGGTTTTGCGCCTAAAATTCCGTCTTTTCGAAGTTGTGCCCTTTTCCTAGCTTCTTCTAGATGGTGATTGTGGACCATGTCATTAGAACCAAGAGACTCTTTAACAGTATTTGTAGTCACGTTTGGTGTACTATTCCTAGAAGAGCCTGGTGCACTCACATTTGTGTTATGTTCAACAACCAATTTTCGTTTATCAACAATCTTTTCAATTTCCTTTTGCTTGGGCAAGGGTTGTGAAGTGACTGATTTTGTCAAATCCTTTTTCTCATCGACTTTTGGAGCAAACTGGGAAATAGACATTTTTGGTTTCTCAACCGTTTTTGAAACCTTTGGTTTCTCTAAAGTCGATGGTTTTGCAAACTTAGTATCCACACCCTTCCATTTTATACTTACAAGCTGAGCTCTCAAAAGATCATTTTGCTCTTTCATGTCTTTGTAGGCATGCTCATACGACAATTTGTCATACTTGCATTCCTCTGATTTTCGATCAAGTTGTTTGAAAAATGACATGTTTTCTTTTTCAAGTTTTACAAGAGCATTTTCATATTTGGAAACAATTTCAGATGTCTCAGCTCTCAGTCTTTCATCGTCTTGAACAGAATACGTTTGTAAAATGATGGACATTATATCAGTAGTCATAACGGCTTCGAAGAGTGAATCATTTAACCTTTCCATAACATTCATGTTTTCACGAGTTTCATTAGCTTCGTTTACCAGGGATTTGTGGTCCTTGACAAATTCGGCCGTTTCTTTTAAGAAAGCGTTTTCAAAATGGATTACCCTCGCACTGATGTTATTCAGTGGGATAGTAATTTCGTTTTCAAAAACTTTTTTCTGCTCAATATGAAAGCTGGAATGCCAGTTGTTAATATTGATTGTTGTTTTAGACGCAACAATATTTTGAAGTTCTTGAATTCTCTTTTTAACATCATCCAGAATTTCTCTAGCCTCACTTGTATTAAAAGTGTTGTTAGAGGACATTTGTTCCATTTTTGAAAGAGATTTGGAAACAACTTTCTTTTTAGACAAGAATTTCGCGAATGGTCGTTTTATGGAAAACACAGATGGTTCTGTTTGTGAAACAAAAGTAATTCCCGAAAGTTTGTTCAATTTGTTGTAATCAATGGGTTTCAAATCCTTTTGTTTCATTTTAGTAATGCTCTCTTCGACAAGTTCCATCGTTTCCACAGAATCCCGAACGACGGGAGGATCATGTTTGGAGTAAATCACATTACCATTATACAAGACATTCTGTTCTTGCTGAGCTTTCTTGAGATTACTGGGTGTGTTGTTACCGAGAGCCACTTTATGTTTCGTATGGTAAATCGGATTAGTTTGATTTGAAATCATTTTCATTGTTTGACTTGACTGACCCGACTTAACCACTAATTCTTCTAAATGTGCAATCATGTGTTCTGACTCTACGATTTCGGCCAAAAGTTTGTCTTCTTTCTTTGCAAAGTCCTTTTTCAGCTCGTCCCTTTCTTTTTCAAGATTGGTATAAGCTGATTTTTGTTTAGAAAGTTGGTTTTGTAAATCAGAAATTTCCGCGTTTAAAGATTTTATCTTTTTGAAAGAATTAACATCAAGTGTATCAAACTTGAGTTGCAATTGTTTTTCCCTTGAAACGGAATTTTGATAACCAGTTTCTAATTCAGACAATCTTTTGTTATGAAATTCAAAAGCTTTAACGTTTTCCTTGTAACTCTCAAGCTCAGCGGTCAATTTAACATTCGCGGCCTTAACATCGCGATTGACCTTTTTCACATTCTCAATTTGAATACGACAATTATTCAGTAATGATTCAAACAAAGCACGTGTTTCCTCATCATTAGCACCATTTTGTGCAACTTGAACTCCATTAGGATCCATGTACGGAGTTTCATAGTTAACATTGCTATTAACTTGTTCCTCCACATATGTATCATAATTAGGTTCAGGTGGCACATAATGTAGCTTCTCATGAGCAAACGGATTAGCATCATTACCATAATTTGGTACCTCATGGAATGGATCTGAATCATAAGTAGGAGGAAGATCAAAATCACTGCTTGATGTTGTTGCCTGCTGATTTGCCATAAAGTTGTAGGTTTCATTAAGATCTGCTGAATTGTCATTAATTCTTGTTGTAGCTCTAAACTCATGTTCCTCAGCAGTTAACGGTATTCCCGATTCCTCTTTATTGGCTAGCATCAACAAGTACTGGATCTTTTCTACCCTCGTCATAGCATTGGCATTGTAATTAATACCAATATCACTGCTGTGAGTTGCTGATGTAGGTTTCTGAATCGAAGTCACGAAACAACAATCATTCCCATTATGATTGACCACATTCTGACTCTCAAACTGACCCATCGGATCTCCAACATATTCCCTTATCAGAATCCCCGTCTGTGTACTCGTAGCATATCTGTCATAGGAAGGTTCTGCATTTTCAGGTTCTTCTGACTTATGTTCACATGATTCTTCAACATTTTGTGCCTTTTCAGTCAAAGGTGGTCGTTTCATATGCTCAACGAGTGTGAAAGGAAATCTCAGGTCAAGATATTTGACGTAATCAGGTAGCTCATTTTCATCAACGTCTTGTTCATTATCAGTTGACGGCTTCTCAGTCTCAGTCAATATTTGCTCAATCTCAGTCATCGTCTGCTCAGTCTTAGGATATGGAGCAAAAAATTGAACAAGAGGATCCATGTCAATCGATGAAAATAAATTTTTAAGAAAAGACATTTTAAACGTGTGAAATGAATACGGATCTTGTAGACGATAAAGAAGTGATTCTTTTTTCCTTTTTTCTTTTCGAAACGTGTTATCCAATAACTAGCACGGTAGTTATTTTCAACTTACCCGAATAATCTCAACCCAATTTAATTTTCAATCTCGGATTATCGAAGCTTAATCACAATCACGGTCCAAAAATTATAACTCAAAAAATTTCAAGCACACGATCACCACAACAACTTGGAACAACACAAATTTTAAAGCAAACAATTCGTTGTAGTAAAATACTTAGCAAGTCTGGTTCAATTAAGTCCAAAGTCCACCAATAATCTTTCCTTGTGAATTTATCAGTCCACTCGTCAAGCCCAAATGAAATCCGGTTCAAGCCCAGCTCCAACTAATAATACTTACCCTAAATATTTGCTATAAAAACACCCTAATCTCTCACTACTAACCCTAAATATTCCAAAAAAAAAAACGCAGTCACTTATATTGTTTCTTTCTTCTAACACCCAAAAGCAGATCCACAATAAATAAAAAACCGTCCTTGTATTTTAGTTTTGCTAAAAATCCGAATACCAAACAATAACACCTTCAATCTTTCTTCTATACCCACCAACAAATCACAAAGATAACGTATGCTTCAGTTCTTGCTTGGTGTCAACCACAGGCGACGCTTACAAATGATAGGCTTCAAGATCTAATCAAAGATCTAAGGTAGGTGTTTGATGTGGTCGTTTTTTTTCTCGTTATCTTGTATCCGAACAATGAGAGGGGATGGAACCTTTTTAGGTTTTGTTCTTTCTTAAATGTGTCGAATATTAAATGAAGAAGTTATGCTTCGACAATGATCTATGATGATAATCTCTTGTTGGTTTTGTCTTCGGACAAATCTTGGAGAATAAAAAGAGAAACTGAGATCTTGATTAACTTATACTCTTTTTTTTTGTAGCGAATCTTTTATGAAACTGAGATGGAGGATGAGTTGGTTTTTTGGATAATTGACAGAAGTTGTGTTGTTAACTGATGGTTAGGATGAGTTAGGATGATATTGGATTTGTGTTGATGGTTGGATTTGGTGCTCGTTTTTTTTTTTTTTTTTTTTTTTTTTAAAGAAACTTGAAAATCTTACGCGTAAAAAAAATCTTTTGCGTAAATGTTGTGCGTAAAATCTTTAAGCGTAGAAACTTATGCGTAAAATCTTAAGCGTAGATGTTAAGCGTAAACTTGGTCTTACGCGTAAGATTTGTGCGTAAACGAACTTACTAACTTTCCAAGTTAGAAGTTATGCGTAGGATGAGGTGTTGCGCGTAGACTTTGCTTTTTATGCGTAAGAAAAGGGTTTTTTGCAAAAGTTTATGCGTAAACAGTGTTTTTTGACTATTCCGACCAGATTCCGACGTACTTTTCTGACGTACTTTTCCGACTAGCCTTTTTACCAGTTTTCCGACCTCAAAAAATACGAATAAGCAGGAAGAGAAACAGTTTGGACTTTTAGATGTATATGGACTTTTGGACAAAGAAAAAACTGTTTATAAAGATTTAAAATAAGTTAAAAATAGTACTTTTGGTAAACAAAACTGAAGATAAGCATGTAAAAGGTTGAAAATATGTTGTAGGACAAAGACAGAATAAGCAAATAAAGGACAACCTCTTACCAAAAAATAAGTAATAAACAGATGGATAAACAAAAACCGAGACTAAAAAGGGTGCCAAAAAAAATTAAAGATGCACTTTTTTGACAATAAAGACACGATTTTTTATAAGAAAAACACTTCTAAATCATCTTAGGCTCTTGATACCACTTGTAGGTTCCCAAAACTTATATCATTTCACACATAATATGATGATTAAAAGAAAGATTAATAAAGAGATGAAGAGATATAGAAGATGGCAACTTCTAGAGAGAGAAAGTGAGATGTATTAGATTAGGAGAGAAGGATACAAATGAGAGAAAATGACCTAGAAGCACCACCTCCAAATGGTAGCATTTGGAGGTTTATATAGTTAGGATAAAGAGATGGGCCGGGCTTGGGCTTATGTAATGGACTAGACATAAACTAATACAATGTTAGATTAAACCAAGCCCGTTTACCCTTAACTAAACTACAAGACTATTACAACATTATTACAAGACTCGTTGATACAATAATGATCGTCACTTCTATTTCTAACAAAAATGATTAAATAAGCTATGCTAAGACTAAAATAAGCTACACCACTCACTTGTGAATGGAAATGGGGCATAAGCCACACTAAATCCAACACAGAGGGTTAATTAGGCCTATTAGTATGTGATTTTGACTTTTTGTGAAACAAGACCAAGTTTTTGTGGTGTTTTTGACTTACTAGAACCTAATGTGACATGTATCAAACAAATACAATAACACAAACAACTAGGAACATAGAGTAATAGCTAAATCCAAACACTACTGTTCTAAGTAGAAATCAAAAGAAACTGAGTGAATTGATATAACAACTTAAGCTAATGATCAGGAACTATCTAATAAGCTATTATAGAACTAAATAAGCAGTGATTAACTATAGATAAGCAATAAAGACAGAGAACACAGAAATTTAAGAAATTCCTTACAAAAAGCCTTCCAAGCAATCTTTTCATGAACCAAGGGCCACAGAACCAACCTTTAGAATCCCCACGGATTCACTAACCCACAGCCATCCAATATTTACTGTGCTCCAGCTTTTATCACCATTAACCTGCAACTTTGACTTTTGTTGACCTTTTTAAAATTTTTTTGATTTTTGATACTAAACTGTATTTTAGAGTTTCTAAAAGCTTAATTAAGCTTTATGGGAGCTTAAGTGAGCCTAAGAGTCCATGTAGTCTAATAATAACAAGAATACAGCTAATTAGGAAATTTGAAATAAAAGTGAAATTTTCATAAACTGAGATATAAATGGAAACTTGAAATTGATTGATGAAAAAGTTAGTATTACACTAATACAATGCTTAAAAGCTTGATTTTTAACTGAAAATGAAAGTTACAAACTAAACGAGACTATCTTTTCTAAATTTAACTACCACTAGCTCCATTGTGCTTCTCTTCTATTTATGGCTGAAGATTAGGGTTTTGGAGAGTCTTCTGAACATATCCCAACAAATCTTGACCATTAAAAAGCTCTCAATTGATCCTGACCCTTGATTTCTTTTTTGGCGGGAAATGCCGTTTTGGCATTTTCTTTGTATTGCGTGTGTGGGGAGGAGGAGCATTAAATGGGGAGGTGATGTTAGGTGCAGAGGGTGGTGGGATGGTGATGATGGGATTACAAGTGGGGATGGTTTTGCAGAGGTGGTATTGGAGGGGGTAAGTGGTTTTATGGGAGGGAAGGGTGTACAGTGGTTTTGGGGTGGTGGTGTTTGACCGGGGTTTGACCCTGGTATTAATACCAGTGTGGGCTTTTGTTTGTTGGGTCAAAAAGGGAGTGGGCTTGGTTGTGTTAGTTTTGGATTGGATTTGGGGTGGATTACTATTAAGGGTCCGGTTTGGTTTGTAGATATAACAAGGACCAATTGTGCAACTTTCAGAATTTTAAGGGACCTGAATTGCCAACCTTCCAAAGCCTTTCTAAGGGTGTAATTTGCCAAATGAGAATATTATAAGGACCTGTGTTGATTTTTCCATTTATGAAACTCCAGGGATCATTTTTGCCAATTTGCCAAACTCCAAGGACCTATTTTGTAACTTTTCCAAACTTTGCAACCAAAGGACCATTCCTGCCATAGATGAGAAGTACAAGGACAAAAATTATTTTTCTCAAAGTTTTAATATCCCAGGGACCATTTTTGTCAATTTTCAAAGTTGAGGGACTAAACTTGCAATTTTGTGAAACTTTGCACCAAAGGACTAAATATGTAATTTTGTGATTTAAAAGGACCTTTGGTAACTTTTTCAAGTTTTTAGAATAGACAGGGACTAGTTTGACAACTTTTGAAACATGAGGGACTGAAACTGCCAATTATGCAAACTTTGTTCATTTTTCATCTGTTTTTGATTATTTTGCATCTGAAACATATAAAACACATTCCTCGGATATTTTCAGTATTATGATGCATTTTTGAGTGTTTTTAGATGTTTTGGCAGCTCAGAATAGGTAAAAATGATGAGTATTTACACACTCATCATGCTAAGTCAGTTAAAACTGATGGGGTTGATGTTGGTAAAGTGGTTTAGGTTGCTAACCTAATGGTTGAGACTGCTGAAGTTAATGTTGCTAGTGTATCAGTTAGTGCTGCTGTAAAATAAAAAACTGTTAGTGTTGCTGAAGCAACTACAACTGTTGAAGAACTCACCATAGCTCAAACTCTTGAGGAGCTAAAGAGTACAAGACCCAAGGCTAAAGGGGTTATCACTAGTGAACCAACTCAGTCTACAACAACAACAACATAATCACAAAAACCACCACAAGGCAAAGGGAAAGGGATTTTAATTGAAGAACCTGTGGTAAAACCCTTATCCAAGAAAGCTCAAATGCAGCAAGATGAAGAAGTTGCAAAAGCTTTGCAAGCAGAGTATGAAGAAGAAAATAGAATTACAGCAGAGAAAGGAAGGATTGCATCTAAGAAAGAAGCCAAGAATATTACACTTATAAATGAATGGGAGCTAAGTGTGATGCAGACTGGGAATTGGCTCAAAGATTGCAATAGGATGAAATAGAAGGATTATCTGAGGCTAAAAAGGCAAAATTACTTGTAGAATTCTTTGAGAAGAAAAGAAAATTCTTTGCAGTCAAGAGGGCAGAAGAAAAGAGGAACAAACCACCAACCAAAGCTCAGAAAAGGAAGTTAAAGGGTACTTATCTAAAAAATATAGATCATTGGAAGCCAAGTCAGTTCAAGAACATGAGTTTTGAGAAGATTCAGGAAGTATTTGATAAGGTTCCAAATAGAGTAAACACATTTCTGCCAATGGAAACGGAAGAGGTGGTGGAGAGTTCCAAGCGGGCAGGTGAAGAGATAGGGCAGGAGGTTACTAAAAAGTAAAAGATTGATGAGCAGACATATCAAGATCAATAAGAAGGTGATGACAAGGAAATAGCTGAAATGCAACAATTAATAGTACTTGCTTCAGATAATGAAGAGGAAATTGTTGATGTTGTTCCTTTTAAGACTAAAGTACCTATTTTTGATTGGAAAACTGGTTATCATGGAAAGACAGCTTGGTGGGAGATAGTGAGAGCTGGTGGACAGTCTAAGAGGTTTATTACTTTTGGACAGTTGCTCAAAAGCTTTGATAGGGAGGAACTAGAAACTCTATGGAAGCTGGTCAAGGCTAAGTATGGATCTACAAGGCCAGATGACATCTTGGATAGAGTTCTTTGGGGAGATTTGAAAGTTATGTTTGAACCATATCTAGAAGATACAATATGGCATGATCAGTTTCAAAATAAAGTTTTGATTTAGAAGCTTTATCATTCTTGTGGAGTTCATACTGTCGCCATGAATGGACTTCAGTTCTACATGTTGGTTGAGAAAACATATCCTTTGAGTCTATCTACAGTTGGTCAGATGCTGAATGGAATAGTTAAACTTCAAATTGATGTTTTTGATGAAATGACCTATCAACTACTCAAGAAAATGGAGAGAATACTCAATCCAAAAAGAGAAGAAAAAGTAGTAAGGTGTTTGGAAACATCCTCCCAGTGATGGTTAAAGCTTTGAATGAAACTTGATGATTTTAGGAGAAAATGTCAAGTTTAGGGGAGGATTGATAGGAATTAAAGCTTCTTGATGCTATTAATGATACTGCTGTTCACATGGTTAAGACTGCTCTTAGGAATCAATGAAAATACTGTAAGTGTTTTACTGCTGCTGCTAAAGAGTTAAGACTGCTGGAACAAGTTAATACTGTTGTTGAACTTCAAGGGACATACACCAAGTAGTTAGTACTGCTAGTACAAACTTAGTGTTGCTAGTACTAAGTGACAACTACTGAAGAGTTAATGCTGCCAGAGTAAAGATTAAGACTGCTAGTTAGTTATTACTGCTGCTTATGTTATTAAGTCGGTTAGATATGTATAGAATGTTTTGATAAGTATAGAAAAGTTATAGAAAAGATTTATCTTGTATAGAAAGTTATTGTAGCCGCTTAGGACTACTTAGTCTATAAAAGGAGGTCTTAGGGCATTGAGATAGATACGTGATTTATATAGAGTTATAGCTTCAAGGCTGTAAACCCTAATACTTGCTAGAGTATTCGTATTATAGTCAATAATTTTGAAGTGTTGTTTGTTTGATAATCTTGTGTTCATAATTGTTCTAGTATACAAAGTTCTTCTTAAGATTGAAGTTTATATTCCGCATAAACTTTAATGCATTCAAAGGTAGTTTCTACTTAGTTGTGTTGAATTTATTCAATATAAGTTAACCTTTACAAGCTAAGGGAATTCGATCAAGTACATAACTGGGATCAACAATAACACCATTTGTAGTTTTCAACGTTTATAAATCTTATTAGAAATGAATCAAAGATTTTCAAGGAATAGTTTACGGAACACAATTCCGGTTGATGACAAATGAAACGCTCATATTAGAACTACAGGAGGCAGCTAGCTTTGCTTAGTTCATTCCTAGGAGAAGAGGATCCTATCAACTATAATACTTTGTATTACTTTTTGTGTTTGTTTAAGATCTCTACTTATACCATTTACAATCTTTCGTTTTAATAGAGGGGGAAATATTATGGATGCACATGGGTACAGTAGCTTGCCAACTTGCAATAGATAACACGTGCTTAGTATGTTAGGTTAACCATACTCTTGGTTTACCAGTACTTTTAGGAATATAAATATTCCAATGAAAGACTCGGTCATCCCGAGTATCCAATAGCATTAAGTTAGCTCGTAGTCTTTACTATCATTAGTTAGTAATAGTTTAGTTTTAGTAACATCGTGGAGGAAGGATGGGTCTTTACCCACTGTACACCCGATCCACAGCCCGAGAGGGGGCGTTTCATGTAACACTATAAATACCCCTCTCCCACCAAGGGAGAGGGTTGGACCTTCATTTGCAATCTAATATTATCTAGTTTTCTCTCAAGACTCCCACCTCTCTTTCTCTCTCTAACATCTCTCTAGAATTTTTCAACATATTCTATCCATAACACCTAACCATCCATGTTTTGATTATTAGTATGCTTTAATTGGTATCAAGAGCCATGGTTACATCTTAGGGATTGTGTATACTCGGATTTGGTGCTTGGTTTTTGTGTTTCCCTTGTGGTTTAAATGTATTTAGAAGAAAAAATCATAGTTTGATCTCATTAGTGGTTTATGTTCTGTTTTTATTGTACTTTCGTGGTTAGTGGTGTTAGAGTTACTTTGTTTTTCAGTTGGATAGGTTGAATCATTCGTTGGTTTGTTGTTTGATGCATTTTATGCAAATTTTCTTCCTAGCGAGTTGGTTCTCGGAGCGAATTTCATTGTAGCGATTTGGTTGGACTGACCAGCGAGTTGGGTATAGCAAGTTGTTGTTTTGCTATATTTGGAAAAACAGACAAATCGCTAGAAAGCAACTTGTTTGTCTGTTGTGATAGCTAGTTGTCAGACATGTCTTTATGTGACCAGCGAGTTGGTCTTAGCGAGTTGCATTTCAGCGAGTTGTTTCCAGTGAGTTGGTGGCTAGTGATTTGGTTTTCATCGAGTTGCTTATTCAGCGAGTTGCTTATACAGCGAGTTGCTTACCCAGCGAGTTGCCATTCTAGAGAGTTGCTTATTTAGCGATTTGAGTCATAGCGATTTGGTTCAATCAGCGAGTTCTCTCACTGCAAATTGCATCTAGCGAGTTGGAGTCATAGCGAGTTGGAAGGTAGTGAGTTGGTCATTTAGTGATTTGCTAATTTCAGCGAGTTGCTCACTCAGAGATTGGAATTCCAGTGATTTGTTAAGTTAAAGATTTGGTCTTGTGTAAGTTTTGTGACTAGTGAATTGTTGCATCTTAAGTTGTTACGACTAACCTAACTGTAATTTGACGTTGTGAGTTAACTCTTACGACTTGAATTATTACATGTGGATCTGTTGTAATTTGACTTGGTACGACTAAACACTTATTACAATTCGATCACAATTTGATCAATATCTTATACTTAGACTTACTCATTAACCACATCTTACGGTTTCTTTTGGTGACTTTAGAAAATCCCGCGAAAGAATCAATCTTTTGGTTTAAGTTACAAAAGTTGTAAAATCCCAACTAAGATCGTATTATGGCATGTACCACTTCTTTTGATGACATTCAACCTGCCGGGTTCGATACCCGCCCTCCTATGCTTAATAGGACGAATTATGAGTCATGGCACAAAGAATTCGACTCTACTGCTTAGGAAAAGAGAATGGTGTCAACATACTGAAATCCATCGATTAAGGACCTTTCAAATGGGCACCACTAGAGACACTGTCGCAACTATTGAGAATCAAGCTGCTGTTCTTGGACCAAACAGACCACGCAGCTACAGTGATCTATCTGATGAAGAAAAGAAACGTTATGATGCTGACATTAGAGCATCAAACATTGTCATTCAAGGGCTTCCTAAAGATGTCTACAAGCTCATAAGTTACAACACGGAATCCAAAGCGGTTTGGGACAATGTCAAAATGCTTCTTGCTGGGTCTGAGTTAACCAAAGAAAATCATGAGTCTCAGTTGTATGATGAATTTGAGTACGTCAAGATGAATCCGGGTGAAAGCATCACTGACTACTATGTCAGGTTTCACAAGCTGGTGAATGATATGCGGATCATTAAGATGACAATGCCTAACATTCAGCTTAACTCCAAATTTGTGAACAACATGGCACCTGAATGGGATAGGTTTGTGACGTCTATTAAACTCAACAAAGGTCTTAGAGATACTACTCATGAACAACTGTATGCTTATCTCCAACAACATGAAAAGCACGCTGCTTATGATCGGTTATGCGGGAAAAACTCTCCTACTGCAACAAATGACTCTCTTGCATTTGTTTCAAATATTCAGCAGCTCGGTCAATCCTCTAATGATCAAGTTCAACAGCATCATTCTTCATCATTGCCACTAACATCACTTGGTCAATCATCAACATCCTCACCATCTGCTATGAACACTCATATGGACTCTGGATACTCCCACACTGATGATGATTGATAATCTTTCTAATCAAGTTTCTTTACTCGTCCAACAATTCAGAACAACACTTCCTCAAACTAACAACCAACTATGAACTTCATCTAACCCACGCAATCAGGCAATTGTGGAAGATGGAAGGTTGTTGTTCAGAATGTGCAAGGTAGACAGAACTTGAATCAAAGGAATGTTGCTCGTGGGAATGTGCCAAATAGAGTGGGGAATGCAATTTAGGGACAAGCTAGACAACCTAAGTGCTACAACTGTGGAGGAATGGGATACATAGCAAGGAATTGTACTCAACCTAAGCGTCCACAAAACTCCGATTACTTCAAAGATAAAATGCTGCTGATGCAAGCATAGGAGAATGGAGCTGCTTTGGATGAAGAGGCACTACTCTTTCTTGCTAGAGATGAAGGAAACACGTTTGTTGCAGATGTTGATGATCAACTAGTTCAAGATATGGCTCTTAATGACCCCAACATATTCCAAGCTGATGACTGTGATGCCTTTGACTCAGATGTTGATGACGAACCTACTGCTCAAACCATATTTATGGCACATCTCTCTTCTGCAGCATCTTCTTCACAACCATCCGGTTCCTCCACCACACCAGCTATCTCCGAGGTACGAAATCCACACAACATGATTAACTTGGTTGATGCACCGGAGGTTCATAATGCGGTATAACCCACTGATATTGGTGTTACAAATACTACCAATATGGGGAATAGTAATGTTATCCCATATGAACAGTATGTGAGCCACAATATCATGTCTGTTGTACCAAATCATGCACCTTCTGTTGTAGACAATGATTGTGATTTGCATAAGCACACTATTTATACTCCTGATGATACCCTGACCACTAGACTTAACATCCTTAAGGATCATGTGGCCTTATATGAACAACGTGCAAAATCTGAACTAACTGAACGTGAGAAAAAATGGATATGCAAATGCGTGTACTTGTAACAGAACGTAACAAAATGGAAGAAACATTTAAAATGGAGTTAGATTCTTTGCAAAAGTAACTTGATCAGTCTGTTAAACAAAAATAGGAGATACAGAAAAGTATGATCACGCAAAAACTTGATTTTCAGAAAAAGGAAACAAAACTCTTAAATGATTTTTCTTGCCTTAAAACGTTAAAGAATAAGCTCGAAGACAAATTGTACACGCAAGGCCAAACCATTAAAAATGCTTAAATGATACAGAAACATAGGAAGTTAAGTGATTAACATAGTGAAAAGGACATAGAAAAACCTAAGACCAATTTCCTTAGAAGCGGTATAGGTGCACAGCCTGCATTATATGATGCAAACATTATGCTTGGCCTAATCATGCCCCTCCTGATACGAGATCCAATGATGAGACCAATTAGATAGAAGATAGAACCAGAGAAATACTAGCTCAGAAATTAAAGGATCCCATGTGCATAGCTAATAAAATCCTGTACAATTATGACTACTCTGATGACAATAGATTAGCCTTTGTACCTCAAAAGAAGTTAACCCCTGAGCAAATATTTTGGAATTTTGACTTAGAAAAAATAAAAGCTGAAAGACTTGAGGGTAACACTCGTACAGTTTTTAAGATAGCTGATCCTATGTTATATCCTCAACATACACCCCATGCATCTTGTTCCTTTAACTCTCCCCACGCATTGTAACACCCTAATTGGTCTATACCTTCTTTGTCAATTATTTGCTTATTTTAATAAAACATGTAAAAAGAGAATTACACCAACAGGGATAACTGAAGGGGGAAGGGGTTTTGAACAAACAAAACGGTGCTACTTAACTGAGGTCATGCCATTCTTTAAGCTTCTCAAAGAATATTTTGAGGGTCTTCACAAAACCCTAAACAATGATGTGACTGAAATGAAAGAAGTTTTTAAAACAATGGAAAATGAGGGAAAACAATTGGTAATTGATCTTAAACATAGTGAAACTGATAGAAAAAATATTCTCATCATGAATGAGAATTTGATTGCTAAATGTATTGCTCAGGATGTATTTTATATCACTGATTCTGCATTATCTGCTTTTCAATTTCATAAGATGTCGGTTACACTGAATGTTTTCCAGAATCGTGTTGTTGAGCTTGAGGGGGAGAATTTAAAATCACATCAAAAAATTCAAAACGATGATCATGATAACATGGTCAGGAATTTCTCGAAACTAGAGGTTGATAATCTCAATTTGCAATTAAAATATCAATATCAAGAAGAAAGAATTAACATTTCAAATGTCAAGACATCTAAGGATGCCCCTAAATTTGGTGTGTATTTTGAATTAACTAAACGCGATGAAAAAATTCAAGCTCATACGAAAACGATTCGAAAGTTGAGGGCTCAAATCGCCCAATTAAAATCCAACTTGAGTGAAGTACCTGACACCAATAATCCAAAGTCGATAGATTCTTACAAATTTCAAAATCAAGAAAACATTGACAAATTGCAACATGAGAATGAGTGGCTTAAAGCTGAAATTTCTAATGCTAAGCAACGTTACAAAGAGTTATTTGAGTCAATTAAAATCACTCGTGTGACAAACAATGAAAAAATAACTTCTTTGTTAAATGAGATTGAGAATCTAAAGACTAAGGTGAAAGGAAAAATGTCGGTTATTTCATGTGACCATGTGTCCTCTAAGGTTTGTGCTTGTAAGAAATAAGCATGTGATGTTGTGTTTATTCCTTTTCCCCTTAGGAATAATAAGTTAGTTCATAGTGACTATCTTAGACCTCTTAAGGACTGCTTAGACATGCTTCGTGAAATAGTTGAAGAGAATAAGATAGCAAAACCTCTTGATGATGCTATAGTAGATGCCTGCTTTCTCACTAATAGATCTCAGGAACTCTTGGAATATGCGATTGGTACATGCCCTAAGATTGATAACAAGCAAGTTAGGACATCTGCATCATCCTCTAAGTCTAAGAACAAACATGCTACTTTTGTTGAACCTTTGAGAACATCGAAAGTCAACACATCATCTTCTGAAAACCAACTGGCAATCAAGCAAACTAATGTTCCCATCATTGCTTCTACAGGAGTAAATACAAAGAATGATAGGACTTCGCCAGCTAAGAGTACACTTGTGAAGGAAGTAGAAGACCACCTTAGGAACAATAAATTTGATTTGAATGAAATGAATCGTGTTGATTCTAGTATTAGCTATAAGTGTACTGTAATTAATTTGAATTCTGCGGCTACTTGTAAGATTTGTAATGACTGCTTAATTTCTGGTAATCATGATGATTGTGTTGTGTCATTTTTAAAATCTCTTAATCGATCCCCTGTTATAAGAGTTAAGAAATCTAAAGTGAAAAATCGTGTTTGGAAAGCAACTGGCAAGTTATTCACAAATTTTGGTTATCAATGGAAGCCTACTGGAAGAAAATTCACTCTAGGAGAAAAGTGCCCCTTGACTAGGATCAGTAACTCTAAAATAGTGCCAATTAAGGAATGGAGACCAACTAACAGAATGTTCCCACTAGAAGCACAATGTACCATTTCTAGGTCTAGTGCATCATCTAGTAAATATACCACTAGTGTCCCCATGACCTATGAAAATCCAATATTTGTATGTGCTAACCAAACGGACCCAAATTGCTTGTAGGGCTCCAACTTTTTCAGTTATCCACCGGTGTCTTTGTTCAAATGCAGGTCGTACAAATCATCCTTTGGTATTTGGACTCAGGCTGCTTAAAACATATGACTGGGGATCGCTCATGACTCAGAAATTTTGTGAAAAAGTTTATCGAGACAGTTAGGTTCAGGAATGACCACTTTGGGGCTATTATGGGTTATGGAGATTATGTGTTCGGTGACAGTGTGATCTCCATAGTGTACTATGTGGAAGGACTTGGGCACAACCTATTGTAACAAACCGGAAATTTTCAAACCAATATTTCAATAATAAATGTTAATTTATTATTACTTAACTATTAAACTAAGCACTCATGAGCTTTCATAACTATTTCGGGAAATAAACCCGCACACTATAGCTTATAGTAACCTACCATATTGTTTATTTTATCAGAAAATGTGAACATTTTGTTTTCTGACTATTACTGAGTATTTACGAGAAATATCTCGCACACAACACCACACGTGAAACGACACAAACCTAGTAATGGCATAAATCAAATAATCATTTCTCGGAGTCAATAATTTTGTTTTTATATTACTTTTTTAAAAATGTTTCCAGGATTTATATATATATTTTTCGCGTTTACACCAAACCGGGGTACCGCAATTACACCTTAGCTCAACGGGACACGGAGTACACGAAATAACTTTAATAATAATAATAACACTCCCAATTTGTCATCACCTCCCTTGGATAACACCAATCTCACACACTGCTATAACATTTCTCCTCCAACACATCTCAGACCTATCTCACTGGGTCTATGACTGTATCACTTTCACCTCCTTCCTAAGGTCTACCAATCGATACCAGGCTTATAGGGATAGAGGAAAGATGGCGACCTTTGCTCAAAATGAATGTTTCTCCTCTCCCAGGCCCAAAAGGAGTGTGGAAGACTTTCTACTATGTTTTCGTGTTATTGGCATTCGTTTCCCAGAGATCCACACACTCTCAATCTCACCACTCACTAATCATCACAAGATCAAGTTTTGATAAAGGTTTTGGGTTTCCAGAAATTTTTGGGTTCTGCTTGAAATCGATAGAGTGTAAAACCGTATTTGGGTCTCGGTTAAACCCTCATCTCACTTACAAATCTTCACAAGAACAAGGTCTCTGCTAAGGGTTGATTCGGTTGGTTGCATGGGCTTCGCTTGGATTCGGTTGGGTTATAATTTGTATTTGGTGTTTCATCGTTCCTGGTCTTCCTCTCCATCGAACCACTCACACCTCTTGCTAAGGTCTTTTTAATTTCCTCATAACCTATAAATTATTAATTTGGCTTGTTGTTAAAGTTGATGCTCCGGTTTGTTTCAAATTATAATCTCATATCGATTTATGTTTATCGATCGACATATACATATATGAGTTTGGCTTTCGTTGTTGTTGAATTATCTTGTGTGGCAACTAATAAATTACAAACTAAAAACTAAGGTTGGCTCAAGCATTGAAGTGCTTATTTTATCATTGTTTTTGCTTATCCATATTGGCTTATTATGTTAAATCTTGGGATAAAATAGATAAATGTTGTTTAGTGATCGAAGACCCACTGTCTCAAATAGTTGGGTGTTGGGTGTTTGTTTATTTGTACCACTAATGCTTATTTCAATCATTTAAAAGCTTGTTGAGTATTGGGATTTGCATATTGAACTAAAAAGGATTTGGTTGAAATTTGATGTTGGTGTTTCTGTCATGATTGGGTGTGTCGAGGCCTACACTACCCAACAATGGGTACCCCTTTGGTCGTGTTTCTTTTGTGTGTCGACTCATTGTACCAACAGTGAGTGACTTTGGTTTTGCTCCTTCTTTTCTAGCAATCATCAATGGGATGGTTTATGTTGCTTTTTGGATTTTGGCAGTGTCAATATTTCTTAGACTTAAATGCATTTGATTTGGTCCAACATGTTTTAATAACTAAAAATGGGTATTGGGTAATTTTATGTTTTGGTGAATTTAGTAAACTGAAAATGTGCCTGGGATTAATTGTGTTTTGGTATGGCAAATGTGCCTCGAAAATTTATCTGCGAGATACGGGTTGACCCACTATTCAGTGGGTATCCTTGCTTTTACTTCTTTTCTTTCTTTACACTCAAATTACAACTTTAATTTTTGTAGATGGTCAAATCTCAATATCGTTGTTTTGCTCACTGATGGTTCTAAGTACCAAACATGAATATCCAAGATTTTTGCAAAAAGAAGTACTCCATATTCATTTTATGATTTGGATTTTAGACAACATATTTTAATGGTGACAAGGTGACCCCTCCATAGAGATTTTGGGAAAACAATCACGTAGTCATTTAAAAGAAAAAGGCAACTTATCTTTAATAATACTCATATGTGTATCCATTGTTTATTTTTGGTTTTGCCTTACCTATGCGTTTGGTTTATTTATTATGGGTGTCGAGAAGGGGCTGTTGAGCCAAGCCCAATCTGTAGCCCAACCTAAGCCCAACCAAGGGTGCATTGCTGTTACAGTAAGGGTGCGTCCGGGTCTTGTTTGTGTCGGGAGTGTTTGAATTGTTTTGCTCACTATTAAAAACAATATTACAACAAAACTAGTAACATGATGGTTTAACTTTACGGAATTGGAATTTGGTCATGTTATTTTTGGTTTTGTACTGTGTTTGCGGCGGGTGTGTGAGTCGAAGCCCACACCGAGCCCAACTAGCATCCAAAAATACTTATGTGATTTCCGACTTATTTTGTTATATTATCTCACAACTTGATGTGACTTAATCGACTCACCCAACTCATTGTTACACGACGTTAATTTACGATATAAAATTTACTAAACATATTATAAGCTATAACTATAATCAAAACTTAAGTTTTTGAACCATTAGTCTATACCTCATAATCAAACTAAACGAAACTTATTCTAATGACTACAGTATATTATTCATCGTGACGCTTAGTCACCACGTATGATTAAAACATAGTACGTACAAACATGTCATGCCCGATTTTCTAAAAATCCTACACTTATAGCTTATAAGTGCATCTTTTTTTTTTACAAACTCTTTTAATAAAACTATTACTTAAAGTATAATTTTTACACTCTTATTATTAACTAACATTTAGCTTTTAAATGACATTCTTATAATCCGAATTCGTCTATCATTTACTCGTGATTACTCCTCATACATCATCTTTCGGTTATTGTCGAACCGAAGATTATTCATATTTGATACTTTTATACACTTCCAGGAGCCAATACTTACAAACACTTAAAAGTTGTTTTCAAACTTAAATGCTGTCACACAAGCAACAACGACAAAAACACTTTAAAACTTTTAAGCTCATCGAGTTTTATACTAGAACTGTGAACTAAACTTGCCATACTAATCTAGGTCGCGTGTCGGTGCCGCATACTATCACTACTTGATACATTATTCTATTTAGATTGCTTTACTGAGGTGAGTTCATACCCCCTACTTTTACTGGTTTTTTTATAACTGTTTTGGGGGAGAATACATGCTCGTTTTTAACTAAACACAATGTTTGTTTATACTTAAACTCATTACTTGCTCTTACTTGAAACATGACTCATTTACTTATTGCATACTGGATTACCTTATTATGGACACAAGTGTTTAAACCATATATGTGAGTTTATAGCCCCACTTTACTTATACTTGCTTTACCAAAATGGGGGTGAGAAACATACAAAACACTTTTATGGACCAATACTATGCTTAAAAACTATTACGTGGAAAGCCTAAGCCCTTGACCCCATACTTATGCCCACTTTCATGAACCATTAGTTCCTGCGGGAAACGCGATTGCTATAGATAGATCTATTGGGGTGACTCCCCCGTTCGGTTGGCCATTCATAGGTCAATGCGAAACGTATATCATATCGGAATCGAGTGTATTGGGATAAACACTCGCCATGGGCCCCTTTTTATTATGACAACATTTTGCATACACCATTGTCGTAGTTTCGGTTGCATGAACTTGGTGCTAGCGTAATAGACTTTTACTTTTGTGTGACATTATATTCGTTGTAATGACCACATACCTTACCTATGGTCCGACTTTATGCATAATACTTATGGTCTACTTTAATGACACTTTTCATGACGTCGTGGCTAAAGCAGTGGTCACTATACTGAACTTGACTTGTATGTGAACATTTATTCACACTCGGAAACCTTGTGGTCCACACTATTAATTTACTTATTTTCATGACATTGTGAGCGACACAATGGTCACAAGACTTTATATTGAACTCTCATTACTTTTACTCTACATTGTTACTCATACAAACATATGAACTCACCAACCTCGTGTTGACACTTTTTAGCATGTATTTTCAGGTTTAAGGCGATAGCTAACTATTGAAGGCTTTGGCATGGCATGGTCATAGATGACTCTGACATATAATTGGGACCGCTTAAACTCTTTTATGGGCCTATATTTCCGTATTATCTCTTTTTAACAATGTAAATTGAATATTTTTGATAATGAAAGGTATTCAAAATGGTTGAGATATAAACCGTTCTTTGTACTTGTGTTATAATACTAATTGAGTAGCACCCCAGTGACATGTATGCTTCCGCTGGACCCGATTATGGGGGTGTTACACCTATTCTCAGTTGGTCAATTTTGTGATTTCGATCTCGAAGTTGCCTTTAGAAAACATACATGCTTTGTTAGAGAGTTGGATGGAATTGATCTCCTTAAAGGAAGTCGTGGCACAAACCTTTACACCATCTCTATAGAAGATATGATGCGGTCCTCTCCCATTTGCTTGCTTTCTAACCCCTCGAAGAACAAATCATGGCTATGGCATCGTCGGTTGAATCATTTGAACTTCGGCACCATTAATGAACTTACTCGCAAGGATCTTGTTCGAGGCATACCCAGGTTGAAATATGAAAAGATCATCTTTGTTCTGCCTGTCAACTGGGAAAAAGCAAGAAACACACACACAAACCCAAACCAGCTAACTCCATTACAGAAGTTCTCCATACCCTTCACATGGATCTGTGCGGACCAATGAGAGTACAGAGTTTTAATGGGAAAAGATAAATTCTAGTAATTGTTGACGATTACTCTTGATTTACTTGGGTAAGTTCTTGAGATAAAAGGATGAAACTCTGGAGATCATCATTAAACTTATCAAGCAACTGCAAGTTAGACTCAACAAAACTATCAGAATCATTCGCACAGACAATGGAACAGAGTTTGTTAATAAACAACTTACTCAATTTTATGAAAGTATTGGCATCAGTCATTAAATGAGTGTTCCTCGCACTCCTCAGCAAAATGGAGTCGTAGAAAGACGGAATCGTACTCTAGTTGAAGCTGCTCGTATGATGCTGATATTTTCTAGAACTCCAATGTTTCTTTGGGCTGAGTCTATTGCTACTACTTGCTATACTCAAAATCAATCGTTGATACATCCTCTCCACAACAAAACACCATATGAGCTAGTGCATCTTAGGAAACCTTATCTCTCTTTTCTTCGTGTGTTTGGTGCACTTTGCTATCCAACAAACGATAGTGAAGACTTGGGTAAACTTAAGGCTAAGGCAGATATTGGAGTATTTGTTGGATATGCACCAGATCGAAAGGGATACAGAATCTACAACAAAAGAACCCGACAAATCATGGAAACTATCCATGTCACATTTGATGAGCTAACTGAGCATACGGTTTCAGGACATACCAGTTCTGGACCCGCACCTAATCCTTTGTCTCCTGGACCAATCAGTTCAGGCCTTGTACAGAATCTCTCTCCTGCCATTCCCTATGTACCTCCCTCAAGTGACGAATTGAAGAAGTTGTTTGATCCCATGTTTGATGAATACTTTGATTCACAACAAGCTCATGACCCAGAACTACATGTTGTTGAGCCTCTTGCTGCTATTGCCAATGCTCCACAAGAAGCAAATGGACCATCTGCCTCAATCTCCATTGGTCAGGATGCGCCCTCTACCAGCAATTCACAAACCACATCAAACGTTCAAAGTTCGTCTATACATCTGGGAACTGCAGTTGATACTTCCTGTGATGTAAATCCTTTTGCTCCACTTGATGATGAGTCGTTTGAAAATATCTTTGCTCTTGAATCCTCTAATGAAGCTACCTCCTCAGGAGAATCAAACACAGCTACATCAGTTCACTACCCTCAACCACACGACCATCTCAGAAAATGAACCAATGATCACCCAATTGACAACATCATAGGGAATCCTTCTCGACCAGTGTCTACATGAAAGTAACTTGCCACCGATGCCTTGTGGTGCTTCTTTAACTCCATTCTATCCAAGACCGAACCCAAAGATTTCAAAGATGCCTTGTCTAAAGAATCCTGGTTCACAGCAATGCAAGAAGAGATCCATGAATTCGATCGTCTTGATGTATAGGAGTTAGTGCCTCCTCCGGAATGTGCAATGATTATTGCTCTTAAGTGGATCTTCAAAGTAAAACTTGATGAGCATGGTGATGTTTTGAAAAACAAGGCACGGTTAGTTGCTAAAGGATATAGTCAACAAGAGGGAATTGACTTTGAAGAATTGTTTGCTCCTGTTGCTCGTATTGAGGCCATTAGAATATTTCTCGCCAATGCTGCTAGTAGCAACATAATTGTCTACTAAATGGATGTTAAGACTGCCTTCCTAAATGGTGATTTGAAAGAAGTAGTCTATGTTACTCAGCCTGAAAGATTCGTGAACCCTGAACGGCCCAATCATGTGTACCGTTTGAAGAAAGCTCTCTATGGCCTAAAACAAGCACCCAGGGCTTGGTACGACACTTTGTCCAAGTTCCTTCTAGCAAACCAATTCACCAAGGGTGTCGTTGATCCTACTTTGTTCACCAGGAAGACGGGAAATCATCTGCTTCATGTTCAGATCTAAGTAGATGATATCATATTTGCTTCTTCTGATCCTACTGAATGTGATCGTTTCTCAAAGGAAGTGAGTTCCAAGTTCCAAATGTCGATGATGGGACAGATGTCATTTTTCTTGGGGTTGCAAATCTCATAAAGTCCAAGTGGAATCTCCATTAATCAAGCCAAATATGCTAATGACATTTTGAAGAAATTTGGTTTTGATACAAGTGACTTAGTTGATACTCCAATGGTTGAAAGATCCAAACTTGATGATGATACATCTGGTGTCCCAATTGATCAAACCAAACACAGAAGTATGATTGGATCTCTTATGATCTCACTGCTAGCAGGCCAGATCTTCTATTTGCGGTATGTATGTGTGCTCGGTATCAATCCAAGCCTACCAAAAAGCACTTAGAAGAAGTCAAGAGGGTATTTTGGTATCTCCAAGGGACTATTCACATGGGTCTCTGGTACCCTAAAGACACTGCTATGGCTCTCACGGCCTACTCAGATGCAGACCATGCGGGGTGTCAAGATACTCGACGAAGTACTTCAGGAGGTTCTCAATTTCTGGGTGAGAAACTTGTAAGCTGGTCATCAAAGAAGCAAATGAGTACATCAATATCGTCCACAGAGGTTGAATACATAGCTATCTCTTCATGTTGTTCTCAAATTTTGTGGATGAGATCACAACTATCGGACTATGGTTTTGCTTTCAACAAAGTTCTGATGTATTGTGATAATAGAAGTGCCATTGCTCTATGCTGTAACAATGTCCAGCATTCCAGATCCAAGCATATCGACATCCGTCATCACTTCATCAGGGAACAAGTAGAGAAAGGGGTAGTGGAACTTTACTTCGTGAGGACAGAGTTTTAGCTGACTGACATCTTTACAAAGGCTCTTTCGCAAGAAAGGTTTCAGTTTATTCTTCCACGACTTGGGATGAAGAGCCTTACGCCAGAATCTCTCAAAAGTCTTCAGGAAGACAATGAGGAGTAATGGATTTTCCTCACAAATCCTTTGTACATCGTTTAAAACAAAAAGAAAATAGAAATATATAAAACCTAAAAAACCATAAAAATATGAAAAATCATTAAAAAATCCAAAAATATTCTTCTCACGACATGTCTCTTGTGCAATCAATATTATGTACGTTTCTAGAAATGTCATTCAATAATGACACTGAAACATACATATTCTTGAGCAAGAGTTTTTATGTTATCTTCAAATGATGTTTTTTCTAAAACATGTCGTTTCCTAAAATATTCTTTCAATACGGTTTGCTATTACTTCAGATAGTAACCCATTCTTCAAAATGAGGAAAGCACGTCGCCAAAAAGACGGCTATTCCTGTCAACAGGAGATTAACTTCTCCCGGGCATGGATTACTTCATATCCATGTTTCATCGACTTGATGTACGTTTCAGTGCATCATTTCTCGTATAAGAAGAGAAGTCTTCTTTACATCACAAATACTTTTCCTTCAATGATTCTTCGGGAAAGTGTATGTGCTAAACTTGGTGGTACCGTGATTTCTGAAAATAAATCAGACTTGAAATTTTGTATAAAATTTTCCACTCAATCGATGCTAAATGATTAAACTTTTAAGTAAAATGATAAATTGAAAATAGGTCATCGATTGAGGGGGAGAATGATTTCAAAAACCTATATCATCAAAAACAAGATCTTTGTTCATAACAAGCAGTGAATAATATGTGATTTTTTATGTGTTAGAATATGAATTTTTCATGAGTTTCTCGTTAAATTCTAAATCATTTATAAACTCATCATTTCTAACACATAACATGCTCCCTTAAGGATTGAGGGGGAGCAATGTATTGTCTCATTATCAAAATATCTTTAATTAGACCACATTTTTCTCCCAAACTTTTCTAACTTATTTAAATCGCTTGGGATCACAAATCTCAAATGGTTTGAAATTTTTGATCAGGGGAGAAAATGTGATTTAAATATGAAATCTGATAAAAATGTGATTATTTTGGACTTATACAAACGCTCTCCCATATGTGCTAAACTCTTTTGTACATCAATGCACATATTGAGGGGGAGCAAATGGTTTGTGGAAAAAGGATCTTGCATCTCATGTGAGCGAAACTCAAACTTTAATCAATGAATTGACGAAACAAAAACTGTCACTAATCGAAAGGACTAGTCCTAGACGGGTAATAACTTCAAGCTCTAACCACTGATGTAAGCGTATCTTGAAGAGGACTTGTCTAAGTAGAGTGTACCATTTCAAGAAACCTTTTGTGGATTTGATCGGGTCGGGTAATAACTTCAAGCTAGTCCAACTTGTCATGTAAGCGTGTCTCGAATGCCTGTTCATATTTACTAAAGGTGGATCAATTCAAAAGTGCAAACTCTTCCTGACATGTGCAAATAAAAACATATGAGCACATGTTAAGGGGGAGCATTTGAAAATGGTAAAACTCTCATTGTGTTAACAAAATGTGTTACTCAATCATAAACACGTTGAGAGAATTTTCAATGATTTGGTTTACGGCAACATAGGATGGTCGTGGTGTTATAAGGTGACTAAGGTTAGGAAAACCGTCCTATGATCCACCAGAGCCGGAGGGATCTTGATGCGTGTGGATTGCAACGCAAAAGTTTTACTTCTCAAGGGATCTTGAGAAGCTTACAATCCCCGCCAGACAAGTGTACCTGACCTATGTAGTATAATGTAGTGGTAAGTACCGGGGGATTGATCGTCCTCCAAAGGGAATAGCGTTTGTTAGGATTAAAAATGATCTAAACTAGGTCTATGGGTGAGGGATGATTCTTTTTGTATTTTTATATTTTATAGAAAACAAGTAAAATTCTCGGGTTTTGAAAGAGTGGGAGGAATTAGTTGCTAGTCAACTAATCCAAATACTACAAATGCAAATAAAAATAAAATAACTGAAAAATAGGTGTGAGAGACTTCTAATATGGAGATAAATGTGTTTACTTAGGTTTCACTACTCCCTAGTTATCTTTTACTGATTGATAGGTTTGTTACAATTGCGTGGATGCCGGGTTGTATTCCTTAATACCATTCGTGGGGCTGTGTACGATCTTCCCCAACTCTATAAGCTCTTATCTCCTCCTAAGACGACACGTTAAGCGCCCAATCCTAGGGATTATAAACAGTAGCTCATGCATTAAATATTGATTCATATTTCTTAAGACGTTCAAGCATGTTACCAAATAGGAGTTTAGCCAGTTTTCTTAAGCCTAACATCGATAAACATCCACCCACAACAATTAATAACAAACCATTTAACAAATAATCAATAACTAGGTTTCATTAGACCAAAGAAAACACAAACAAACCTAGCCTAGCATGTTAAAAGAAAGACAAGCGTAAGATAAAATCAAACAACACATAGACATATTGAATGATTGATAGATTACATATCTTCAATTAATCATGGAAGAAAAGAGGCTTTGAAACCTCAAAATAGCAACAAAAGTCGACTAGGGTTCGTACCCTAAGTTCCTACCAAAAGTCCTCTCCTTGTGAATGAAAAATAGAAAAGTATATATAGATTTTACAACTTGACGGCGTCACCTTTTAGGATGTGACGTCGTCATCTCGCCGTGTTAGGGTTCCTTAATTGCCTAGATCCAATCTTGACGCCGTCTGGTTGGAAGGTGTTTTGGGCCGTCTCTCTTTAACTTAAAACGTGACCACCTTGGTGAAATAACACGTGACGCCGTCACGTGTAAATGCCTCAAAATCTTTATGGCCCGTCAAGTGCAAAGTAAATATCCACTTCTTTATCAACAAGTGACGGCGTCACCTTGTAGCTTTTGACGCCGTCAGGTACTGTTCCAGCTTGAATTCTTGACTTTGACTTTTTCTTCACTTTTTTGCTCTAAAGCCGTCCAAAATGCTATGTTTTCCAGAATTCCTACCAAAAGTACCTAAAATGACAAAAGGAACGATTTAAGGCAATATTTGATCATATTATCACGACTTAAGGCTTAAATGACCCCTTAAAAGCATAACACTTTTCGTCTCATCAAATACACTTACACTTGAGATTTGCTTGTCCTCAAGCAAATGCGCTTTTATTCTAATCAAAATATAGGATAGGGTTAATTTAACATTAATATAAAAGTAATTACAACAAATGATCGTTCCACCTTAATCAAAATAAGCACGAAAATCATACACTAGCACCTCACAAATAGTGTTTGGATACTCTCATCTCTCGGGTGTTATAAACCTATATATAATTAATGGAAATGGAAAAACTATCACTCACTACCTGTCATAGCAAATAGATTACCATAGGCTTGGGAAAGGATCAAAAACCTCATCCACTAGGCGTCAGCACTTAAGATAAACTATCAAAGAGGGTTTTTCAAGGCTTATAATGTTAGGTGTAGGGATATGGAAAACACAGTTTGTTGGATAAAGGATATTTTACTGGTGGCAAGTTAATCATCTAGGTCAATTACATGTATAATGCGGCGTTGCTAAGCCAAGACTCGACTCGACTTAAGCTAATCATAAACATAAACATAAACATAAATAAAAGAAATGGGATGGCAGTCCGTATATTTTTTTTGTTTTCTTTTTTTTTCTACTTTTTTTCTTTTTCTTGATTTTTTCGATTTTTTTTTTTTCATACACTATTGCCCTACCATCCAAAATAATACATCAAAGGGGCCTTGGTTCTCCCCTTACAATTGAACTTTTACATACTTTACATGTAACTATTCTAATGACTCGAATTAAGATAATTGAAACAATTGGAATACTTTAAAAACATTTTGCACATACGGGGGTAATAATTGATGTTCTTCCCCATTACTCCATAACATTAGTACTTTACCTATGAGTCTCAATCGTCCCAAAACAATATGTACAAGATATGACTCGACTTAGCAACCATGTAATCAATTAGACAATTAACTAAGGGTTTAAACAAATGTTGTAACAATAATGCACTAAAGATAAGTGCATACAAGGAAGGCTAAGGTGATTTGGGTGTACATTTGGGGGTGGGTTGTAAATAAATTATATCTTTAAGTCAAATGCTTAAAGTTAGAAACAAAAAAGATAGGCTCTTAGGGGTGTACTAGGGGTATCGTGTACTAAAAATGAGTACATCGCAAAGGTGTGGGAGGATTACTTGACCAATGAAGTCAATGTAATTACAAAAGGAAACATGCTTAAAACATGGGTTACCCTAATGCCTCTTATCATCTAGTAAATCTAACTACAGGAATGTAGTCTCACGTGTGGTCTCGGAATGAATCACTAACGTAAGTTCTAGAATCTAAGTACTACCGGTACACTCTTAAGCACTAAGGCTTTTCCTAACAAATCTAGGGGCGAACCTCACATATTTGGGGTGGAAATTTTTTTGAGTGGTACGGTTTTTGTGCTAGTCATATAACTCCTATCCATGAGACGCTTATTAAGACTAAAGTTTTACTTCTATATGTTGCAAAAAAAATTAAATTTTGTGCTAAAATTACCCTAACAAATATTTCTCTCAGTTTTATTACACATCTCCTATTAAACAAACAAAAATCAAGTGCCATTGTATTCTCTAAGGTATCTTCATTTACCCCCTTACACTTAAGCCGAACATTGTCCCCAATATTCAATTAAAAGATGTAAAAGTAATGAAAATGAAAGAATGAAACAAATACTCCCCTGATTCGTTCGGTGTGGATGATGCGGTGACATGGTTAAATCATCCTCCAAGAGAATGTAACAACTTCAAGATTAAAGCAACGCCAAAAAACTTGAAACTTGATGCCCAAAAACTTGACCTTCCATGTACATCTTCTTGTCCAATATAACCTGTTAAACCTGAGAAAACAAACAAGAAAACCTAGCATAAAATCGGCGGTAAAATCTACATAAAATAAAATCCTAAAAAGCAAATAAATATATAATGCTTGTGGAATGAATGTTTGCAGATTCCTGGAGTTTATAAGTTAAAGATTTAACAAAACTTTACAATTCCGGCAGAAAAACAAAACTTGCAAAATTTTCAGAAAATTTGTACCTGACGTCGTCAGGTTTTAATTTATGACGCCGTCAGAATTGATCTGATAGAAATTTTATGTTTAGTTTCTGGAAAATATCTAGAAAAACCTATGCCTTAATTCTTGGAATTCCTGCAAAATATCATTATTACTTGATACAAGCATTTGACTCAAACAAGTACTAATATGTATGTTCATATCTCATTGTTATCGTTCATGTTCAATTCGTTCTTTGAAAACAAATTTCGATTTCCCTTACACTTATCTTTTGCAAAATACCTTTATATGTAATTAAGGCGAAGTTAGAAACAAAATAAAGCATTTTCACAGTTTTACTTGAAACATGAATCATAAACAATAGAAATAAGAACACACATACGAAAGCAAATAAAACAAATAAACAAACAAGCAAACAAATAAAAGCTTGGGTTGCCTCCCAGGAAGCGCTTTTCTTTATTAACGAGTCTTGTAGCTAGACTCAAAGTCATGCCCTATTACGTGACCTCATCTCTCAGAATGATGTATCCATTATTGATAGAGCTTTTTCTATCGTTGGGGTAATGTCTCAATCGCTCTATATTTACAGTCGTCTTTCCACCTGTTTCATTAATCAGAACTACTGTTCCATTTGGAAATAAGCTTTTGACTGTAAATGGTCCATAGCACCAGGATCTTAGTTTATCGGGAGGTAATTTAATCCTCGAATGGCTTAAGAGCACCAAATCTCCTTCCATAAATTCGGTATGATTCTCCATATGATGATTGCTTTCAAATTCAACATGATCTCTATTCTCGTCTCCGCATTTCTCAAACTTAGCTTCTCGGTAGTTCTTAATCTTTGCCTCCCATGCGAGGATTCCTTCTTGAACGTGATTTTGAGGTGTATAGACTTTGTTCTTAAGCTTTCTTTCCATCATGCCCTCTCTAAAATATCGTGGGGTCATAGGAAAGTGAATCCTTCTTTGCCCAGACTTAAGCTTAATTTCCCCTTTTTCGTACTTGATGACAGCCCTTGTTGTGGTAAGGAATGGTGCTCCAAGGATCATCGGCATATACTTATTTTCTCTATCGTCAATGATCATGAAATCAACGGGATATATGAATCCTGCTACGTTAACTAACACATCTTCTGCAACTCCTAAAGGGTACACGTAAGAGTGACAAGTAAAGGAAAGCCTAACGCGGGTATTAGCTGGTATTTCTTTAGTTAACTAGGCATAAGTGGTTAAGGGCATCAGGTTTACCTCCGACCCTTGATCGGCGAAAGCATTTAAATATTGCAGTTTCCCAATGCTAGCTGGTATCTCGAAATTACCATAAGCCATTTGCTTCGTGGCTACTTTTTGCTTAAGTAGCCTCTCGTACATCGGCCCCCCAGGTAACGTACTGTACTCACCTCTTCCTCCTTTTTCCTCTCTAGAGACCTTTTTTGATGAGTAGTTACGTCTGTCTCCTCTTACCCAATTAGTTATGGTTTTCTCATTAATACCATGTTTTAGTTAATACCCTAATGGTTGAGACTTTGGTGGTTCCTCAATGGTCCGTGCATCAGGGGTTTCCTCCTCCTTATTGCTTTTGCAGACAGTGGATATAGAGTTAACAACTTGGTAGTGGGGGTGTCGCTTTCCTTCCTTACTAAAACCTTTTTCGGAGTTTTTATATTTGTGTACTCCTTCAACAGGTTCATCATCTCCGCCATCTTTTCTTCCATCTCCTCCTTCTGTCTATAGATGGCCTCCTCGAATTTTGCCAACCTTTCAGAGTGTGTTGACATATATTCTCTCATTCGAGCTTCGAATTTTGGACTAAGTTCCTGAGGAGGTGGATTGGGTCGAGCATGCAGATGGAAGGATTCAACGTTTTCCCTAAGAGGTGATTCGGACAACAGTGCTGGTTTTACATCTGAGATAGAATTAACCGCTGCCCGTTGATTGGTTCCGAACGGTCAACTAAGTTCACCAGGTGATGGTCAACCAAGTCAAACGTCAAAAACCAACTAACCAAGGAGTTTAGGGAATCCCCTGGTCGTTATGTCCCGACGAGGTGTGGATTGTATTCAAAACGGGTTTGTAATCGGGTAAATTTGGATAGGGATAGGGTTTGAGTGATTAGAATGATTACACTACGGAAATATAAGTGAGAACGATTTAAATACACTATATTAACAATAACGTGAAACCAGTTAACCTAAAACGTAATCTAAAAATTTAAAATTAAAGTTTGCTTAAAGATAAGCAGAAAAATAAGCCAAACGGCTTAAATAGAAGCTATCACTTTATTTATATTTTTGGTTTTTCTTTATTTTACAAACTACTTTTACTTACGTAACTTAAATTTAAAAACGTAAAAATTATTTAAAATAAAACGCGAGTGCGCAAAATAAAACGTAAATTTTATGCTACGCTAATCCTACGAACATGAAAATTATATTTTTACGATCCTAACGATAAAAGAAAATTTTAGAAAAAATAAAATTATTTTTTTGAGTTTTTAATTATTTATTATTAATTAATTACTAATATAACTAACTATAATTATTAAAAATACTAAACTATTTTCGAAAATTACAAAACTTTTTCTAAAATTACTTTATAATAATATTAATCTAAGAAAAATATAAAATTGGACAAAAGCTTATTAAATAAGCTGGAAATCAGCTTATAAGCTTATATAAGCAAAAGGGAAACTTGACTACTATATAAACAAGTGGGGAAAGGAATAACACTAAGGATTGGGTAGCCCAGATGGTGCATGGCTTTGGACTGAGGTTGACCAGTCAACCCAAGAGGTCACAGGTTCGACCTTGGCTTATGGCACATTCCTTTTTCATTTTTCTTTTTGCTTTATACTTTACACAAACCTTTTAACAACTATACTAAGCAACTTTAATAAACATGATAATTTTTAAAACTTAAAATTAAGCAGTGGAAAAGCTTTATGAGACCAGCAGATGAGCTTTTCAAGCTCAAAATGAAATTAAGAGCTTGAGAGAGCTAGAATAAGCTACCAACTGACTCCTAAAGCTAAAATAAGCTGAAATGTAATAAAGGTGAGCAAAATAAACCACAACAACAGAGGATTCACACACTGAATAAGTGAAATGAAGAAATAAGCAAATCTAAAATTCACTCAAATCCACACAGACCCAAGGGCTGATTGCAGGCCTTGTGGGACCCACAGGGATGGATTGGGGTCTGAATTGAAACTTGCACCAATAAGCTGAGCTTATGGACATTTCAAAAAGCAAATGGATGGGGTTTGGGGCCCACAGACAAGCTCATACTGAGCTTATGAATTGAGCTTATGTACACAGATTAATCATGGTATGGGCTAAAGTCAGGCAAAATCCAAGCTCAAAATAAGCGTCCAATAAGCTATTAAGGGCTAACAAAGGATGAAACTAACAAGATGGCATGCACAGCTTTTCAAAAAACCAAATTACACAAGAATGGCCTTACAGATAAGCTCTGTGAGGGCTTATGAAGTATGACTCATAAGCCTGATGCAGGGCACTTGCATGGGTCAAACAGTCACTTTGAGCTTATTTTTAAGCTAGCAAATCAACTTCAAATTAACATTTTCTTTTTGATTCAAATGCACAAGCAACCAAACTACTCATAACATCAAGTTCCATCTAATTTCAACAACTAATAAAGGCTTGAAGTGATCTGAGGTTTTGTCCCATTTCAACAGATGTAAAACTTTTGACTTATGAACTTTTTGCACCAGCTGACTAAATCGAAATTTAAAAGATCCTAGATGACTAATGTAGTTGTACTAAGCTAAATTGAGGCTAATGGAAGCAACTTAAACAAGTTGTGACTCTAAATGATGATTAAGCTACTCCAAATTTCTAACAGTGCAACTGCTATAAACTATAAAGACCAATTTTGACTTTTTAATGTAAACACCTACTGATTTTAAGTGTATATAAGCCTAATATAACCTAAGTGATGTTCCTAAGCTAACTAGTGTCTCTGAAACAGTGAAACTACAAGCAAACTATAATCACCCAAACACCCCTTAATTGGACTGATTTAGTGAGTAACAAAGGGAATGAGTAGACTAACACCAATACTACACTAATTGATCTATACTAAGGTCAAACAAACTCAGATAACCAGTAAGCATGAATCAACACATTTCATTAAGCATATATTAAGAAAGATTTTTGATGCATTAACTTACTTGACATCCACAGCCAAGTAGTATTGAGAACTGAGAACCTAAAACATATCATACCCTAATGTCTCCCACTGAGACTCTAAACCAATTTCTCCATTCTGCAACTGCTTACTCCATTTTCCTTCTTCTTCCACATATTTTTATTATTTTGAATTACTTATTTCTCTTTTGTTTTCTTTTCTAATCTTTCAAACCAACTTTAGCAAGCATCAAACATCATATGGAACAAGATAAACAATTTTTTTGATGAAATAAATAAGAACTTGGAACCTTAACTGAAAAACATAAGTTTAAAATAACTTAAGACAACTTTCATTAAACTTGAAAAATTCGAATTACAATGAAGTTTAAAAAAACAGAAAAAGATACAAGAAACTGAGATTGAGCAACAACAATACTAAGAATTAAACTAAAACTAATTTTTACTTAAATTAACCCTACTTGCTACTGAATATCTACTGAGCCCTTTAAATGGCATACAACATGCTTATTTATACTAAAAAAAAACTAGAACTAGGGTTTGCTTCTTCCTTTTTTTTCTTTTGTGTGTGGAATCTCATTTTGACTCTTCTCTGCTGCTTTTTGAGTAAATCCCAACCATCAATTGTCTTTATAACGATCTCATCCATTGGATGGGTTTTTGGCGGGAAAAAGTAGGGTTTAGCAATTTGGCAGTTTGTATTTGGCAGGGGTGGGTTTTGTTATTTTGTGGTGGAAAGGTAGTAAGGTGGAGTGTGGCAGAGGGGGGAGGTAGGTTTAGGGGTGATGATGGTGTTGGTAATTTGCAGGGTCACACGGGGGGGGGGGGGGGGGAAGGAGAGGGTGAGGTGGAGGGTGTTGGTCAAAGCATTTGACTGGTTATGTTTTATTAATAAAAGGGGGAGTGGACTGGGCTTTGGTGGGCTTAGGGAGATGTGGAGTGAGCTGTGGATATAAGGTGGTGGTGTTTGGATTGGTTTTGGTTTTGGGTGGACTTTTTATTAAAGGGTCCATTAGGTTATAGCTTATGTAAGAAACAAGGACCAAAGTTGTAATTTCTGAAAAGTTGAGGGTTAAATCTGCCAAATTTCCAAATTAGTTTCAAAGGACTTATATTGTCAATTATGAATAGTACAGGGGTAATATATGTTAAATTCCATTTTTAAAATACCCGAGGACTTGTTTTGCTAACTTTGAAACTTGAGGGGTTAAACTTGTACTTTTTCCAAAACTTTCACCCAGGGACTAAACTTGGCAACTTACGAATTCCCAGGACCAATGTTTACTTTTTTCATCCAAAATATTACACCAGGGACTAAATCTGCCAAAATTGAAACTCCAGGGACTAAATTGCAAATTTCCAAAACTTTTGAGATTTTTCACCAAAGGACTAAATATGACAACTTATGATTTCAAAAGGACCTTTGGTGATAATTTTCCATATTTTGAATGACCAGGGACTAGATTTGCCATTTTATGAAAGTTAGGGGATTGAAACTGCCAATTTTGCAAACTTTGTACGTTTTTCATTTGTTTTTACTCATTTTGCATCTGAAACATATAAAACACAATTTTGGAATATTTTTAGTATTTTGATGCATTACTGAGTGTTTTTGTATGTTTTGCAGTTCAGATTTGACCAAAAATGATGAGTGTTTGAGCACTCATCACCCGTTGTGGACTTAAGGGTCTCTTTTGTTTTTTAATTAGATAGTCAACCCTTTTCTCAAGTTCACAAAGGCTTTCTTCGGAGAGCTGAGTAGTCTTTTCCGGTGACGAAATCGCTTCGACAGCCGAATTTACAACATGAGCAGTTTCCCACAGTTCATCATTGTAGAATGCAAGTTCATCAATGATTTCCCATGCTTCTTTGGCGTCTTTGTCACGCAATCTGCCCCTGGCAGCTCGATCAATGGTGCGCTTAGTATGCTAGTCGACATGGTCATAAAGATTTGAATTTGAAGCAAAGATCTATGCCATGATGAGAGACTTTTTGAAGTAAGTCCTTGAAATGAGTCCATGCTTCGTAAAGACTTTCGCCTTGACATTATTGGAACATCAAGATGTCATTCCTTAACTTGGTGGTTCTTCCTGGTGGGAAATATTGAGCAAGGAAACGAGAGGTGAGATCATCCCAAGATGTGATGGATCCCACGGGTGAACGCTCAAGCCATTGACTAGCTTGGTCACGTAGAGAGAATTGAAAGAGACGCAATCGGGTCGTCTCTCGAGTTTCAACATCAAGGTCTATGGAATCTATGATTTTAAGAAAATCCTTGAGGTGTTGATTTGGATCTTCGGAATGAAGTCCATGGAATGCACATCCGCTTTGCACCAACCAGATGGTGTCGGATCGCAAGGGAGGCACATTGGCTCCTTGAGTGAGCTCAATGGTATTTCGATAGCCTTGGTGGCTAAGACGGGAGTACTCTCCTAAAGTGCGGGCTCTAGGAGTTTATTTTGTGGTGGGTTGATGGGATCAAAGATATTACCACCTTCCATGATGTCGGATGGTAACGGTTACGAACAAAGGAACAAAGAAAAAGATAGACTAAAGAAAACCTATAAAAATAAAATAAAAATCTCACTAGATAGGAATCTAATGAGCATACCTAATAAAAATAAAATTCAACCTAAGCAATAACTATTCCCTGGCAGCGGCGCCAAAAACTTTGATGCGTGTGGATTGCAACGCAAAAGTTTTACTTCTCAAGGGATCTTGAGAAGCTTACAATCCCCGCCAGGCAAGTGTACCTGACCGATGTAGTATAGTGTAGTGGTAAGTACCGGGGGACTGAACGTTCTCCACAGGGAATAGTGTTCGTTAAGATTGAAAATGATCTAAACTAGGTCTAGGGGTGAGGGATGATTCTTTTTGTATTTTTATATTTTATAGCAAGCAAGTAAAATTCTCGGGTTTTGGAAGAGTGGGTGGAATTAGTTGCTAGTCAACTAACCCAAATACAACAAATGCTAATAAAATAAAATAACTGAAAATAAATGTGAGAGACTTCTAATATGGAGACAAACGTGTTTACTTAGGTTTCACTACTCCCTATGTAACAACCGTGGTTTTGGCAGGTCAGTTTGACTGATAGTCTTGACTCGGTTGACGTTTGTTTGGTGTGTCTTAGGTGTTTGAAGTGATATAAGTGAGTTTTAGCACTAAATCCCTTTGCGTAAATGGTTTTCATTGTGATTTGGAAAGTATGGAATTTGGGAAAGTTCATTTTGATCGCCTTTGTGGTGTAGAAATGACTTGTGTAGTTTTGGTGTTTTTTTGTGTTTTTGCGTAACGAGTCTTCGTTCAAGTATTTGAGTGTTAGCAAGTTACGAGGAGTTTGTTTTATGTGTTATACATTTATAAAGAGTGAAAAATTATTTTTGGAAACTTTGTTTTGAAAATGATTGTTTTTCCAGTTGTCGTAAAAGTTAAGGTTTACCGCGAAAGACGCTAAGATTAGTTACGGGTATTTATAAAATATTAAAAGTATAAGGTTTTGAGTGTAATAAATTAATTTAATAAAAAATATATAAAAAGTTATATATATGTATATAAAAATAGGCTATAAAGAAAAACAAGGAAAAAGAAAACCCAATTTGAGTCCAAATATGACTCTTAGGCCCAAGGATTATCCATAGTTAATATATATACCAACCCAAACACCCCTTGAACGTTTTTTACTAGTTTTTGGTCATTCAAGAGAGGCAAAGAAAGGAGGATAAAATTAGGGTTTATAGTTGTGAAGCAATAATCAAGAATCAAGGTAAAATTTTTAAAATACATGTTCAATTGTTTGATTAATTAATATAATTCATGTAATAATTATATGATGGATTAGGTTTTGTGTTAACTTCTGTAAATTAATGTTATTAAACATGTTGGGATCAATAATTAGTAATAGTATGATGTTTGGTTAAGAGAATTGAGCGTAAAACATGCTAGTTTATTGAGTTAGGGTTTGGACAGAAAAGTAGTACTGTAAAGATTTGAGTGTAATTAACAGACGGTGGGGAGTTAGGTCATGAATTTTTGATCTAAATTGAATTTTAATGAAAGAGCTTTCCAAAAAGTTCAGCCACGATTGATTTCAAGGCCGGGAAGTTGGTCTTTTGATTTTTCTTTGTTAAGGTGTCAAAGCTGTCAAACCGGGACAGAATTTGGGTAAAAGTTTGAGGGTGAGTTGTGGTTGTAAAAGTGGTATTTTGACTAGCCCTTCTGGAATAGTTAAGTATTAGGTTATAATAGACTACCACGAAAAGGATTCGCGATAAAAACTTGTGGAAGTATTTTATGTTAATTAAAACTTTTTGGTGTGTGTTCAGATCCGAATTTGAGTAGTTGACAAGTTTGATTTTCTTTTGAGTACTTGTGTGTGTTATTGGTCCATGGCCTTCTGGGATTAGCTTGTATGCTTATGAGAGACCATGGTAAATTTTTGGTGTGAGTTGTTGAGCTTTATTTGTCGTGATTTCATGTGGGCGAATGTACCCAAAAATTCTGCGTTTTCTGGTTTTATAAGTGCAAGGGATTTAGTGAGTGTTAGGTTATGGTGGTGGTTAGTATGGTGTCTAGGAGATCCATGGTGGGTCATATGAGTCTTAGACATCCATCATATGTGTATTACATGGGTTGTAGCTTTTAGCTTGACCTTGTATAATGTGGATTATTTTTGTGTGCTATAGATTGTGAATTGTTTTTGTGGAAGCTGCTGAGTTTAAGGTGAGTTCATAGTCCCATACTTTTTACTTTGTTTTAAACTTGGAATGGGAATGATGCTTGTCTTAAATGGTTTGAATTACTGTGATTATGTGTGTGTGTCAAAGAGCTTGGACTTATAATGTTATTGTATGTATGCTATATGTGAATGATATGTTATGTGATGTTATTGTGTGGTCCAATTGGGGGGGAGTATCCAATTGGAGAGTAATACTCCTACTCGTACCAGATTATGTGGATTGGATAATGTGATGATAATGCTGTGTGGTCCAATTGGGGGGGAGTATCCAATTGGAGAGTAATACTCCAACTCGTTACTAGTCTGTGTGGTCCAATTGGGAGGGTGCTTACCCTGTTGCTTGTGCATACGACCTAATTGGAGAGTAGCAGCCCTACTCACTTTTTATTTTGTGTGGTCCGATCAGAGGGTATTAATTTACCCATTTTTTGGGAGCGGGGGTCACGTTCTGGCCCGGTATGTTGTGAATTTGGATCGGTGGGCACGTTCCGCCCGATGGTTGCCTTATGTGTGATGTTGCCTTGTGAATACATGTAGCGTATATGATAACTGTAATTATTTGTCCAGCTATGTTTTATAAACACAGTGATTTTGGTTGCCTAGTGTGTATGAGTCTTAAACCTATGAATCGCACCAACATTATGTTGACATTTTAAGCATCATTTTCAGGTGAGCATTCTAAGGCTATGATAGAAGGAGGTGATTAGACGAGACCTTAGTTGCATTGGAAGTGGTTTATCTGAGTGTTTGGAGTTTATCATGTTGTTTTCTTTCGGGTATGGTTATGAAACTTTGTGTCTATACTTTGCCATTTTTATTGTATGTAGTTATTCTCTATATAGACACCATGTGTTGTGATGATATCCATGAAGTTACACCCTCGCGTTTCCGCCGTGGCCGGGTGTGACACCCTAGTTATCTTTTACTGATTGATAGGTTTGTTACAATTGCGTGGATGCCTCGTGGGACTGTTGATGCGTGGGAATCGCACCTTGCTTTACCTCTCGAGGGATCTCGAGAAGCTTACAACCCCCACCAGGCAGTGTACCTGATCGTTGTAGTATAGTATAGTGACAAGTACCGGGGGATTGATCGTTCAGCTTAGGAATAGTGTCGCTAGGATTAGAAAACCTAATTAATAGTTCTAGAGGTGAGAGATGATTATTTTTGTATTTTTATATTTTTATGAAAGCAAGTAAAATCTCGGGTTTTGAAGGAGTGGGCGGAATTAGTTGCTATTCAACTAACCCAAAGCTATTAAAATAATGAAAATGAAATTAAACTTAATTATACTAAAGTTGTGAGCAGTAATTGGAGAAATTGTGTTTACTTAGACTTCACTACTCCCTAGATATCTTTTACATGTTAATTACTTGTTACACTTGTATGAATGACGGATTGTATTCCTTAATACCATTCGTGGGGTGGCATACATAACTCCCCAACTCTATGAGCTCTTATCTCCTCCTACACCATGACCCAGCACAACTATAGGGATTGTAAATAGTGGCTCATGCATTAAATACAACCAATAAAGACCTAGTACGCCTCGGTTCATGTTTCTTAAGACGTTCAAGCATGTTACCATTTGGAGATCTGCCAGTTTTCTTAAGCCTAACATATAAATCATTCATTCAAAACAAGAATAGACAAGTAATCAACACATAATCAATATCTAGGTTTCATTAGATCTAAGCAAACACAAAAGAGATCTAGCCTAGCATAGTAGAATTGAGACAAGAACAAGATATAAACAACCAACACATAGACATATTGATTGAATTGAAAGTACACTTATCTCAATTACAATGCAAGGTCTCAAGGGTTTGGAACCCTTGAAAAACCTGTAAAAGAGGCACCAAAATCGTCTTTAGGGTTTCACCCAAAACTTCTCATCTTTTTATGAAAAAACTAGAAAACCATATATAGGAAAAACAGGCTGACGGCGTCAAGAGTTACTTGTGACGCCGTCACCTCGCCGCCATATACTTCCTCGGACGGCCTTGATCCACTTATGACGGCCTATGTGACGCCGTCACCACCCACGGTGTATTATTTTTGCCACTTTGACGCCGTCACGAATCCTTCTGACGCCGTCACCACCTTCGGTGTTTAATTCCTCATATCTGACGCCGTCAAGATGGTGGTCTTGACGCCGTCACCTTGTATTTTCAGCATGGAAATTTGGTACTTAGCCGTTTTCTTCACTTTTATGCTCCAAAAACGTCCAAAATAGCTTCTTTTCCAGAATTCACTCTCCAAACACCTAAAATCACAAAAGGAACGATTTAGGGCAATATTTGATCAAATAAAGTCGGATTCGGGCTTAAATGACCCCCTAAAAACGGATCATTTTTCGCCTCATCATATACCCTTACACTTGAGATTTGCTTGTCCTCAAGCAAATGAGCTTTTATTCTACTCAAAAGACAAGTTAGGGTCATTTAACACTAATATAAAAGTAATTACAACAAATAATCGTTCCACTAAAGACCAATAGACAAGCACGGAGGTCATACACAAGCACCTCACAAATAGTGTTTAGATACTCACATCTCTCAGGTGTAATAAAGTAATATAACATTATGGAAATGGAAGATATCTCTCACTACCTGTCATAGCAAAATAGATTACCATAGGCTTGGGAAAGGATCAAACCTCCACCACATGGCGTAAGCACCTAGGATAAACTATCAAAGAGGTCTTTTAAAGGGTTATAACGTTAGGTGTAGGGATATGAATTACACGGTTTTGTTGGATAAAGGAAGTTTTACTGGTGGCGAGTTAACAATCTCGGTTAATTACATGTACAAGATGGCGTTGCTAAGCCAAGACTAGACTCGACTTAAGCTAATAAATGAAAAATAACAAAAACATACAATAAACATAGAATGAAAACGGGATGGTAGTCCGTATGTTTTTTTTTCTTTTTCTTTTCTATTGTTTTTTTTTTTTTTTTTTTTTTGTTTTTTTTTTTTTTTTTTTTTTTGCATACACTCTTACCCTACCATCCAAAATAATACATCATAGGGGTATGAGCATTCCCCTTACACTTGAATCTTTACATACTTTACATTAAACTAATCTAATGACTCGAATTAAGAAAATTAAAACACTTAGAGCACTTTTAAGATTAACGTACATATGGGGGTAATAAGTGGTGTTCTTCCCCATTACGCCATAAAATAAGTACTTACCCATGAGTCCCAATCGTCCCAAAACAATATGTACAAGGATATGACTCGACTTAGCAACCATGTAATCAATTAGAAAGTTAACTTAGGGTTTAACAAATAACAATAATGCACTAAAAATGAGCGCATACACGGAAGGCTAAGGCGATTTGGGTGTACATTTAAGTGGGGTGTAACAAATTCTTCCTTTAAGTAAGATGCTTAAAGTTAGAAACGAAAAGATAGGCTCGGAGGGGTGTACTAGGGGTTTCGTGTACTAAAAATGAGTACAACGCTAAGGGTGTGGGAAAAATTAGTTGACTTAACTAGCCAAGTAATATGACTTAAATGGTCAAGTAATTATAATACGGGTTTAACACAAGGGTGATCCTAATGCCTCTTATCATGTAGTAAATCCTACCACACGAATGTAGTCTCACTAGCGGTCTCGGGATGCATCACTAACGCAAGTTCTAGAATCTAAATGCTACCGGTACACTCATAAGCACTAATAATGAATGCTTTTCCTATCAAATCTAAAGGCGAACCTCACATTTTGGGTGGAAAATTTTTCTGAATATATGGTTATGTGCTAGTCATACAACCTCCTATCCATGAGACGCTTGCTATGGCTAAAGTTTCACTCCTAAATGTTGTAAAAAAATTTAAATTTGGCGCTAAAATTACACTAACAAGTATTTCTCATAGTTTTATTACTCATCTACTATCAAACAAAACAAACTCAAGCGAAAGTGCATATGTAAGGTATCATCTTTTTACCCTCCCCTTACACTTAAGATGAACATTGTCCCCAATGTTCAAGTAAAGAATGTAAAAGTTAAAAAGTAAAGAGAATGAAATCAAATACTCCCCTGATTCGCTCGGTATGGATTATAGGTTGGCCAGGTTAAATCTTCCTCCAAGAAAATGAACAATCAAAGCTTCCCTTCCAGAATATAAATCATCTTCTTGTCACAAATAACCTGTAAATCCTGAAAACAATAGACAAGGCAACCTCGCGTAAAATCGGCGGCATCCTATATAAGTTACTAAATCCTAGAAAACAAAGTAAGATATAATGCTTGTGGAATGAAGTTTGCAGATTTCCTGGAGATTATAAAACTTAATGATTCACAAAAACCATAAGACTCCGTTAGAAAAACAAAACCGGTAAAATTTCCAGATTTTAACTCCTGACGCCGTCAAGAGCAATACCCTGACGCCGTCAGAATGGACCTGCAGAAATTCTTATGTTAAGTTTCCGGAAAATTTCTGGAAAAACTTTGTCCTACTTCCTGGAAAATCCTGCAAAACTTCATTATGACTCAATACAAGCATTTGACTCTAACAAATACGAATATACATGTTCATTTAATATTGTGGAGAATCATGATCGGTTTGTTTCTTAAAAACATATTTGGGGTTTCCCCTTACACTTATCTTTTGCAAAAATACCTTTAGGTTGAAGTTAAGACTAGGCCAAACAACATAATAAAGTATTTTACATTTTAATTGAGAAACATGATCAACCAACAATAAAAATAAAACATGCATACGGAAGCAAATAACAATCAAACAAATAAAATCACACAAAACATGGGTTGCCTCCCAAGAAGCGCTTTTCTTTATTTACGAGTCTTGTAGCTAGACTCAAAGTCGTGGGTTACTACGTGACTTCATCATTGGTTCCACTCTCTAGGTCGTCTTCTAAACTAGTATCGCTTTCATAGTGTAAGTACTTCGGATCTTCGAATTCGAAAACACCCCGTCGATACTTAGAGCCAAGCTTACTAACATCCTTAAAGAACCCACAAGATAAATCAGAAATATTTCTACACCCTCTCCTAACATCATCATCACACAAGACAAGTTGGGAGCTCATTACATCGAGCCCGTCGCAATCTATCTCCCTAAGGTCTCTTCTTTTGTATGGCGTTTGGTATGAAATCCTCCTAATCCCGTCAGTGAAAGTCATGATTCCGTTCAAGTCATCCACTATCAACTTAGTGATTTCACAAAAGGGTGCTCCAAAGACGACTTGCGATAGCCTAGGGTCAACAAAGTCCTCTATGTTGTCCACAATCGTGAACTCCATAGGGAATGCCATATTTCCTACGAACACTTGGATTTCATGATCCTTACCAACCACCTTCTCTCCCTTGTAAATCATCCCCCATCTGCAGATATTGTTATAATGAAACAATGACATGAAATTCTTTGGCAGGAATACATTAATGTATATGTTTTCGAAGTACTTATGACCGATCATGCAAGGGATTTTTAGGTTATTCGAATCACGTCGTTTGATCTTTCTCAACTCTCCATCCTTTGACCCATATAGATTCCCCTCAAGGGAGGGACGATACTCATAAACCTCCTCACCATCCCTACGAAAAATTACCGTTCTAACACCATTGGTGAGTAATACACTACCATCTTTCTCGTCAAGGATTGCTCCCGATTCATTGATGAATGGCATCCCAAGGACAAGGTTGGTTAATGTTTGATTGGCGAGAGGGTCCACGTCATCAAACACGGTGAGGTCAGTATTGTAAACAAGCTCTCCAATCCTAATTGACAAATTCGCTACTACCCTTTTGCACGCAATGTGTTCTGGGAAAGCCTTGTGATATAGGGAAAGTGGGATTACGTTGACTGGGAAGCTAGGATCTATATGACTATCAATTAAGACCTTTCCCTCAATGGTACAGGAGATTTTGAAAAGTTTAGAGCCGCTCTCCTCGGTTTGATTGCTACCTATACTAATAACATCCTCTATTCCGGATTCTTCTATAACCGATTTACTCAAAATGGTTGGGCCTTTCTCCTGTTCCTCCGATGTCTCGTTCCTTTCATCCGGTTTGTCGGATTTCTGCGCGGTGCACTGCTCGGTTGAGTTGGTAGGTTTCCTTGCCGAAGCGTGGTCAACCTTTGAGGTCTCATCCTTCGCTGTCTGACTGAGTTTGTCAGTTTGTTGTTGGGTTGGATTGGATGCTACAGCTGATATTGTGGTGATGGTGTTTACGAAGTGGATTGGTCCAGGGGGGTTGATAGGTCCTTTTTCGTTAGGAGATAGATGTTTGAATAGCTTGCTAGGACTTTTTATTTTTACAGGGGAGGCTGGTGGATTCATGACGGTAGCAGACTTAACCTCATCGACGTGAATGGGCTTATTATCAATATGCTCTTTGATAGCAGTCAACAGATTACAAATCTTGTTATTCACGTCAGCCTGCTGTTGTTTGAATTTTGTCTCGAGTGTAGTGAGCTGCAGTTCTTGAGAAAGAATGAATTTTTTTAAATCATCTTCACAGCTTCGCCTAGGGGTACTTTGCGATGGAAAATGTTCGGACCAAATGAGTGGTGAGGAGTCATTGAATGATACACTTCGTGTTTGATACCCTCTAAAATTAGGTTTATCCTTCCATGCCTCATATGCTTCGGCAGAAGTTCGAGGACCCTGCCCTACGTGTGATGATGTGAATTCGTTATAAGCACGTTTTGGAAGTTCCATGCAGTTGTAGGTCTCATGAGGGCCATTGCACAGTTTGCATGTAGAAGCGATTCTGCTTACTTGGCTTGAAGGCTTATGAGCTTCGTAAGATTTCATAAGAGACTTGACTCGACCTTCAAGTTCCATGATCCTACGGTCGGGAGTGCTTGAATTGTTCGAAGGCAAAGATATTGCCTTGACCGTTTTGTTCAAATCACGGGGATCATTCCAACTTTCGTTGTCATAGAGAGCAAGATCTTCTATGAGTAAGTCCTTGAAACGAGTCCATGTTTCATAAAGAGATTCATTTTGACGTTGTTGAAACATCAAGATGTCATTCCTAAGTTTAGTAGTTCTCCCCGGTGGGAAAAATTGAGCAAGGAAACGAGTGGTGAGATCATCCCATGTGGTGATGGATCCCGCGGGTAAACGCTCAAGCCATTGACTAGCTTGATTCCGTAGAGAGAATTGGAATAGGCGTAAACGGGTAGTCTCTCTAGTTTCAACACCTAGGTCTATGGAATCTACGATTTTGAGGAAGTCCTTAAGGTGTTGGTTTGGATCTTCGGAACGAAGTCCATGGAATGCACATCCGCTTTGCACCAACCAGATGGTGTCGGATCGCAAGGGGGTCACATTGGCTCCGGTGAGCTCAATGGTGTTTCGGTAGCCTTGGTGGCTAGGTCGGGAATACTCTCCTAAGGTTCGGGGCCTAAGGGGTTCTAATGGTGGGTTTTGTTGTGGTGGGATGATGGGTTCAAAGATGTTACCACCTTCCATGATGTCGGATGGTAAAGAGTTACGAACAAAGGCACGAAGAAATAAGATAGACTAAAGAAGACCTAAAAAAAAAAAAAAAAATCTTACTAGAAAGGAATCTAGCAAGTAGACCTAATAAAAAGAAATCCTAACCTAGACAATAACTATTCCCCGGGCTGCGGCGCCAAAAACTTGATGCGTGGGAATCGCACCTTGCTTTACCTCTCGAGGGATCTCGAGAAGCTTACAACCCCCACCAGGCAGTGTACCTGATCGTTGTAGTATAGTATAGTGACAAGTACCGGGGGATTGATCGTTCAGCTTAGGAATAGTGTCGCTAGGATTAGAAAACCTAATTAATAGTTCTAGAGGTGAGAGATGATTATTTTTGTATTTTTATATTTTTATGAAAGCAAGTAAAATCTCGGGTTTTGAAGGAGTGGGCGGAATTAGTTGCTATTCAACTAACCCAAAGCTATTAAAATAATGAAAATGAAATTAAACTTAATTATACTAAAGTTGTGAGCAGTAATTGGAGAAATTGTGTTTACTTAGACTTCACTACTCCCTAGATATCTTTTACATGTTAATTACTTGTTACACTTGTATGAATGACAGATTGTATTCCTTAATACCATTCGTGGGGTGGCATACATAACTCCCCAACTCTATGAGCTCTTATCTCCTCCTACACCATGACCCAGCACAACTATAGGGATTGTAAATAGTGGCTCATGCATTAAATACAACCAATAAAGACCTAGTACGCCTCGGTTCATGTTTCTTAAGACGTTCAAGCATGTTACCATTTGGAGATCTGCCAGTTTTCTTAAGCCTAACATATAAATCATTCATTCAAAACAAGAATAGACAAGTAATCAACACATAATCAATATCTAGGTTTCATTAGATCTAAGCAAACACAAAAGAGATCTAGCCTAGCATAGTAGAATTGAGACAAGAACAAGATATAAACAACCAACACATAGACATATTGATTGAATTGAAAGTACACTTATCTCAATTACAATGCAAGGTCTCAAGGGTTTGGAACCCTTGAAAAACCTGTAAAAGAGGCACCAAAATCGTCTTTAGGGTTTCACCCAAAACTTCTCCTCTTTTTATGAAAAAACTAGAAAACTATATATAGGAAAAACAGGCTGACGGCGTCAAGAGTTACTTGTGACGCCGTCACCTCGCCGCCATATACTTCCTCGGACGGCCTTGATCCACTTATGACGGCCTATGTGACGCCGTCACCACCCACGGTGTATTATTTTTGCCACTTTGACGCCGTCACGAATCCTTCTGACGCCGTCACCACCTTCGGTGTTTAATTCCTCATATCTGACGCCGTCAAGATGGTGGTCTTGACGCCGTCACCTTGTATTTTCAGCATGGAAATTTGGTACTTAGCCGTTTTCTTCACTTTTATGCTCCAAAAACGTCCAAAATAGCTTCTTTTCCAGAATTCACTCTCCAAACACCTAAAATCACAAAAGGAACGATTTAGGGCAATATTTGATCAAATAAAGTCGGATTCGGGCTTAAATGACCCCCTAAAAACGGATCATTTTTCGCCTCATCAACTGTGTACGATCTTCCCCAACTATATAAGCTCTTATCTCCTCCTAAGACGACACGTTAAGCGCCCAATCCTAGGGATTATAAACAATGGCTCATGCATTAAATACAACCAAATAACCGTTGTACACATCCGATTCATGTTTCTTAAGACGTTCAAGCATGTTACCAAATAGGAGATTAGCCAGTTTTCTTAAGCCTAACATCGATAAATATCCACCCACAACAATTAATAACAAACCATTCAACAAATAATCAATAACTAGGTTTCATTAGACCTAAGCAAACACAAACAAACCTAGCCTAGCATGTTAAAAGAAAGAAAAGCGTAAGATAAAATCAAACAACACATAGACATATTAAATGATTGATAGATTAATTATCTTCAATTAATCATGGAAGAAAAGAGGCTTTGAAACCTCAAAATAGCAGCAAAAGTCGACTTGGGTTCGTACCCTAAGTTCCTACCAAAAGTCCTCTCCTTATGAATGAAAAATAGAAAAGTATATATAGATTTTACAACTTGACGGCGTCACCTTTTAGGATGTGACACCGTTATCTTGCCGTGTTAGGGTTCCTTGATTGCCTAGATCCACTCTTGACGCCGTCTGGTTGGAAAGTGTTTTGGGCCGTCACTCTTTAACTTAAAACGTGACCACCTTGGTGAAATAACACGTGACGCCGTCACGTGTAAATGCCTCAAAATATTTCTGGCCCGTCAAGTGCAAAGTAAATATCCACTTCTTTATCAACAAGTGACGGCGTCACCTTGTAGCTTTTGACGCCATCAGGTACTGTTTCAGCTTGAATTCTTGACTTTGTCATTTTTTTCACTTTTATGCTCCAAAAACGTCCAAAATGCTATGTTTTCCAAAATTCCTCCCAAAAGTACCTAAAATGACAAAAGGAACGATTTAAGACAATATTTGATCATATTATCATGACTTAAGGCTTAAATGACCCCTTAAAAGCGTAACACTTTTCGTCTCATCAGATCTACCCAAGGACAATACCGAATAGTTAGTATTAGAAAGTCCTTAGGTATGATTATGAAAAAAGGAGTAATGTGAGAAAGGAGAAAGAAGGGGTTGAAGAATTAAAAAGAAATCAAATGAGAAAGGGTGAAAATAAGTAGCCCTCCAAATTATTCAACCTTAGGGCAAAAACCGGGTTTAATTCATATGCTACTGGTGGTTACTAAGGTAACGCCGGTATTGAAGACAAGACGTCATGGACCAAGTGATGCACTGCACTAAACCTTCTAGCCACTCAAGTTTTCTTAAAAGGACTTGTTTCATTCTCATGTGGAACCCTGTATTATCTATCGACCGCTCATTACGAGCTATGTTGATATTGAAACTGGAGACACCACTCTAGTCTCCGACTACCAAATTTGCACTTATCGAGTCTAGAGCCGCGAGATACATCAAAAGATCTTATAGGAACAGGTGTTACTTCTACACTAGTTGTTCAACATTAAGGACACCAGTTGTATACTTATGAGTCCTACGCAGATCTTAGCAATCTGCCAGAACAATTATGAGGGAATCTACTAAATGTAATTCCCAGTGATTGAATGGAAACTCCTTCCAGGGTAAACATCAAACAGCCCTGAAAGCAGGTCACCTCGGTAATCTCTTGTGGGTTACACTTAGTGATCATGGCAGTTTCAATACGGTCTACAGTCGTGGAGTGATCAACAGCGACTCACCTAATCGTTGATCTACTTAGGTAGATCTTGTAAGCCCTCTCAAGGGTATCCGATTCAGGAACGGCCTTGGCAAGGATTAGAGAAAGTTATCACACTATGCTGATTGCAATCTCTATATCTAAACCTATAAGTTCCAGATGATTTGTTGTTAACTGTTTACTTGCAGGAATATCTGGCTGTTGCTGCTGATTGCTGAAGAGATGTCGATCCATCACCCGTGCTCACACTTTAACATCATGCTCAAAGAAATCATGAGAACTCAAAGGCCCTCATCCAAAGCTTCTGCTACTCTAATGCTGAAAACATGATTCAAGACAAGTGTGAGCACGCCGGTTCAACAACCACAACTTCACATGGGGATGATGATGCTAAAGATGGCTTGAAGATGAAAGTTGGATGATAACCTCAATGAATTATTGAAGATCATCCTAGATATAAAACTAGTCATCTAAAGTCCACTGCTTGAAGTATAAAGATCCATGACTATGAAGAATCAAAGACAATGAGCTACGAAGTTAACTTCGTTGAATATAATGCTTGAATTCAATTTGTAAATTCTGGGGTGACCTCCCTTAGGGGGAGATTGTTAGGAATATAAATATTCAAATGAAAGACTCGGTCACCCCGAGTATCCAATAGCATTAAGTTAGCTCGTAGTCTTTACTATCATTAGTTAGTAATAGTTTAGTTTTAGTAACATCGTGGACGAAGGACGGGTGATGCGTAGGGATTGCACCAGGCTTTACCTCTCAAGGGATCTCGAGAAGCTTACAACCCCCACCAGGCAGTGTACCTGATCGTTGTAGTATAGTATAGTGACAAGTACCAGGGGATTGATCGTTCAGCTAGGAATAGTGTCGCTAGGATTAGAAAACCTAAATACTAGTTCTAAAGATGAGGGATGATTATTTTTGTATTTTTTATATTTTTTAGAAAGCAAATAAAAATCTCGGGTTTGAAGGATTTGGGTGGAATTAGTTGCTAGTCAACTAACCCAATACTAAATATGCAATCAAAATAAAATACTAGAAATGAAAATAAAACTAAATTAAACTAAGGTTGTGAGCAATGAGTGGAGAAATTGTGTTTACTTAGATTTTACTACTCCCTAGATATCTTTTACACGTTAATTACTTGTTATAGTTGCGTGGATGACGGATTGTATTCTTTAATACCATTCATGGGGTGGCGCACTTAACTCCCCAATCCTATGAGTGCTTACTTCACTCCTTTGTCGAGCCGGCTAAGAAGCTCCTAACATGGGATCATTAGAATTTACTCATGCATTAAATACAACAAATAAAACCTAGTGCACATCGGTTCATGTTTCCTAAGACGTTCAAGCATGTTACCATTTGGAGATCTGCCAGTTTTCTTAAGCCTAACATCGAAATCATTCATCCAATACAACCATAAACAAGTAATCAACACATAATCAACATCTAGGTTTCATTAGATTTAGGCAAACACAAGATAAATCTAGCCTAGCATGGTGGAATTAAGACAAGCACAAGATATAGACAACCAACACATAGACATATTGATTGAATTAGAAGAACACTTATCTCAATTACACATGTAAGGGTTCAAGGGCTGAAAACCTTTTGAAAATCCTGTAAAATTCGTAATAGGTTCGGCCTTAGGGTTTCTCCAAAACTTCTCTTTTTTTATGAATGAAAATTAGAAAACTATATATAGGAAATTGAGGCTGACGGCGTCAAGACCAAATAGGTGACGCCGTCATCTCGCCGCCAAAATAATTCTCGGACTGCCTTGATCTACATCTGACGTCGTCATGTATTAGGTTCTTCCAGGACGTCACGTGTTAACTCTTGACGCTCTTCCTTGTGACGCCTTCATGTTTGCACTGGGCCGTCATGCAATTTACTCTTGACGCCGTCACCTACTGTTCCCAGCAAGGAAAATTAAGACTTTGGCGTTTTCTTCACTTTTATGCTCCAAAAACGTCTGAATTGCTTCCTTTTCCAGATTTCACTCCTAAAGTACCTAAAATCACAAAAGGAACGATTTAGGGCAATATTTGATCAAATAAATTCAATTCCGGGCTTAAACGACCCCCTAAAAGTGGTTCATTTTTCGTCTCATCATATACCCTTACACTTGATATTTGCTTGTCCTCAAGCAAATGCGCTTTTATTCTACTCAAAATACAAGTTAGGGGTCATTTAACACTAACATAAAAGTAATTACAACAAATAATCGTTCTACTAAAGACCAAAAACAAGCTCGGAGGTCATACACAAGCACCTCACAAATAGTGTTTAGATACTCACATCTCTCGGGTGTAATAAAGTATAAATTACAATATGGAAACGGAAAATATCTCTCACTACCTGTCATAGCAAAATAGATTACCATAGGCTTGGGAAAGGATCAAACCTCCACCACATGGCGTAAGCACCTAGGATAAACTATCAAAGAGGTCTTTTAAAAGGTTGTAACGTTAGGTGTAGGGATATGAAATACACGGTTTTGTTGGATAAAGGCAGTCTTTACTGGTGGCGAGTTAACAATCTTGGTTAATTACATGTACAATGTGGCGTTCCTAAGTCAAGACTAGACTCGACTTAAGCTAATAAACCAAAAATAACAAAAACATAAAATAAACATAGAATGAAACGGGATGGTAGTCCGTATGTTTTTTCTCTTTTTCTTTTTCTATTTTTTTTTATTTTTTTTATTTTTTTTTTGCATACACTCTTACCCTACCATCCAAAATAATACATCATAGGGAATGAACATTCCCCTTACACTTGAATTTTTACATACTTTACAATAAACTAATTTAATGACTCGAATTAAGAAAATCAAAACACTTGGAGTACTTTTAAGATTAACGTACATATGGGGGTAATAAATGATGTTCTTCCCCATTACTCCATAAAATAAGTACTTTACCCATGAGTCCCAATCGTCCCAAAACAATATGTACAAGGATATGACTCGACTTAGCAACCATACAATCAATTAGATAGTTAACTTAGGGTTTAACAAATAACAATAATGCAATAAAAATGAGCGCATACACGGAAGGCTAAGGCGATTTGGGTGTACATTTAAATGGGGTGTAACAAATTCTTCCTTTAAGTAAAATGCTAAAAGTTAGAAACAAAAAGATAGGCTCGGAGGGGTGTACTAGGGGTTTCGTGTACTAAAAATGAGTACAACGCTAAGGGTGTGGGAAAAATTAGTTGACTTAACTAGCCAAGTAATATGACTTAAATGGTCAAGTAATTATGATACGGGTTTAACACAAGGGTAATCATAATGCCTCTTATCATGTAGTAAATCCTACTACACGAATGTAGTCTCACTAGCGGTCTCGGGATGCATCACTAACGCAAGTTCTAGAATCTAAATGCTACCAGTACACTCATAAGCACTAATAGTGAATGCTTTTCCTATCAAATCTAAAGGCGAACCTCATATATTTGGGTGGAAAATTTTTCTGAATGATACGGTTATGTGCTAGTCATACAATCTCCTATCCATGAGACGCTTGCTATGGCTAAAGTTTCACTCCTAAATGTCGTAAAAAATTTTAAATTTGGCGCTAAAATTACACTAACAAGTATTTCTCATAGTTTTATTACACATCTACCATTAAACAAACAAACTCAAGCGAAAGTGTATATGTAAGGTATCATCGTTTTACCTTCCCCTTACACTTAAGATGAACATTGTCCCCAATGTTCAAGTAAAGAATGTAAAAGTGAAAAAAGTAAAAAGAATGAAATCAAATACTTCCCTGATTTGCTCGGTATGGATAATAAGGTGGCCAGGTTAAATCTTCCTCCAAGAAAATGAACAATCAAAGCTTCCCTTCCAGAATGTAAATCATCTTCTTGTCATACATAACCTGTAAATCCTGAGAAAACAAACAAAGCAACCTCGCATAAAATCAGCGGCAATCCATATAAGTTACTAAATCCTACAAAACAAAGTAAGATATAATGCTTGTGGAATGAAGTTTGCAGATTTCCTGGAGATTATAAAACTTAATAATTCAGCAAAAACTTTAAGACTCCATTAGAAAAACAAAACCGGTAAAATTTCCAGATTTTTACACGTGACGCCGTCAAGAGTAAACTCGTGACGCCGTCAGAAGTGATCTGCAGAAATTCTTATGTTAAGTTTCCAGAAAATTTCTGGAAAAACGTGGTCCTACTTCCTGAAAAATCCTGCAAAACTTCATTATCACTCAATACAAGCATTTGACTCTAACAAATACGAATATACATGTTCACTTAATATTGTGGAGAATTATGATCGGTTTGTTTCTTAAAAACATATTTGGGGTTTTCCCTTACACTTATCTTTTGCAAAAATACCTTTAGGTGGAGTTAAGACTAGGCTAAACAACAAAGTAAAGTATTTCCACTTTTTAGTTTAGAAACATGATCTACCAACAATAAAAATAAAGCATGCATACGGAAGCAAATAACAAACAAACAAAATAAAAATCACACAAAACATGGGTTGCCTCCCAAGAAGCGCTTGTTTTTGTTTGAGTCACGAGCCTGACTCTACCCTTATTTAACGGAAATAAGAGAGGTTTTCCCTACACTTTGGATTAAGTGCGGGTGGAAGTAGCGATACACACCCTTAGGGTGGAAATATGTCACGTGAGGAAAGAGTGGTGGATGAATTATATGCTCAAAGGGGTGTGCTCCTATTATCATAACCTTTCCCAATTTAATCGGGTTAATGGGTGGATTAAGATTTTCTCCTAGAAAAGGATCATTTTCAATCAACTTCAAGAGATTACTAGTTGGGGATCCATCTTGACCTAATAAACCCGGTTTAAACACATAATGTTTCTTGTGATCAATCATAAATGGGTGATGTAAGCATGTAAGGTTATTTTCCGCTCCAATATTGGCTTCCTCTCTACAAGGCTTAGAGACCACTACCTTTATCCTAATACTACCCGGACTATATGGTTTGATGGGTGGATCGGAACCTATTTCAATTCCTAAATTTTCATCCAAGGATGGAAGATGAGGTAACGGTTTTGGTTGAGGCTCCGGTTCATCAAAACTAGGAACTTCCCTAGAACCAAGGGTAAGGTTATCATTATAAGCATTCAAACCTATATCCTCTAGTTGTATTTGGTTCAAAGGTTCTACCTCAATTGGAATTCCTAAAGTTTCTTCTACTTCTTCCGGGTAAGTCACGGGCGGTGTGTGTGCCTCAAATGATGGTAGGACTTGTGGGGTACTTGGTGGGCTTGGGTTTTCTACTATCTTTTCCATCACATCAATATCACCTATGTGTTCATCTTGTATTATGGTAGTGCCTAACCATGACATGCAACTAGGTGGCTCGACTCTAATCTTTTTATCCCCAAGCAAACTTTTTGATTGAGCCTTCCATATTGAAAATAGGTATACACTTATGTTTTTTGGGTCCCATGTTTCAATTCTGTATTGGGCGTGAATCTCAAAGTTTTCCCATGCGTCTTTAACATCATACTCCTAAAACTCCCCATCTGTTACATAGTCAAGCCTCATTTGGGTTTCGTAGTCGATACGAGTGTGAAATAATTGAAGTAGAGGCAATAAATCAAGACTATAGTGAAGGACTTTTTGTAGTAAGTATTTGAAACGAGTCCATGCATCGGGAAAAGATTCACCATGATGTTGTCGAAACATCAAGATGTCATTTTGAAGTGAAAAGGGTAGATTTTGTAGTGGGTTTGGTCGATTGGATGAAAAATTTAGCGGATTCGCGTTCTCCATAATGGTGAACGGAAAAGTCAATGGAAAGGTTTTTACGAACAAAGACACAAAGAAAAGATAGACTAGAGGAAACCTAAAAATAAAAATAAAATCTTACTAGAAAGGAATCTAGCAAGTAGACCTAATAAAAAGAGATTCTAACCTAGACAATAACTATTCCCCGGCAGCGGCGCCAAAAACTTGATGCGTAGGGATTGCACCAGGCTTTACCTCTCAAGGGATCTCGAAAAGCTTACAACCCCCACCAGGCAGTGTACCTGATCGTTGTAGTATAGTATAGTGACAAGTACCGGGGGATTGATCGTTCAGCTAGGAATAGTGTCGCTAGGATTAGAAAACCTAAATACTAGTTCTAAAGATAAGGGTTGATTATTTTTGTATTTTTTATATTTTTTAGAAAGCAAATAAAAATCTCGGGTTTGAAGGATTTGGGCGGAATTAGTTGCTAATCAACTAACCCAATACTAAAGATGCAATCAAAATAAAATACTAGAAATGAAAATAAAACTAAATTAAACTAAGGTTGTGAGCAATGAGTGGAGAAATTGTGTTTACTTAGATTTCACTACTCCCTAAATATCTTTTACACGTTAATTACTTGTTATAGTTGCGTGGATGACGGATTGTAATCCTTAATACCATTCATGGGGTGGCGCACTTAACTCCCCAATCCTATGAGTGCCTACTTCACTCCTATGTCGAGCCGGCTAAGAAGCTCCTAACATGGGATCATTAGAATTTACTTATGCATTAAATACAACCAATAAAACCTAGTGCACATCGGTTCATATTTCCTAAAACGTTCAAGCATGTTACCATTTGGAGATCTGCCAGTTTTCTTAAGCCTAACATCGAAATCATTCATCCAATACAATCATAAACAAGTAATCAACACATAATCAATATCTAGGTTTCATTAGATCTAAGCAAACACAAGATAAATCTAGTCTAGCATGGTGGAATTAAGACAAGCACAAGATATAGACAACCAACACATAGACATATTGATTGAATTAGAAGAACACTTATCTCAATTACACATGTAAGGGTTCAAGGGATGAAAACCCTTGAAAAACCTGTAAAATTCGTAATAGGTTCGGCCTTAGGGTTTCTCCAAAACTTCTCTTTTTTTATGAATGAAAATTAGAAAACTATATATAGGAAATTGAGGCTGACGGCGTCAAGACCAAATAGGTGACGCCGTCATCTCGCCGCCAAAATAATTCTCGGACTGCCTTGATCTACATCTGATGCCGTCATGTATTAGGTTCTTCCAGGCCATCACGTGTTAACTCTTGACGCTCTTCCTTGTGACGCCTTCATGTTTGCACTGGGCCGTCATGCAATTTACTCTTGACGCCGTCAGGATGGTACTCTTGACGCCGTCACCTACTGTTCCCAGTAAGGAAAATTAAGACTTTGGCGTTTTCTTCACTTTTATGCTCCAAAAACGTCCGAATTGCTTCCTTTTCCAGATTTCACTCCCAAAGTACCTAAAATCACAAAAGGAACGATTTAGGGCAATATTTGATCAAATAAATTCAATTCCGGGCTTAAATGACCCCCTAAAAGTGGTTCATTTTTTGCCTCATCAACGGGTCTTTACCCATTGTACACTTGATCCACAGCCCGAGAGGGGACGTTTCATGTAACACTATAAATACCCCTCTCCCACCAAGGGAGAGGGTTAGACCTTCATTTGCAATCTAATATTATCTAGTTTTCTCTCAAGGCTCCCATCTCTCTTTCTCTCTCTAACATCTCTCTAGAATTCTTCTACATATTCGATCCATAACACCTAACCATTCATGATTTGATTATCAGTATGCTTCAAGTACTGACAACTATTTGTACTCAAAATGTTACTTTTTCTTCTTTTGATAAGTTCTTATGCTTATCTTTCCAAGAAGTTTCCCACCCATACTTCAGAGACTAAGTTACTCTTTATAGATAAGTATTTAGGGTCCGTGAGACATTTGTCAGATCTTAGTGACTTTGTGTTGTTTGTAGCTCCTTTTATTTTACTTACTGATACCGCATCAGTTTACAAAAGTGTTTATTCTGATGGTCTTCGACTTTCCTGAAGCTTGACTGTTAAATTGAGCTTTATATAACTCTCACTGATTTCTTTTATCAGTGAGTTACATTCACTGATACTCGCTCCGTCCCATGACTATTGTCCATTGTTGACCATTGAAGTCTTTATTTTTTAACTTTGACTTTAAATTTTTTATACGTTTTAAATGATACTTGATGAAAATTATATCAATGAAAATACATTTAATGGGCAATCTATTCATATATTTTGCTTCAAGGATTATATAACACAAATGAAATATTTAAGGTCAAAGCAGAAAAATGAAAACATAAAAAATCAATAGTGAACAATAATTATGGGATGGAGGGAGTAATTATCAGTGAGTTACACTCACTGATAATCATCAGAGAGTATCACCATCTGATAACCTTCGGTGAATTAACACCTTATGATAACCATCAAGGAGTAACGCCGGAAATCAGGGAGTGACTTTCTCTCTTATCCTTATCAGTAAGTGCTTTTACTCTCTGAGTCTTATCAGATACTGAATAAATTAGGCTATTTTATGTTTAAATACTTGTTAGAGACAATTGGGTCGAAGTTAGACCCAATAGGTTTTCGTTGGTTCGGTTCGGTTTTGAAACTGATGCTCAGCCCTAGGTGCCATCGCTCTAAAGTTGGTTTTGTTATTCACTAAATTGGTGACGAAATTAGTTTTAAAGAGAGAGAAAACTAATGCAACACTGATATTACGATGATAAATATGGTTTTGTGACCTCCTTGTTACGGACAATGTTAGTGCAAAAAGTGTGAGGGATAGAGATTGGTCTAGGTTTTGTATTGGGTCATACTTGAAGGACTGTCCGTATGTGAATTCTGTACTAATCCAAGTGATTGATTGATTCCCAGCACAAATGAAAGTAAACCGTTAGCCTTACCGTGAGGACGGACCCCACGATTAAGCTCCAGCGTGAAAGTAAGTATTCATGTTTTCGGAGGAATACGTATGTATTGGGATGTGTGAGAAATTCATACGTTTAAAGTTGCCTTTTATAGGTAGGCGTGTTAATAAAAACAATGTCAAAAACTTTATTCGCATTATTCGGTCTTCCTGTGTTTTGATAATCACAAAATATAGACATGTTACGTAAAGTTACGGTTAATAAGTTTTTAATCAAGGAAACTCGTTTCTTCCACGTAGTTACTACAACGTCACTTCATGTATGAACAAACGTTATACCGACGTTAGTAACGTGATAAAAGAATTTTATTTTCTCCTAAACTTACATTTTTAAGTTTGACAAAACATTTTTCACAAAAGTATTTTTGTGTTTTTAAAGAAATGTTTTATTAAGAAAATATATTCAAAATTCAAATATGTAACAGCTATATTTCCTCCCAAAATAGTTAAGTTTTCACCAGATAAGTTTTCACCATGTCAGGACAAAAAGAGGAACGTCTTGTCGGGATGGTCCCTTAAATGTACCGGTGGTCCCTTAGTGATAAAGGACCTTCACATGTTTAAGGGACCGCCACCTCCTTTCTTGTCGTGTATAAATACTGAACTGTTCCTTCTTAAAAAACAATTCCTCTTGGCACAAAAACTTTTTGTTTCTCTTTTCTTTCTTCTTTGATCACTATAACATGTCGGTATATGTTTATAAGTGATTATCAAAGTGCAAGAGAAGAACTCTCGACTTAGATGAAGAATCGAGATGTTATATGAGTGCACACACAAACGTAACAGGTGTTGTGGTTCTATTCTTCCCTCTATTGTAAATATTGTAAATATTTCCGACTTGTTTGTGAGTCGAGGATGGAGTTATTTGTGTGAACTTGGAAGAAGATGAAGATCCAAGAAGTCTTGTAACTAGAATAGGTATTGTATTTATTGTGAGGAGAGTGGAGTCTTGGTGTGTAATTTAGGATTTAGTAAAGTCGGTGTGTGAAGGCTTGGATTGGGTGATGATCCAAGTGTGTCTTAGTGTGTAGGCTTGGATTGTGAAGATCCAAGTGTGTCATTTGTGCGAAGGCTTGGATTTGGTGAAGATCTAAGTAGGACAAGTATGCTTGTTCGTGTGGCCACGTGGGCCTTGGAGTAGATTGGTTCTAGCTACGATTAGAACTCAAAATTCCACTTAGTGTCGTTAAACTTTGTGTAACTTGTGTACGGATTGCTCCGCCTGAAGGAGTGTGTTGATATAGTGATTGATAACTCTCGAGTGTGGTACTCGAGGAGTGGAGTAGGACGAAGAGTGAGCTTCGTGCCGAACCACTATAAATATCCGTGTCTCTTTGGTTGTGCTCTTTCCTTACTCTTTACATTACTTGTTAGTTCACATTTATTTGTAGCTTAATAGATATCACATAACTAGTAAAATTTAACAAGTTTGCAAAAGAATATTATTCGGACCTAAAAACGGCGAAAGATTTTAACAAGTAAAAAGAATCAGTGAAACTATTCAACCACCCTTCTAGTTTCTACAAGGCGAAATACTAAGGTTTCCTATTATTTCGTATATTATTGTAGTGGCCAGAGTAGGAACCTTGTCGGGCAAAGATCTGTAGCTTAATCATGACTGTGGATGTAGATCATCTTCAGACTGTGAACTGGTCCGCAAGCTTACTTCGGAAGCGTTGCTTGGTTGATCCACGTGCGTCCTTAGAGATCTGGGTCGCGCCTTGCTCGTAGCTTGTGCTTTGGCGGTATCAAGTGTCTTTGTTTGTTGGGTCGGGGCCCAGTTGCGTATAATACAGTCCAGACCCAATAGGCATGTTGTCCGTATTATATGTCATCAAGTCCCCCCAGTCTAGTGTGTTCATTGCACGCGTTCTTTTTGGTAGCGTGCGGTGAATATTTCTAGACTAGGATTATGTCCGCTCCGCTCTTAGTTTGTGACTTCTCTTTGACACATCTTTATGTTCAGCGAGTAAGGTCGTAGGGGACGTGGACTGTCTTTTATCCTTTCATCTTCTGACTGATTTGACCATTTGAACTTTTTGCTTAGCTGTCGTCCTTATCTTTCACTGCTAATCACAACCGTTGATTGAAGTGTCTCTTGGCACGCGTCATGTGCTAGATCTCTTGAATATACCGCGGGTATAAATACTTTGGTTGGTGTTTTACTATTCCTCTTTTTCATATTCTTCCTCCTTCGCTTTTTGTTAGAAAGTCTTTCCAATTCTCTGGTTTCCTTTTCACACCTCATTCATTTCGCACTTTTTCTTCTCAGGTTACCATATTCTTTCTTTCATTATGGTTAAAATTACGGAAACTATTTGTTTCATAAGTATCACATTCCTTCAGCAGTGCATCCTCTTCTACCTCGTCCCGATCAAACCATTAATGAGTATCCGTCCAGGAAGATTGGTATTTATAGCCGATTTTTTTATTACGCCAATCTTTGTTTGCCGCTATTTGTTTTCTTTGTTGAAATTATAAAGTATTATCACATCAATATTTCTTAATTCTCTGTTATTGGGGCGTCCAAGGTTTCTCATTTTGGAATCTTGTGTTGTGTTCATAACATTGTGTCGACAGTTGTGTTGTTCCGGCGACTTTATGTTAATTCCATAAAGAATGGGTGGCTCTCGTTTAGCAAGCGTGCGAAAGATATTGGTACTTGCTATCCGGAGGCTTTGATTTTGTGAAGGGCTAGAGTGAACATTTTTTTGGGTTGATGACTTTGCCGGCATACTGATGACAGTGTTAAGAAGGATCCGGTTCCCCAGCATTGCGAGTACAATGATGATGAGTATGCCATCCTCATTAGTAAACAGGCTCCGTTCCATAGGTATCCAGAGGCTTTTCTTTGCTGGGTCGGCCTGGGCCGTAAGTATCCTTTGGACGAGGACACCTACCCCATATACTTTCTTAATAAAGAAGGTTAGCATTTTGTGTTTATATATATATATATATATATATATATATATATATATATATATATATATATATGTGTGTGTGTGTGTGTGTGTGTGAGTGTGTGTGTGTGTGTGTATTTTATTGCCTTTTGTTTCCTCTTCTGATTGTTTCTTTCGTTCGCATAGAGATAGATGTGTATACTTTTATTAATTACTTGGGTCCGGATGAGGTAAAGGTAGATGAACGGCAGCGATCGGAGGATGAGCCCAAACTTTTAGATAGTACTACTGATCGAACTGTTTCGCTTTCTCCCCCCACACTTAACCAAGCGGAAGGTGAGTTAGAGGTTGACGAAGGCGAGCTATTTGATTATGGTGATGCCACGAAGTAGGGTGGTTTTGGTATTGGTAACGATGTCAATGATCAAGTGGTCGTGCTTGCTGAGAATGTTCCCCCGGAGCACATTGTGGCCAATCTAGACAGAAATGGAAGGAGGTGGATGTGGCCACTAGTGTGAGTGCTCCGACTCGTCCTTCAAAGAAATTGAGGGCAGATCATGGTTCTTTGAATAGGTCTACTACTTCTCGTAAGTCCATGGCTGCTATTCAGAGTTTACTACTAATAATGTTCAGGATACTAATCATATGTTTGAGCCGTCTTCCCATATGCCTTGCGTGTCGGTTATGTCAGAGCGAGAAGTAGGCTTTCAGTTTGATTCTGCTACTAGATCTCATCTTCGTACTATCCATCCTGTGGAGAGGTTCATTGTTCTTCTGACTCTTCATCCCACTCTGATACTCATGATACTAAAGTTGGTTTTTGCTAGGTCTTTTGTTCCATTAATGTCAGTGGCTAACGCAACCACTACGTCTGCCGCTTGTACATCTTCAAATGGGAAGGATAAAGAGAAAATTTCCGTGTCGTCTTCATTCCCTGATGTTTCTTTATCTGTCGGTGGTTCGAAGTTTAACACTGGTGGTCAAGCAGGTTTTCTGGTGATGAGTTTGCCTATGGTCGCATACGTTCCGCCGCTAATGTAGATCCTAATGTTTTTGGCAAAGTTTTTATGCTGAAGTGGAATGTATCTCACGGTTCTCGTTTGGATAATGTTGCTGATTGCCGCGGGATAAATGATGGGTTCACTCCCCCTGGCTTCTTTTCTGAAGTTCGCGATATGGATTATGACCAATTTTTTGCGAAATTTAATATCTTGGCTGCTCCCCAGACTGCTTTTAATACTGGCCTACAGATGCAAGCCGAACATAATATTGCCCAAAACGGAATTTGTCCGCCCTTTGTGACAAGCGGGCTGACCTGCTAAAGGTAATGGATGAAGAAATTGGAAAGTTGAAGACTGAGCTGGCATCGGTGAGGATTGAAGCCGCGGAGGTAACTTTCCTCCGTGCTCAAGTTTCTTTATTAGAGTTATGGGGTAACCCTTGCGCGGTTGAAATAACTTCTTTTAAGGAAAGGACTTCAAAGCTTGAAGGAGTGTGTGATTCTCTCAATGCGGAGCTAGCGGATTTGCATACGTCCGTGAATGACTGTACTTCTACTTTTGAAGTGGAACGTGCCACGTTTACTGCAAAGTTAGCGGAGCTTCATTCTTCTTTGAAAGACAGGGATCATAAGCTCTCGGATTTAAATGCCACGGTTGCTGATGCTAAGTGTCAAAATAAGAATCTTGTGGATCAGGTATGTTTGTTGTTGTTGGTTTTTTTTTTTTCTTTTTTTTTTCTCTACTTCTCATCCTTTCCTTATTTTTGAAAGTGCGCGTACTAGAGGCTGCACTTGAGAGTTTGAAGATTCAGTTCAAGGAGACTCAGGATGCTCAGCTGAAGGAGATTACTGACAAAGTTGCCCAGTTAGAGGCTTGTCTTGTGGACATAGCTATACATCTTGCTGGGAACTTTTACCCCCGTTTGATTAATGCGGTTTCTAGCCGCATGTGGCTGTTGGTGCGTGGTATGAAATTGGTCATTACTAAGTTTTTGAACTCTTTGGAGTATTGTACGATGTTGGGAAAGCTTTTGAGCAGGGCAAGTTGGGTACAAAACTTACAGATATTGCTGCCTATAGACCGACTGCAGAAGCGAACTACGACTCTGCTTTGCGAGCGTTTTGCGAGCTTGAAGTTCCCTTGTTAGCGGATTTGTTAACTCATAAGGACTCCGATATTCAGGACATCATGTGCCTTCTCCGACTTGAAGCTGAGCTTGCAGAGAAGCCTCGTATGGCTGATATGCGTCCTAGTTTGGAGCAATTTTATGTTCCTCAAACTAAAAGTGATTTGGTCATTGGTGAAGCTCTTTTATCTTCATGTCTAAGCATCACTCGCCAAAGAGTTGGGAAGATCACAGAAAATATCGCTACCGGTCACCTTGCCCTTGCTGATGTGTTTACTCATTTAGTCAAACCTTTATCTCCTAAAGTTTTGCTGGGTTTAGAGACCATTTCTTTCAATAAGCTAGTTGCTACTATGACTAATACTTCATCCGCGGCTATTTCTCATGCTTTATCCAATGGGCCTCTTAAAACGGATGACTTTGAAGTCATTGATGTTAAGAGGGACGGGAATCTTATTACTTTTGTTCACTCCGTTAATTCTGATGGAGGAGAGCTTGAGTCCGTTCCAGAGCATAGACGTGCGGAGTAGGTTCCAGTGTTACCTTATGCCGTAACCGCATGTGGTCTTTTTCGCAGACGGCCATGTTGTTATTGAACATAACTCCATTTGTTTACAATTTGTCTTTCATACCTTGATTATTTGTACTTTCCTTGTGGTAGTGTTTAACTGGATATGATATTTTGCCTTATTTATTTCGTTGGCATTTTTTTGTTAGCGCTCTTGCTTATAACATGGTTGTACATGGCTAGCTTTTATGAACGTATTCATTGTTTGCGCCAAGGTTACGTCTAACCTTAGTGCGGTTTTTTCGCACTTATGAGTGGTGCTTTGCTATTATCTAAAAGACGTACTCATACATAATTTATTTTCTAGTCTTAGTTGGATATTTGTGGGTTATCCTCCCGGTACCGGGTTTGCAATACCTCTTATGTACTTTTGAGTTAATTAGGCTTCTCATCCTTTTGTTATGTGGAATAACGTGTTTGGGTCATGCCCTGGTGTGCGCGTCTTACTCATGTATATGTATGTTTTTGCAAAGTAAATATTAAAAACATGTAAAAGTAAATTAGTGAAGGTGGCTAAGCTCCACTTATTTTATTAAAATCTTTAAAGTAATTATAATTGAAAGATTTATACAAACGTTTGTTGTGGGATTCACCTGAGCGATTCTCTCTGTTCTACAATTATAACATTCCTTGATCTTTGTCCACGTTTCATGCTTGTGGATGTAGACCTCCGTGTTTGGTTATTGACTTATGTGTGTCCTTGCTTTGTATTTCCGCTCCTTTGTCTTTGTGATAAAAAGTTTTCGGTTGTGTATATTTTACACTTTTAAGGAAGCTGATCCCTGTTTTAGCGTTATGCTTCTATTTGTGCCTGAGCGTGTACTTAGTTCGGAGACTTAGCAGAGTCAGGTCGCGCTGATCTTGTGTAGCTTCCCTTGCTGCCGCACTGTTGCCAGGCGGATTTGGCTTGTCTGGGTAGCTTAGGACCAGGGATTGCTTTAGCAATTTGGCAATTTTACACCATGGGATAGGGCACTTGGCTAACCTTTCCTTTCCTTCCATGGTTATTCTCGCCAACTACTATCCTGGCCGTAAGCGTATTTTCCTGTTTTCTGCACATAAGCCAAGCAGCAATTAAGGATAGGAAATTCATTGATTTTCGTCCTTGGTTGTTTTATGTCGTAGGTGAAGCCTCTTGACATCTGGGAATCTATTTTCGCGTTTAAGCGTCCCCAATGTATGCTTTTCATCGGCCCCTATGAACGTACGCTCATCCAAAATTCTGTCTCTCCCGTCATTAGGTCTCGATTATCCGCTCTTTCCGTGCATGTTTGTTACTGAGATTAACTAATGGTCGCGTCCCACTGCCGCTAGCCAGGTGTCCGACGGGAGTCTATCTCCGAGTTAGACTCCTACCATCTGCACGAACCTTGTTATACATTTGGGTCCGTACTTCTAGTAGACTTGTTTTGCATTCGCAGCTTCTGGTCTTTTCTTTAGTTAGCGACCACTATGATTGATAAGTATGAATGGATAAATGGGATGGAGAATGAAGTTCAGGGGTACTTGGATGAATGGGATTTGTAGAGCATTATAGTATAATGTTATTAGTCGTCATTTAAGAATGACTAAGTTTTATTAGTAGTCACTTAAGAACGTATCCGGGTTACGGGACTACCTTTGGCCTCTAATGTCGTTTATCGATCTTAGCGCCACGTCCGGATGAACCATGAATTTATACAGAATAATCGTAATTATGTGACGTTTTGTTAGCGAATTAAGATTGTCGTGTTCAATAAACAACCTGGTGTTGTAACGTTTTGGTAACGTTTTCATCCTTTCTTGGGGAGATACTGGCAGATTCTTTATCCTTTTACGTATTTATGGATTTGGTTTTGAAGTTGATCGTTTCCCTTTCTTTTGATGGCTATTTATAGCAGATGCATTTTGGCATTTCTTGATTTGAGAATATTTTCCCTGATTGCATTTATGACCCATAGACACGCGCACATGCTTTGTAGCTAGGGTGTCTTTTTAGTTTATTAGATCTAACGAAAAGTACGCAGGCTAGTCATTCCAATGCTTTGGGAATGAACGCATGTTTGTATTTCCAAGACTTTTCCTGTTTAAGTCATCTTGCGGATTGGAATTTGTCAGTGTTGATGTTTGATCTTTCCGGCAGCGTGTGCTTCTCTACATCCGTAAACTAGTTGACGAGAGCTCGTCTCTTGAGTTATCCGCGGAAGTTTGTCTTTGTGTTTGTCCCTTAGCTACCTTACTAAGGGGATTCTTCTTATCCTTAAATTTTCGTTTGTTATTTTCGCCAACCCCGCAGGTGGGGCTATCCTCTTACACCTTTCCACATTGACTTAGACGGTGAAGAAGAGGTACTATGGCAATGGACGATAGTCCTTCTTCTCAAGGTAACAAATAGTTTGTGCTTACGGAATATCGAGCCCTTCATGTTGCGGAGCTTATTTGTTTTTACTATTGTTATTTTTTATAACATATTTTTCGTCGTTGAGCGTTCTTTGGGGCAACGTTCCTGCTTGCTCTTGCGAGCCGTTTTTTTGGCATTTTCCTTATTGGTCCATGGGTAGAACCGCTTTTCTATCTACGACTGTGCCCCTATTGATTGCGGAGCGAAGGCTATTTTCTCTGTTTCAGGTTTCTGGCCGCTACTTCTCCCCTGTGGAAGGACATAGTTACCTTTACCATTTCGTTTATGGATTTTGGGACGTTGCTTTGTAGGTGTTTGACCAACCCTGGGTTAGATATTTTATTCATGAATTCCACGATCTCCATGGTATCCGATATTTCTTTTGTGTTTCTGCTTTCCCCAGAAATCTTCTCGTGAAGTCTTCTATTGATTCTTTTCTCCTCTGTTTGGGGCATCAGATTTCCATAGTATTTTTAATGTGTCTTTCCTTTTTGAGAAAGTTTTTCAAGAACATCTCTCTTAGTTAGCGGTAACTACTGACGGATGCTGGAAGAAGATCGTCGAACCAATCTCTAACAGGCCCGATAAGTGAGGACCAGAACGCGTGGCATTGGATAGTCATGTCTCAGTGTTCCGCCCAGGCTAACACCTGGAACATCTTGATGTGATCATCGAGATCCTTGGTACGGTTTAATGTGGCTTGGTATGTAGGGCCTTTTCAACAGGTCTGTCTTGTGAATGCGATGGGTGAATGGGTCAGTTCCCTTGGGTATATGCGGCCTTGCTTGGTTATTTTCCTTAATGTTTGGTCTTTGTCTCTTTACCCATGGTACCCCCGCTTTTGTCGCTCTTATTCTTATTTTCTACAAACCTTTCTGTGTCTTGCAGGTGCACCTTATTGTTCCTTCCGGAAGTAAATTCCGTTCCTTGTTTTCGGTGGCTTTAATAATCTCTTCCAGCTTTTCCTTCTTTATAGAGACGTAATTGTTTGCTGTAATACTGTTGGTGTACAAGTGTGCTTCTCTTTCTGTCCCCCGGTTTGGTCGTCGTTTCTTTTCTGGGGCTTCCTTGCAATTTTAATCGTATACCTTTCTGATTTGCTATGAATCGCTCAACTATGCTTTTCCTTTTGAGGTTCTTTCTCTTTTTGAATGTTTCAGATTCAACATTGAGGAGTTTGTTCAGGTCTAGACGGATCTGCATTGCTCTGAGTTTTTTCTGCGGCGCCTTCTTCTGATGAACTTTCTCAGCCGTGTTCGGTAACAGCTGTTGGTCAAGCTCTTGGGGAGTCGTACCAGATGTAAGTTTGTCTTGGCCCCCTAACGTTTTATTCTTCCATGTCATATTCCGCCAGGCGGACGTAGATGTGGTAGTGATGTTGTCGAAGTTATTGCTTGTGGTGAGTATTTTTGAGAACGCAGTTGTGCACTGGGTCTCACGGATGACGCCAAATGGTTAGTTCAAAAAGTGTGAGGGATAGATATTAGGCTTAGCTTTGTATTGGCTCGTACTTGAAGGACTGTCCGTATGTGAATTCTGCATTAATCCAAGTGATTGATTGATCCCCAACACAAATGAAAGTAACCCGTAAGCCTTACCGTGGGACGGATCCCACAATTAAGCTCTGGCGTGAGAGTAAGTATTCATGTTGTTAGAGGAATATGTATATATTGGAATGTGTGAGAAAGTCATACCTCGCAAATGTGTTTTAAAGTTGCCTTTTATAGGTAGGCGAAATACTAGGGTTTCTTAGTATTTCGTATATTATTGTAGTGGCCGGAGTGGGACCCTTGTCGGATAAAGATCCGTAGCTTAATCATGACTGCGGACGTAGATCATCTTCCGGACCATGAATTGATCCGCAAGCTTACCTCGAAAGCGTTGCTTGGATGATCCACGTGCGCCCTTAGAGGTTCGGGCCGCACCTTGCTCGTAGCTTGGGCTTTGGCGGTATCCAGTGTCTCAGCCCAATTACGTATAATATAGTCCAGACCCAATAGACCTGCTGCCGTATAATACGTCATAAGGACTCTAATTTATTTTTAGTTACGACTTACACTAGTGAACAAAATAATAATTTTTGTTTCGCGATATCCTAAAAGTAATAAAATAAAAGATCACGTAAAACAAAAGCAATAAAATATGGTTGTAACAATATAGGCAGGTCACTCAATATGTGGCCCCATAATACCACTCCACGTCTCACACATTCCATCCACTTTTCATCACTCCAGTGGCACACCCGGTAATTAAACCCAACTTCATTTCACAAATTCCCCATTTTACCCTCAACTCCCTCTCACTACAACTGGTAAAATCATAAATAACCCGAACACCAAGGGCAAATATATAAAATAACCTATTCAACCCCACAATAAACGGTTCCGCTTCATCGCTTCTCTATAAATAAAACCCACACCCCTTCTCATTTCACTATCATCTCACCACACACAGTAACCATCATTTTCTCTCTCTTAGGGTTTCAAAAAAACAAAAAATGGCAACAGAGGTAACTAACGGAGCTGAGACTAACGGCGCTAACGGCGAGACCGTTGAGAAGACGGTGACGTTTACGGCAGTGAAGAGTCAGGTGTTTGTGGAAGCAACGAAGGTGAACGACGCCGTTTTGTTCTACAAATCTGCGTTTGGTGCTGAAGAAGTGAACCGTGTGAGTCAGCCTAAGAGGAAGGCTGACCAGGAGATACCATTGCTTCAGTCTGCTGAAATTAAGCTTGGTTCGGCTTCTATTGTCGTTGCTGATGCTTCTGATGATGATAAGTGAGTTTTTTATTTTCGTTATTTTTATATAAATTTTATCCGTTGATTATTTTGTTAGATCTGTGGTTATTCATGTTATTGTTGCGATTTTAGAGGTTATTAACGAGTTTGTGATGTTTAGCGTGTATATATACAGTTTATTTTTTATTTTATTTTATTTATTTAAATATAGATGACGCATGTTATTTATGTGTTAAGATGGTGATTAGACCGTGTATTTGTTTAGATCCGTTGATAATTTTGTTGCTGTTAACGAGTTTAAGCGCGTGTGTTTTTTGTTTCTTATTTTACTGTTGCATGCCTATTTGTTTGATTATTAAGTGTTGTTTATGGCGATTTTAGCCGTTATTTATTTAGATCTGTGGATAATGATGTATTTGTGGTGATTTTAGTGGTTAGTTGTGTGTATTTAGTCCCAGTTTTGGGTGTTGCATGTTGTACTAATTTGCTTAAATAGCTTTAAATGAGGTGGTTAGGCCGTGTACGGGTATAGATCTGTGTATTTTGAATTGTATTTGTCGATTTCAACGAGTTTTTATTTAACCGTGTTTACTCGATCTTTTGTGTATAATTAAAAGTGGTTTTAGATGTTTGAGTCTCACCAAATAATTTCAAATTTTTTTGAGGTAGTTATTCATTATTTCACGATTGCGATAGTTTTTTTTGTTAGGTCGTTTATTTGTTGTTGTGTCAATTTATTGTTTTTAAATGACTTTGTTTCTATGGATATTATTTTCTAAGATTATTTTTGTTCTATTTTGTCTTATTTTTGGTTATTCATTTTTTAAAGAGATATGACACATGGTTACCACAAGGGCCAACACTTTTTACTCGAAAAAATAGTTAAATACGGAGTATAAGTTAATTTGATTTGTATCATTGGAAGGTCGTAACTTATGAGCTTGTTATCTGTTTCTCATTTGTTACCGACTTACCGTTGTGAAACAGGGTAAAAATAGCGAATGTTACTTGTTTTCAGATGTATTTTTTTGTTCTATTTCGGTCTGTTACATTTTGATTTTTGGATTAGTTTTTAGGTTATTTTTTTGTCTTATTTTTTGTTCATCTGAAAAAATATATGCATTTATTTTACTTGGTTTTTGAACTTAATAAACATATTTATTGTATCACCTATTTTTTTTAGCATCTATAAAAAGTTACTGAAGGACTATTACTGTTTTGTTGACAGGGCAAAAACATTGGGGTCAGGAGTGGTGTTCTGCCTAGAGACAGAGGACATTGAAGCAGCAGTGGACAGAGCAGTAAAGGCTGGTGCAGTTGCCGATGGAGAAATAACCGAGGGTGAGGGCGCGTGGTTTGGAGGGCGAGTGGGTAAGGTCAAGGACCCCTATGGCATTGTCTGGGTTATCACTACCCCTACTGCTAACAAGTCTGCTAACGTGGAAGCTTAGAGAACCGTTGGATTGGCTGGCAGTATTATCTTCTTAGGAGTCTTTTTTTAACTATTTCGATGAAAACTGCATGTTACAGACTAGTTGCAGTAAATGGTTAGGTTTATGATGTTTAATTGGTATTTTGGGATGTCAACAGTTGGATTATGGCAATCTTATCTTATCTATAAGTAATTTTCTTTTTTTTCTTTTTTTTTTTTTTTTTTTTGAACGGTCCTTGACCAATTCGAAACCCGATGGGGGAAAACCTTCAACTTAAGCCGCCCGAAGGCACGACACTTAATTTGAAGTAAATCCTGCCTTCTCCAGATTCGAACCCTAGTGGGTTGAAACATTCATTGAAGGATTTTGAAAGCCTAGTATCAACAGACCCTGAGATCAAAGAGGACTTCTCGGATGGTCACCCATCCGGTACTACTCTTTTAGTAGCACACTTAACAAGTTAAGTGTTTACCACTAGACCACATGGTTTCTATCTCTTTGATTGTCTTTTCTTTGCTTTAATATATATATGCTCGCTAGATAAGCTATCCACAACTAGATTTTTAGTAGTTGCTTTAGTAAAGAGCTTATCATTTTTAAAGCAAACATTTATTTAATCGGAGAGTGGAAAGTTTAGTTAGTAAAATATTTTAAAACTTTGTGTATTATAAAAGTGAACATTTAATATGAGACGGAGGTAGTATCAACTAATATGAGACGGAGGTAGTATCAACTATCAAGTATTGAAAGATAATAACCTTGTGATTAAAAACTTATAAAATTTAGTTTCAAACTTTTAAATCAAAACTTTTTTAACCGTATGAGGTGTTACCACGCGTAAAAAATGTGTAGGAAGGTGGAATATGTTTATGATCGTTGCTGTTTTAAAGGACACTGCAAAAACAATACGTGGTCCCCAGGTGTGTGTATGGATAGGGAAACGTTAAGCACGGGATTCGGTCTTTGGTCTTGCCTATGAAAAGAAGACAAGTCTCCATTTTTAAATACGTAGCATTTCTTGGGATATTTCAGCTTTAAACATTTGTCACGAGTTTCGTACAATGTTATTTCGTAAGTTATATTTATATCCTGTCCACTTGTTTATCGAGCTTGTTAAAACTAAGGGTAAATTGCAAATTTAGTTTTTAAAATTGTCTAAATGCGTAAAAATTACACCAAAATAAAAAGTTGTGCAAAAACGACATTAATGTTTTGTTTTTTTTGCAAAACAGCCACCGAGACGTACTGTTAACTAACTTTCGTGTTAGTTTTCCTCGTTAAGTGCCACGTCACTGAAGGTATTATCGCCATTTCACTTGTTTCAATGACAAAATTTGCAAAGAAAGACTTAACTTTCGAAACACTATTAATCATCTTCCCCTTTAATTTTTAATTTTAAACAATTAAGATTTTCCAATTTTTTATCATCCAAAAAACTTTGCTTGTGCACAAAATGTGATTTAAAAGATGTTTTAATCTTTATAGTTTCTTGTATAAACTGATAAACTTGGTGGTGTTGGTGGTGTTTCTTGAATCAGGTCATGGTTCTTACTCGTAAATGAGTGTGGCTTGATTGTCTTCTCGTCATTTAAGTTTGCCATGGTTAGTTTGAGAGGTCTTGGTAAAGAATGCAATTAGACACGATTGTTATAGAAAGTTATAAAGCTCACGATGAACATCAGTTCAATTGAAACTAAACAATCTTTGACCTTTAAAATTAAACTGACTATATATATATAAGTCAAGAAGCAAAATCTAAATTTCTCACAGATTGAACATAACCAGAAAGGTAGATACATTTTTAGTATAAGATTACAACTTAAAGCCAAAAACACATGTTACAATGACACTGAACTACTGAAGCATTTAATCGAACACATGGTGTGCGATTCATAAACGCTTGTCATCAAACTCATGTTATCAGAGACTTAATCTCAAAAATGTAATGCTTGAATAAAGTGGGATTACTCCAGTAAGATCAAAATTGAGACTTCGAGACACAAATTATTTCGAATAAAACTGAAAGAGAATTAAAGGTTACAATGACACAACTACATTTTTTTTTACGAAATAAGTTATATTACTAAAGACCATATAACGGATTATGATACAAAAGTTGATCGTTAAGTGTGCCACTAAGAGAGTAGTACCGGATGGGTGACCATCCGGGAAGTCCTCTTTGATCACAGGGTCTGTTGATACTAGGCTTTCAAAGTCCTTCAATGAAGGTTTCAACCCACTAGGGTTCGAATCTGGAGAAGACATGGTTTACTTCAAATTAAGTGTCGTGCCTTCGGGCGGCTTAAGTTGAAGGTTTTCCCCCCATCGGGTTTTGAATTGGTCAAGGATTTCTCCGAAAGAACCGTTCCAAAAAAAAAAAAATGATACAAAAGTTGATATCCATCATTTGCTTATTAATTAGTTAGTCATAAATGATAAGAGACAATTTAGTAGTCGTTATTGTTCTTATGTCATGGCCAGTTTATGGTGTTTACTTTTTTCTGAAACTAAACTAACGTAGCTCAAATCGTGCCAATGAATACCTTATCTACATTTTCATCCTTGACATTTTTATTTAAAAGGTGTTTTTCATTTTCTCATTTATGCAGGTTAAACCTGAAATAATTATTTGGTCTCCTCGAATCATTGTGTTCCACAAGTTTTAAGCACAGAGGTACACAAAGAACGCGCTTGACATTGTTTGATTTGATTCTGTGTGTGTGTGTCAAGATGAAGATCAACCTCGACCTAATTAAAACATCACTGTCATGCTTCTTGTTCCCACCCATATCCCTGTCTATGGTTATGGAGGAGGTGGTGGTTATGGGAGGCGTGATGGTGGTGGTGGCAGTTACGGAGGCGGTGGTGGTGGCTACAGAGGTGTCCCAAGTCAATTGAGTTATTCTACCATGAGAAATCTGGGTAGTGTTCATTTGATATTGATTAAGCTATTAATCCACTGGACATTGCAACATGTATAATCTGGGTAGTGTTCACAAATAACAACGGATAAAAATTAAGCCATTGATCCACTGGATATTGCAACATGTATAATTGTGTTTATTTGATTGTGGTGCTTCTTTAATCAGTCTAATCAAAGAAATTAATTTAACATGTTAATGTAGATTGATTAGATGATGTATTTCTCACGATTATAACTTGATGTTGATATAATGAGAGAAAGAATATGTATGTAATTATTTTATTTTATTTTTTTTTGAAATTTTTTTTCTGGGTTTGATGTTCTTCATTTGAGATTAAAAATAATTTCAAATTTAAAAGAAACTCAAATGGGGAAGAAGACGAGGGTATATTAGTTATTTCATTGCACTTAACGAGAGAACTAACGAAAGTTAGCTCTCGATGGCTGTTTTGCAAAAAAAAAAAAAAAGAAAAAAAAAGAAACATTAATGTCGTTTTTACACAACTTTTTGTCTCGATGTATTTTTTGCGCATTTTGACAATTTTAAGGACTAAATTTGTAATTTACCGTAAAACTAAAGACAAAGGCTTATACATTCTCACCTTACACCTTAGCAACATCTCAGCTTTTTTTCTCCTCTCACTTTCCCTCGCTCTTTATCTCTTTTTTGTAGACATGATCACTTTACCCTCACATTCTATTAAAATACAAATTTTATACAAATATACCTTACTAAATACCTCATATACACTCACAAACAAAATAAAAAAAAAAAAACAAAACAAGAGAGGCCACATCACACCAAATGTAACTCGGCGAACTACTCACGTTATCTTTACAAAAGTTCCAAATGTCATGCGTAACTTTGGTGTTGGACATGAAATCGGATGGAGATCACCTAGTTGATTTTCACACCCTTGGTCTCTAGTCTAAGTATAATAATTGTTGTTTTATCGATGACTTTTTCTAGCTGAACTTAAATAGATCGGACGTAAGACTTGATGCAATAGTAGATGTTGCACCATCCAATGGTGACCGCCACTAAGCGTTGTCCTATTACCTATTTCCAACCACGCGCCAAGCATAATTTTTTGCTCTGATTTGGTGGTGTTGACCACCTAACAACGGTTTGCATTTGTGTGTGTTTTATAAAGTGAAATATTTTATATGTTTGTTTTGGTGATCACTATCACATTGTTTGACGGTTGGTTTAGCATTATGCTGAATGATGATATGATGTTTACGAGGAGGTAGTTTGTTTGATGACCATTACTCCTAAACTAATAAGAGGCTAGATTACGCATATGATCTTTGAGCACACATGGTCATCTATTACACCACCACTAAAGTGTGGTGGGTGGTTTTTTTATGTTGATTTGATAGTCGTGATGATCAATAAAACACGAACATTTTATTATTATTATTATTATTATTATTATTATTATTATTATTATTATTATTATTATTATTATTATTAGACAAAAATACATCGTTGGTCCCTGAACTTTCCCAAAAATATCGCCTGGGACCCAAACACGAAAAATCGTCGCCGTGCGTCCCTCTTACAAGTTTTTGAGGCCGATTGCGTCCTTTGACCCGTAAACCGCTGGTCAACGCCATTCCTTTCCGTTATCTTTTGTTTTTAGCAGAAAGGCATAAGCGTCATTTCGCATTTACACTATACCAAGTCTGTATTATTTACACATGTCCTATCCCTCTTCCCGCCCCATAAACACCTAGACTGCCTTTCTTATTCGTCCCAAAACTTTCTTTACAAGAATTATTAGAAATCACAAACCCTCATTGCATGTCACAAAACTAGTTCAATATTATTCAGAATTCAAAAACATGGATTTTACATTATGGAAAGTACGGAGAGATCCAGGTTATCCAGTTGATGATACCGTTCTGTACAACTCTGCTAAAAAAATATGGTACGTTTTGTTGTTATAATCGTTGGAACTTCTAATATTTGAATTTGCTAGTAAGGTTTGATAATGTGCTTTGGTCTATTGATATGTTTCAGGTGGTAGATCTAATATGTTTAGCATGAGGGTTAATCACAATGGTGTTTTTAAATAGTGTCCTGGTATAATATACGATGAAGGTATAGAAAGTTTAGTTGATTTGGTTGATGTTGATAGTGTGTCAGTTGAAGAGTTGGAGGTTCTTATGTATGAATTGGGTTACGACCTAGGTCAAAAAAATTACTATTACTTTGTTAAGCCTGGTAGTAATTTAGATGATGGTTTGTATAGCTTAAGTGAGGCTGCAAATTTAGAAATATTGAAAGATCTTGTTGATGACCATAAGATGATAGAAGTTTATGTTGAAAATGGTAAGACAAGATTGGATGTTGATGAAATGTCACCAAAGTCAATTAGGACAGTTATTGCTGAAGTGGGTGCATCAAAGAAGAATGCAGCTCTTGCTGTTGTTCCATAGTGTTCGCAAAAATTGTTCCTAGAAAACATTGTCAAAAAACTTGTAGGTAAAGTAAGACAACCACCTTTTGAAGTCAATACTTTGGTAGAATCTAGTGAGGTGATAGGAATTGAACCCTTGATGACCATAGATCCACCTGTTGAGCATAGCCAAAAAGATAGTCCTGTTAGTGTTGACCATAGCTAAAAAGATAGTCCTGTTAGAGTTGACCATAGTGTTGGAACACAGAAATACAAGTAGTCTCCTAGATTGGATATTCCACCCCCGACACACTTGTATAGTCTCGGGGGGGGGGGGGGACTAAGAATGTTGTGGTATCACATCTTATGTTAGGAAGGGTTGTGAGGTATCACACCCATATGCTTGTAATAAGTATATCCCTCACAAGTCTCACTTGTGAGGTGTGTGTTTTGCTCTTAATAAACTTTATCTTTCTACACCACTCTCTATTCCTTCTCTCTAGTCTTTCTCTCTCTAACATCACCACCACAATGGGTGTGTTTGCCAATTCCGGTCGACCTCCCGACACCACCACAACATCACCTAAACTAGATTTAGATGGACCAACAATTGGTATCAAGATCTAACCGGGGGTTTAGGTTGTTTAGATTATTTTGTTGGTGATTTCGTGTTTACTCGTATTGTTTTATATCCAATAGTCCAAAAGTTGTTTATGTTTTCTGGTCAATTTCTGTCCAAAAAATGTCTCTTTATTGTCATTATCTAGTCATCTTATGCTCGTTTTATGGTCATTTTATGGTCATAAACAAGTGTAGTGTCCATATTCTGTCCAAAAAGTGTCTTTTTCTGGTCATAAACAAACAAGTCTGAATCTGTCATTTTTGGTATCTAAATCCATGTTTTGAATCTAAAGCTTATTATTTTCAAGTTATTCACTGATTCTAAACAAGATTTGCTATGGTTTTAACAAGTTTTTGTGGTCAAGATTCTAGTTTTTGGGCATTTTTGAGGGTTTTGAGCTGTTTCTGATCCGAGAAAAAAGGGTACTTTTTATGCTCGGATTGGCTATGATACGAGAGAAAACTAGTACTCTTTGCTCGGATTACCTTTTGCTCGCATTAGGTACCGCGATGGCAGATCTGCGATGGCATTACTGCGATGGCAGTACCGCGATATCAGATATTCCCAACTTTTTGTCACCCACGTTTTTACGAAAGAAAATGCTGCTAAAATTTTGACTCAAATCTGCGATACCAACCACTTATACCATAAGATACTCGGAACAAGATGTTTGACTGTTTGACCAAGATGAATACAACATTAATAGTCCAAATTGTGAAAAAAAGAAGATAAGAAAATGTAATATCAAATGTCTACAGCCTACAATGAAACAACCATCACCCACGTTTCAGTTTCCAGCCAACCATTAATCCTAAAACTAATCCAATCAATCTCACATCACTACCAAAACCCCACATCTCTCCACAACTCTCATAAACCAAATTTGCTTCACGTTTAAAAAAATGAAAAAAACACAAGATCTCAGTTTAATCCATTTCGTGTAATACAAAGTGTTATCAAGACTTTTTAACGTCTTCACACAAAATATTACAGATTCATCATTGATCATCTCAATTGAAGAGTTGGCTTCATTATCTTTACGAAACAAAAAGATAAGTTAAATAACAATTGTGTTATCCTCCTTATCTTTGGTTCGATTACGAAATAAAACAACAAAGCTATACGAAACTGAAAAAGCTAAAGTTATAACAACTTTGTTATACTTTTCTTTGTTTCGATGTGATAAATACAAGAACAAATCATATGATAACCTACCAGGAACCACATTGGATCTTGAATCCATATAATTAATTGGCTTTCTTGAGTTGTGCGGAGCAGTCAACGTCGATATCAAGTACGATTGAGATTATGTTAATCGTATTTCATCACTATAGTTTGTTTTATGATCAGTGAGGATAGAAACTGAGGAGAGATGTGATTTGATGAATATTTGGTGAAAGAGCTGGAGTTTGACCTACTTTGATTTGGAGAGATAAGGACAGTGTGTAATGTGTTTGACTGCACACAGTAAAGGGGAGCGTGTACTTTTGTGAAATGGGGATTAGGGTTACTAAGGTTTATTTATATATCCCTTAAGTTTAGGGTAAAAGTGATTAATGGGCTGCGATAGTCTTGGATTTGAATGGGCTGACAAGGAGTTCTTAATCAAATATCAAATCTTGGGCTTTCATAACTAGAAATTGGTTGGGGTGCATGGGCTTATATCAAGAATGTGTCTTAACTAAAACAACTTCAACCAATATTTCATGGACTACATCTATTGTTGAATTTTTATAAATGTGGCGTGGGTGTTAGTATCAAAAAAAAAAAAAAAAAAAAAATAATAATAATAAACAAAAGGGAACGACACTTAAATTTTTTTGTTGTAGTTGGGTTGTTTTTAATTAGATGATATAAAGGTTGTATTGGACGTGGACATTGGACAAAATAAAACTTACAGGGTGTGACTATTTTTTTGGGATAAGTTTGTGCTACGAGAACAGTTATAAGTTATTTTTTTTGAGATCACGCATTTGTCAACGGGATCATTTGAGCTTAAAGGAATTGAGAAATTATGGTCGCTTGGTTGGTTTGTTAATTTACGGATTTGTGTACTTAGTATCTCAAATATCTCGGGGCTGGTTGGATGCACGATGTTTGAAGATCCTTGCTCGAGCGTATTCACAGTGATTAGACTTGGCTATCTAGTTATATCTGTCAACGGGGTTATGTTGTGGTCACACAGAATATAACTATCACTTAAAGGAGTTACATTATAGTGCTCAGTGTCACACGAGATGTGGATAGTTCAAGAGGCAGATATATATACAATAAAGGATGGAAGGTTGGGTATATACCACTACCTATAATTTAAGGAGTATTGACGGACTGCTCCAAATAGGTTCTTAATCACAAATTAGTGCAAGTTTAAGTCGTGAATTTGTCTATTATCAAGCTTCATCAAGAGATTGTCATTTTTCAAGCTTTTAACGAGATTCTAGTACAAGATCTTCTCAAGAATTGGCCAGACTTAAAGACACGAGGTGGAAATTGTTAGAGACGTGTTTCAACTTATGCTCCCTATAAAGTTGAACACGCTACATCAAGTGGTTTAGGCATATCACGAGCTTCATTTAATTCTTCAATCATTGATGAGGAGACAAAGAGGGATTTTACAAGAGAGTTTTAATTACCATCTTCTTCACAGTAGTTTTGGGGCTTCAACAAAAATTCATGCTATGTCTATGAATCACAATCATCACAGAATTTCAAATATGGCAAAAAAGTCATTACATGCCATTTTTGAGGGGGAGAATAGGCGTATATGAGAGTTTCCTAATCATAAAAAATTTCTCTTCGTCTGTGGGAGGAGAAATGTGTATGCTGGGGTTATAAATCAAGAAGGGATCGAACTTAATTCTACATGCCGGGAAAATTGATGTCTACCGAGCCGAAATATCCCGTGGTTTATTACCATGTTCGAGTTCTATTTTGGCCTCTGGGATTCGAACTTGGCGTTATCATTTAGTACTCCAGTTGATTGGTTGATTCAGTTGAACCTTAAATATTCATACTGCTTTTGATAACTCTCAAATATAGCAAACACCATGTATGCTATCTTTGAGGGGGAGAATAGGTTTCTACTGTTCTCTGTTCCGGTTTACGTTTTCATGAAAGAAAAATGTGTACACGCAGTGAGTTAACAATACAGGGAAACCATGGTTGTTAGCTTTGTTTTGAAGTTACTCTGTTACGAATAGTGGGACACCGTAGTTGGGTGATCAGAACCTGGTATATCATTTGGAACTTCATTGGATCGGTTAAACAGGATTAATTCAGATGAAGAAGAAGACGGTTGATATGTCAAGATCCTCAAACATGATCATGACGTTAATGTTCCGAATCTATAAAAAGAGATGGTCAGTTTGAGGAGGAGCCGATTCAGAAACTTCACAAGTCTTTGAAGAAGCTCTTTTACATATAATGGCCTAATTAAGGGGAAGCAAACTCAATTAGTCGTCATCTCATGACTTCTGAACAACACGGTTCAGGACTCGTACTAAACCTAAAATCATCAACACCAATGATTAATGAGAATCAAAAGGAAGAGTTAGATGGTTTGTTTGAAAATTTCTATGATGAATCATGTGGAGGAAATAGGATGAAGATGTCAACAATATTTGCTACAACTCCGTTAATCAAAATTAATCATTAAGACGACATTCCTTCTCTAGTATCCGGTTCATCAACAACTACTTATAAAGATGCTGATCAAGTATCAGATACCCCTCCAACAATAAAGATTCAACAGGAACTTTCACCAAACAATACCACTTCAACCTCCTACCAGAATGTTGATGATCAAGAAATTACTCATGCATCGTTTGAAGATGAATCGTTCATAAAGCCATATGTTAATCCTTCAAACATGCATATGTTTTACCAACCACATCCGCAAAGAAGATGATTGACTCAAGTTCACCCTTTGGAACAAATGATTGGAAAACATTCTCAACCCGTTCAAGCAAGAAATGCGACCCAGATTACTATTTCTACAATTCATTCCTGAGTCAAGAAGAACCTGCCAACGTCAAAAAAACACTTGCAGATACCATATGGATTATCGCAATGCAAGAAGAAGTTAACAGATTCATACGCCATGACATTTGGAGAAAGGTTCCTTAACCTCTTGGAAATTCACAATTGTATTGAAATGGATTCTGAAGAAAAAGTTAGATGAAGACGGGGAAGTAATCTGCAACAAGGCTCGCCTAGCTGCTAAAGGTTACACTTGAAGAAGGAATTGACTTTGATGAATCAGTTGCACCAGTAGCAAGGATCGAATCAAAAAGCTTATGTTTGGCTCATGCAACTCAAAAATCTTTCACAGTATACCAAATGGACATGAAAACGGTCGTTTTGTATGGGGAGTTAGATGAAGAGGTGTATGTAAGTCAACCAGAAGGCTTTGCTGATCCAGACAGCCCAGTTGACGTTTATGTGTACAACAATGCCGTTCATGGAATTAATCAAGCATCAAGGGGCATGGTACAAGGTGTTGTCAGAATATCTGCTCAAACACAAATTCATCAAAGGTTCAATCGTTCCAAACTTTGCTCATATAAAGTAAAGGTGACAACATCATGCTAATCCATATTTATGTCGATGATATTATTTTTTGATCGAAAAATCCTAGACTTTGCAAAAACTTTGAAAATATCATCCGACAGAAATTTGAGATGAGCATGATGGAAGAGTTAAAATTATTTTTGGATCTACAAATTAACAAAAATCCTCGTGGTATCTTCAATTACCAAAACAACTATACGGTGGAATTTTGTAAATTTTTTAAATGGAAAAATCTAAATCTGTAAGTACACCAATGCTACACAAGCCTAAACTAGATAAAGATAAACAAGGTAAACCAGTTTATGCTACAAGTTACCGTAGTATGATTGGTTCACTCATGTATCTTACATCTAGTAAGCTTAATATTCATTTTGATATCTGCATGTGTGCCCGTTACCAATCAAGGCCAACGGAAAAGCACATTACTGCTGTAGAAACGAATCTTTCAGTATCTAAAGGGAACCATGTACATGGGGCCTTGTGCATCCGAAAGATTCCGGTTTCGAACTAATTGTCTATTCTAGATGCAGATTATGCAGGTTGTCAAATTGATTGCATAAGTACTTCAGAGGCTGCTTAATTCATTGGGGGAAGAAATGATATACTCTTAGAGGGATTTATCTTGTAACACCCGAACCCGAAAAGGGCTAAAGTGTAACATTATGGGGTCAAATCAGAACATAAGAAAGTGGAATACATTAGTAATACAAGGTTTACAAAACAGTTCTAAAGAAAAAGATAAAGGACTAATTCTAAACATTACAACTTCCAAACTAAATTACAAACTAAGAACCAAAAGGGAATCTCTAAGTCTATACTCTAATCCATGGGAAGTTATCAACAATGTAGTCCACTAAGAGCTCCTAAGCACTCTTCACCCAACCCAACTTCCTTCTAAAACCTGCCGCAGGAAAAGAAATGCGGCTGAGCTTAAAAAGCCCAGTGAACAGATATAAACAAGTGAAAACTAATAAACAAAGGAAAACGCAATTGAATGCGAAATGAGTCCAAGCAAACCTGCTGAGACAAAGGTCAAGGAATATGGAACATATAGTAGGAATAACATAATATAATCAAAGGAAATACGAATATGGAATGTCAAACAAATCAAAGAAAAATGAAATGGATCATAAGTGTAAGCAATTGAAATAAGGCAAACATAAGTCAATCACAATGGAGGAGACAAGATAATAAGGATCATATAAAAGTATACTAACAGAAATGCCCAACAATCATATATCAAATTGTACATAGAGTAGCTAGCTCGATGTACCAAATGTGAAATGGAGTGTATCGCACACACATACCCATTCACCAAATTCAAAACATAACGAAGTACCTAGGATGCATCCATACGCTCCCTGCAAAAACAAATATATATGCACAAAGCTCTAGGCTAAGTAAACATATACAATAATAAATATAGGCCTAAATAGCTAGCTTAAAGGGAACGCTGTGGACTAAAACCCACCTCCACAGATAGTGTCAATACCACTGGTACATCAGTGGCAAGGCCATGGACTCCCCATGACTGGCTACAAATTAATCAAATAATGGGCAACAAATAGAGCATAGGAATGCTATAAGAATAAGAACTATAGCATGCAACAAATATCAAGCAAATCATAAAAAAAAATGGATCGATCAAATATGGATCATACAAAGAGATCATAGCAATGGTTCAAGTCAAAGGTCCAAATCAAAGATTCATATCATGAGGTTCAATCAAGGTTCATAATAGCAAAAGGGTTCATAGCAAGGTTCAAAATTTGAAGTTAAATAATCAAAAGATGTTAAAGAAAGTCATGAGAAATCTTAGAGAATAAAACATATTAAGGACTCTTGAAAATTATTTAAAACCTTTTTATCATAAAAGTATTTATTTTAAAACACATTTCATAAAAGTCACTAAAACCTTCATATAAAACTGGCATCGTATCGTAATCACAGAAATCATTTCAAAAATAGTTTTTCTCAAAAGTCACCAGGTTATATTTTTAAAAGGGTCTTCATACGAAATCATACTATCAAATGAACCAAGGATATCAGGCGTATAAAGATCAAGGATATCAGGCGTATAAAGATCAGGAATCATAATAGTGGCAATAGAATGGATCATGAGTCATAAAAAAAACCTTTCTGAAAGGTTAGAATATCTGTACCTTAGCCAAAAGAAATGAAAGTGAACTAGAACATGAACACAAGGAAGCAACGTCACGCCTTCTTCTACGATCTACACGAGTTAGGGTTTTACGTTACTTATTAGTCCAATCAATGACACAACGGATTCTTAATTACTTATCGTTATTTATTAATGTGATTAGGGTTTCGTTAATCGAAATATGTTAACATATGACCAATTATATTATAATAAGTGTTTAAGTATATTTTAGGGGTTTATACATATTAATGAAACTCAAATACATACATGTTATTCAAATGACTGGTTTTATAACAAAATTAGGTTCAATAAACGAATTTTGGGAATATATCAGAATTCAAAACTAAAATTCACCAAAATTCTCACAGAAGTTTTTAAGTCTTGGGAGTCTACTTGAATTTTCCCAGAATTTTTTACCAAGCGTAAATACCCTTTCAAAAATCATTTATCAAAACGAGTCCAGAAAGTGGACTGCGGAAACACCCTGAAAGTTTGCATTTAAGAGACATATTAAGACCATTCAGAAAAATCCAAAACAATTACTGGAAGTCTCACATAACCCAAATATTACCCCTGGAAAAGGAGAGCTTTTAACTCTTTATGGTTTGAAAATGAAAAATCAAAAACTCCAACTGACTTCCAGACTCGACTTCTCAGCTTTGACACTTAATCTTATAAAAATCAAAAATCAACCTTCCCGGCTTCTAATTGCTATAAATCTTACATTTCCAGAAAGTAGACAAATAATACTTAGTTTTAGACTCAAGAAACTCAGAAAAACACTTTATTATCATCAAGATTCACCCTGCTCAACCCGACTCTAATTTCTGTCAGCATGAAGGTGAGACAGAAACAACACAACCTTAACCCCTTTTTAACCCATTTCAATGTGCATGATATTATATGTTTTCAAACACAATTAGACCCAGGTTTAACACATGTTTACAGCCCTTCATGACCCACACACACACACGATACACAAACATAAAATTAACGAGCCAAAGAGACCACATAAAATAACACCAAACAAGCCCTAATTCGTTCCTATTAATGTGTACGCCTCATATAATTATTCCAGGTTTCGTCCAGATTTAGGAGCATGTTATTGAGATCATATTAGGTCGAATAGGTCAGATTAGGTCGAATATAAATGGGGTCGAATCAGATCAGTTATAGGTCAAACAGAAAAAAAAAGAAACAATAGATCGAATACTTAAGTTTTTAGACATGTTTAAGTATGATTTCATGTGGTCTTTTCTATGGTGTATATATTACGAACAACAACCAAAACAACCAGTTCAGATTAGCATATTACGTTTAGGTTATAGTGCTTTAGATATTCAGATTAGCATGAATATGTGTGTCAAATTGGAAAGAAAAACAAGAGTGTTTGGTGATACCTATACTGATTCGAAACCAGAAAAGAACAAGATTAATGGATACAAATCCACCCCACGAATTACAAACCCAATTGTAGCCCTAGACTCCCTCGAATGAACACCACAGCAACAAATCTTCAACCTTGGTCTTGAGAGGAAAACGATTCACCAGATCTTTGTGTGTTTAATATTTTTGTGTTTCGTATGAATGGGAGGGAGGAAAAGAATGTGAGATTAGGGAGGAGCGGGGTGAGTTAAAGGGAAACTTATAATTGCCTTTTAATGTGTTTTGATTATGTTGTTAATTGTCGATTATTAGAGTTATGATTGAGCCAAAATTTATGGAATTATATCTCTTTTAATTGTTGAATGTTGTATGATTCAAAGCTAAGAAAGCGTGTGATGGCCTAGGGAATTTAGGAAGATTTCAATTAGGTAGCAAATTCATATTATTAATGTATAACTTAGGTTAGTTTATATTAATTGTAATTATATTTATAACATATAGTTTTTAGGTGTCAAAATAATTATTACAACATTGGTAAAAGTTCAAATTAGACGTAAAATTAGGAATCCGAATTTCAGGGTTTTACAACTCTTCCCTTCTAAAAGAAAATTTCGTCCGCGAAATTGAAATGAAGAGATCAAACGGACACATACCTATTCACGAAATGAAAAGAAAGTGATTAAATTTCTCGGATTAGTTTCTCCAAAGAAATTTTAACAAACGGAAAAGTTTCTCATGACTCGATCCGAACAAGATAGGATAGCCCAGGCTCTCCACAGAAAACAAATCCGATCCAACGAATACGAAATGGACATGAAACAAATGATAGTCGTAATCTCACAAAGAGATACATGAACATAAGATGAATTTGGAGTGAATACGGAAGTGATACTAGATGGTAGAAAACTTCGCGAATCTAATCAGGTTCTAAACGAGCTAAGGAATTTGCTAAAAATCTGAGAAGCATAAATCGAATCCTCAGACATAATCAGAGTTTCCTAAAGAGGTTGGTAACCTATTCGTACTGACGATTAAGCAAGCATATATTGGAGTATCGAGTCGTATCAGAATGTATAATGGGATAGGTAGGATAACCACACAGATAAGAATGAATCTAAGGACTAACGTATCACAAACCAAGTCTTCTTATATGCCAACACGTCTAACTCTTCTGTACGAAAACATCATTCGGAACACACAAATCCTGGTCTAAAGTTTCAAAGCTCATCTTCCACAATGATAACTTTTCTATTAGTTGTTATAATCAACTCCAAACATTCAATGAGTGGCTTCTCGACTTAATTCAACCGAAGGTGTTCTACATTTCCGTTCGTACACTATCTGAAAGGACAAACTTTGTCACTTGCATGCCATCAATCTTAATGAGCAAACACAACCAGACCACACACTTGTCAACTTCCTGCTCAACACTTGTTCCAAGTTTAAATAGTTGTCCTGCTTATCCATCAGTCTGTAGATGAACGACATAACTATACTTGAGTCTGGTCCCTCAAGCCTTCAGTAGTTCTTCTTGGGACTGTGAGGTAAAAGCGCAAATCTCTGACACGATCACAGCAGGTGCGCCATGCAATTGAGAAATCTTGTGTTGGGGGATTTGTGCCAACTTGCTAACCGAATACACATCCTAAGAGGCAAAAGTGAGCTGACTAAATCAAACGATCTACCAAAACTCAAATTATGTCATCCTTCTTAATTGTGCGTGGAGATTTCGTTCTAAGGTTCATGAAAATTTAAATTCTACTTTAGATCCCTTATACATCTTAGTACAACCAAGAGAGATAGAAAAAGTAGAAATGTGCCTCAATTGTAACAATTTCTTTCCAGTCTCCTAACACAGATCATAGATTGCCATCTTGCTCCTGAGTTTTCCTAATATCTGAAATTGGATTCCATCTTCATGTGAGAAATTTCTTCAAGTCTTGAGAGTAAACACCACTGCCGCTAACTCCAAGTCACGCATTGAACAATTCTCCTCAAACGGTTCTTGTTGCATAAACAATAACTTCCCCGTGCTGCATAAGGGCATAACCAAGTCTTCTTCTCAAAATGTGTCGAAATTGAAACTCATCTGAAGGTATGGAAGCTAATTTCTATTTAAGCTTTTCCGAAACTCCATTCTCATCCAAGCTAAGCTTCTCTTCCATACTCATAAATTCATCAACGGTAACGCAAGTCGTGAACATCTTCCAACCAATGTCATGCTTCTAAAATATACAAATGATCTTCATATTTCCAACATATTATGAAAATGATTCTCATGTCTCTTCTTAGTCTCTGAATATACTAAGATGTCATACTATGACAACTTTGTCTAAGTACTCACGAAAGAAATGATTCATCAATTCCATGGAATAGTCAAAACATCAGCTAATACTATTAACATCGCTAACAGTCATAAGGGTTGTTACGAATACGAAAGGCAATTCCAGAATAACTTCAAGCCATAACTCCATCAAAAGAAAACTCCGCGTACGAAAGTAAATCAGACACATTTTCAATTCGAAATAGGGGATGATGATTTCTAACAATGATACGGTTCAGCTTCCGGGAGTCAATGCATAATCTCCTGCTATCATCCTTCTTCATCGCGGATAGAACTAAAATACCCCAAAGAGATACACTAAGACAAACAAACCACTTCATAGTTTTTGGTTGCTGCTCCTCCAATTCTCTCAATTCAACTGGTGCTAATCAATATAGAGTTTTCAAAAACAGGAAAACATCATTTTATACAAAGAAGATTCTGTCTCATCAAACCTTACTGTTATGAGGCACTTCTCAAAGACGTCCTATAATCCCCATAAGTTCAAGTTATATGATGTAATTATTATCACGTTGGCCAGGCGTCATAATACTTGCATCATATAAACCTGCCTTTATGGAAATCATATTCAACCTCGAGTCATGACTAAACAATCTCTTAATGCTAGGTCACAGCAATTTCACAATCTGGTGTAAATCTTGGTGGTTCATTCAGGGATTATATCAGAAAATATCAAATCGCAAAATGACTCTCATAGTGAGATTCATCCCACGGGAATAGGAATAGATGCTAGGAAAAAAATTTTACAACCGTGAAAATAACGTACGAGTTTCCAGGTTAGCAAGGATAACAAAAGTTTAACAATCAGAAATCATGATAGAAGTAAATCAGAGTGGTTCAAAATGTCAAAGCAAAGACGTAGTATCACAGTAGTTAACATCTTGATGCTCAGTCAACCAATCCATACCGGAATAATATCGAATTTAACATTCCAAGGAAGGACAGATCGGCATAGCAAACCGTATGATTCAGAAGTTAGGGAGACATTCCTATACTCGTGATTAATTACCACAATATTTCTCATAGGAATTGAAGTGAATAGGGAAAAATCTAATAGTGTAGGGAGACTTAGATAAGCTCAGCAAAAGTAAGAGAAATCACAGAATATGTCAAACACCCTATGGTCATACGAATTCTCATAATGCTCGAAGAGGCATCTAAATGGTTAACAAATGAATCAGAGGTTGAAATCAAACGGGAATGAAGTTTATGTAATGTCAAACATTACTGCAGAATCCTCAACGCGTTCTAAACTTACTTAGTCACTAATCTCATAATGTGCAGATTCATGAGTTTCAAATCTCCGGGAGTAGAAATCTAAAAAGGGCTTAACTAAAAGCAAAGCACGAATCAGAGTGATGCGGAAGCAAAGAATAATCAAACAAATGCCCTATAGTCTACCCAATCCTCACCGGTCATAACTTAAGTTTTAGAGTGGAAATCATACGGCGAGTTCTCAAAGGTTATTTCATAACTCCTATGGTGGAGAACTAAAAGGCCTAATACTTACCGGTCATAGCCTAAGCTCTACGGGGTTTTGAATCCGCCGATCAAACCTGTCTCTGATACCATAATTGTAACACCCAAACTCGAAAAGGGCTAAAGTGTAACATTATGGGGTCAAATCAGAACATAAGAAAGCGGAATACATTAGTAATACAAAGTTTACAAAACAGTTCTAAAGAAAAAGATAAAGGACTAATTCTAAACATTACAACTTCCAAACTAAATTACAAACTAAGACCAAAAGGGAATCTCTAAGTCTATACTCTAATCCATGGGAAGTTATCAACAGTGTAGTCCACTAAGAGCTCCTAAGCACTCTTCACTCAACCCAGCTTCCTTCTAAAACTTGCCTCAGGAAAAGAAATGCGGCTAAGCTTAAAAAGCCCAGTGAACAGATATAAACAAGTGAAAACTAATAAACAAAGGAAAACGCAATTGAATGCGAAATGAATCCAAGCAAACCTGCTGAGACAAAGGTTAAGGAATATGGAAAATATAGTAGGAATAACATAATATAATCAAAGGAAATACGAATATGGAATGTCAAATAAATCAAAGAAAAATGAAACGGATCATAAGTGTAAGCAATTGAAATAAGGCAAACATAAGTTAATCACAATGGATGAGACAAGATAATAAGGATCATATAAAAGTATAACTAACAAAAATGCCCAACAATCATATATCAAATTGTACATAGAGTAGCAAGCTCGATGTACCAAATGTGAAATGGAGTGTATCGCACACACATACCCATTCACCAAATTCAAAACATAACGAAGTACCTAGGATGCATCCATACGCTCCCTGCAAAAACAAATATATATGCACAAAGCTCTAGGCTAAGTAAACATATACAATAATAAATATAGGCCTGAATAGCTAGCTTAAAGGGAACGCTGTGGACTAAAACCCACCTCCACAGATAGTGTCAATACCACTGGTGCATCAGTGGTAAGCCCATGGACTCCCCATGACTGCTACAAATTAATCAAATAATGGGCAACAAATAGAGCATAGGAATGCTATAAGAATAAGAATTATAGCATGCAACAAATATCAAGCAAATCATAAAAAAATGGATCGATCAAATATGGATCATACAAAGAGATCATAGCAATGGTTCAAGTCAAAGGTCCAAATCAAAGATTCATATCATGAGGTTCAATCAAGGTTCATAATACCAAAAGGGTTCATAGCAAGGTTCAAAATTTGAAGTTAAATAATCAAAAGATGTTAAAGAAAGTCATGAGAAATCTTCGAGAATAAAACATATTAAGGACTCTTGAAAATTATTTAAAACCTTTTTATCGTAAAAGTATTTCTTTAAAAACACATTTCATAAAAGTCATTAAAATCTTCATATAAAACTGGCATCGTATCGTAATCACAGAAATCATTTCAAAAATAGTTCTTCTCAAAAGTCATCAGGTTATATTTTTAAAAGGGTCTTCATACGAAATCATACTATCAAATGAACCAAGGATATCAGGCGTATAAAGATCAAGGATATCAGGCGTATAAAGATCAGGAATCATAATAGTGGCAATAGAACGGATCATGAGTCATAAAAAAAACCTTTCTGAAAGGTTAGAATATCTGTACCTTAGCCAAAAGAAATGAAAGTGAACTAGAACATGAACACAAGGAAGCAACGTCACGTCTTCTTCAACGAATCTACACGAGTTAGGGTTTTACGTTACTTATTAGTTCAGTCAATGACACAACGGATTCTTAATTACTTATCGTTATTCATTAATGTGATTAGGGTTTCGTTAATCGAATTATGGTAACATATGACCAATTATATTATAATAAGTGTTTAAGTGTATTTTAGGGGTTTATACATATTAATGAAACTCAAATACGTACATGTTATTCAAATGACTGGTTTTATAACAAAATTAGGTTCAATAAACGAATTTTGGAAATATATCAGAATTCAAAACTAAAATTCACCAAAATTCTCACAGAAGCTATTAAGTCTTGGGAGTCTACGTGAATTATCCCAAAATTTATTACCAAGTGTAAATACCCTTTCAAAAATCATTTATCAAAACGAGTCCAGAAAGTGGACTGCAGAAACACCCTGAAAGTTTGCATTTAAGAGACATATTAAGACCCTTCAGAAAAATCCAAAACAATTACTGGAAGTCTCACATAACCCAAATATTACCCCTGGAAAAGGAGAGCTTTTAACTCTTTATGGTTTGAAAATGAAAAATCAAAAACTCCAACTGACTTCCAGACTCGACTTCTCAGCTTTGACACTTAATCTTATAAAAATCAAAAATCAACCTTCCCTGCCTCTAATTGCTATAAATCTTACATTTCCAGAAAGTAGACAAATAATACTTAGTTTTAGACTCAAGAAACTCAGAAAAACACTTTATTATCATCAAGATTCACCCTGCTCAACCCGACTCTAATTTCTGTCAGCATGAAGGTGAGACAGAAACAACACAACCTTAACCCCTTTTTAACCCATTTCAATGTGCATGATATTATATGTTTTCAAACACAATTAGACCCAGGTTTAACACATGTTTACAGCCCTTCATGACCCACACACACACACGATACACAAACATAAAATTAACGAGCCAAAGAGACCACATAAAATAACACCAAACAAGCCCTAATTCGTTCCTATTAATGTGTACGCCTCATATAATTATTCCAGGTTTCGTCCAGATTTAGGAGCACGTTATTGAGATCATATTAGGTCGAATAGGTCAGATTAGGTCGAATATAAATGGGGTCGAATCAGATCAGTTATAGGTCGAACATAAAAAAAAGAAACAATAGATCGAATACTTAAGTTTTGTAAACCAAAGTATAATCTCGACATGGCTTTGAAGAAAACGTGAAGGACCAATATTGTAGATTAGAAACTTATTAACTGCTAGTTATATTTTCTGTAAATTATGAAAGGATGCAACGATTCATGCATACCTTTAGTGAAAGAACATATCGTTTGGATTGTGACTAAACCGAACCATCACAAAGGTTCATCACACCCATTCGAATTGACATGACTATTAGTGAAAGGTTACAATGGTTCATTACACCATTTGGAAACCTATAAGTACTTGATATTATGTATTGTTACGATGGTTAGACAAATAAATAAGTTATCTATAGTTTTATACTTGTTTGCATTGTATATTTGACTCAACCAAAACCGATCCATATTGATACACGGCTGGGACAACATTTGGCATCAAGAGCCTCGTTTGGAACATCTCGTTACAGCAATCGAAACAGAAACAAACATCCACAAACTTTGTATCGAGACAGAAACCCAAAACCAGAAACAAAAAAAACCCCACGCTGGAATTGTTTTTCAGGAAACAATAACATACCTTCGAACCTTGTTATTACTAGAAGGATTGCGTTAGATAACTTAGGGACATAAGAAAGACTTGTACAACTTTCTTGGTGTCGAGAATTTGCAAACAGAAAAAGGGCACCGAACCAAAACTTGGTGTCTTGGTTTGTTGTTTTGATTCGAACAACACAACAAAACCAAAGGGAAAACTCTTGTTTAAGAACAAAAACAAGAAGGAACTTGTGTGGTTTACTACGACACAACAAGGGAAAGAAAGTCGACTGGAAAAGGTTGTGTATTATCATATCGATACACAAAAAATAGAAAAGGAAAAGACGCGCAGAAATATAGGCGTTGCTTGGTTACAGAAGGGTATCGGTACAAGAAGAAACAAAGAAAGGACGTTGGCAATACTAGGAGACAACAACAAATTGAAGTTAACACGCGACTTGATCACTCGCTGCATAGAAAGAATACCGAATAGTCTTCAGAATTTATTGATAGAAGTTGTTGGTATACGGTGTGGAAAAGAAGGAAGGAACGAAGGAGAAGTATTGTGGAACAACGAAGATAGCATACAAGCAACAGCGGAACGACAAACAAAACACTTTGTTTAGACGTTGATAGAATACCGTAGGGTATAAAGGAAAAGGAAAAGCAATCGAATTGCTGTTTGGCAAAAAAATACGCAAGTATTTTTTGAAGAAAAGAACTTGGAAGAAAGGAAACAACGACAACAACCTGAAGTTGATCGTGGCCAAAACACTTAGGGTGATTTGGAGGTTAAGCCGAGACGAAACAAGGGTCTAAGGCACGTAGTAGGAACCAAGTTGAGAAAGAGACGAGGAAAGAAATAACGTGGTTGATATCATTCTAGGTATTGACACAAGTGGGAACATCGTCGTGATCTAACACAACATACGAGGTCACAAAATTCAAAACTTCGGATTTCAATTATACTCATAGTATAGATATTTACTTCATTATTAGGAAATCCTGAGAACTATATATTGATCCCGTATTACTAGGATTCCCGGATAACTATTTCTGTTCCCGTAGAAATAAGAATACCATATTGGTTAGAATTCCCATAAATTAAACCGTGAAGATTATAAATTCACTTAAGATGTCTGTAGACGATACAATCACACCAAACGCTACACTTAAACCCATGACACCTATTGCACAATACCAATGCCCTAAACTAAAAGACACAAACTATACTGTTTGGGCCATACAAATTAAGATTATATTGGAAGCACATGGCTTGTGGGAGACAATAGAACCAAAGGAAGATACGCAAGCAGATGACAAGAAAGATAAGGCAACAATGGCCTTACTATATCAAGCGTTGACCGAGGATGTGATTTTACAAATAGCAAATTGCGAAACATCAAAAGAATTGTGGGATTCGTTGAAAAGGAGACAAGTAGGAGAAGAGAAAGTGCAACAGGCACGATTACAATCACTAATGATAGGATTTAGTGCACTTCAAATGAAGGATGATGAGACAGTGGATGCATTTACGAACAAACTTAACAGATATAGCACTAAGGCTTAAGAATTAGGAAAGACCTTGGATGAATCACTTTTAGTACGAAAACTATTAGACTCCACACCAGATAGATTCATTCAGATAGTAGCATCCATAGAACAGACGAATGATCTCGATGATATTACTTTAGATGAGATCACGGGGAAACTTAAGGCATTCGAGGAAAGGATAAAACTCCGAAAGGGAGGACAAGTAGAAAGCCAGGATAATTTATTATTCGCCCATGGCGAACACTCTAGAAATAAGAAACGATTTAACAAATATAGAGGTAGATCAAACTACTCACGAGGAAACTGGCAGAATAAAGGAAGAAGAGATAACTCGAATGGAGAAAATTCAACTCACAACTACAAACCCAATAAGTATAGAGGTGAGTGGAATAAGAAAGTAAAGTGTTACAATTGCGGGAAACTTGGACATTTTAAGAAAGAATGTAGAAGTCCACCAACAACTCAAGAACAATTAAACCTTATCTATGAAGACGATGAACCATCACTATTAATGACTACACACGAAGAAATATTGTTAAATGAAGGACAAGTACAACCCGAAAAGTATGCTACAACAGACGCTAGCATATGGTACTTAGATAATGGTGCAAGCAACCATATGACAGGAACCAAAAGTCATTTTAAGGATATTGACGAAAGCATCACTGGACGCGTTCGTTTTGGAGATGAATCATATGTAGAGATAAAGGGTAGAGGTTCTATATTATTAGGATGTAGAAACAAGGAGCAAAAGATAATATCGGATGTTTACTACATACCAAACCTCAAGAGTAACATACTTAGTCTAGGACAACTTACCAAAATAGGTTGTAAGATCATCATGGATGGAAACAAGTTGACTTTGTATGATAAAAAGAAGAAGTTGTTGATGAAGGTAGAAAGGTCGAAGAATAGACTTTACAGTATTAGATTACAAATAGAAACACCCATATGCCTCTTAGCAAATATGGATAACCAAGCATGGTTATGGCACGCTAGATTAGGTCATCTGAACTTTGACGATATCAACAAGATGACAAGAAAAGGATTGGTAGAAGGAATACCAAGAATAAATCATGCAGGACAAGTATGTGATGCATGCTTATTAGGAAAACACAGCAGAACACCATTTCCAAATCAAGCTAAATTCAAATCAAATAACCCATTGGACTTAGTTTATGGAGATCTTTGTGGTCCCATAAGTCCAGCAACACATTCCGGAAAGAAACTCATCTTCTTACTAGTAGATGATTGTACACGTTACATGTGGGCTTATTTTCTAACAACTAAGGATCAAGCCTTCAACACATTTAAGGAATTTAGACAGAAAGTTGAGATGGAGTTGAGATTGAAGTTAAGAATGCTAAGAACAGATAGAGGTGGTGAATTCACATCAAATGAATTCGATAAGTATTGTAAAGACAATGGAATAGCACGACAGTTAACAACACCATACTCACCGCAACAAAATGGAGTAGTTGAAAGAAAGAATAGAACGGTGTTATCAACTACTAGGAGTATGATGAAAGCTATGAAGTTACCCTTAACTTTTTGGGCAGAAGCAGTCAAGCACGCCATTTACATACTAAATAGGGTACCTACACGAGCACTGGAAGATAAAACACCATATGAAGCACTCTACAAAAGAAAACCAAATCTACAAAACCTTAAAATATTCGGATGCACAGCTTATGCTAAGATAACGATACCTCACTTGAAGAAGTTAGACGACAAAAGCATACCGATGGTTTATTTAGGAGTAGAGGAAGGATCAAAAGCTTGTAGGCTATATGATCCAGTGAGAAAGAAGAAACATGTTAGTAGGGACGTAAAGTTTATGGAAATGAAACCGTGGAATTGGGATAATAATGAAGATGATACGGATACACAAGACACATTTTGGACTAGTTTTGTGGTAGAAGAAGTTGATAATGGAAATTCTACACCAATCAACATAGAAAACATTGATAACACGTATCATGAAGAAGATCAAATACTGGATCCAATACCAGATCCAATACCAGATCAAGAATCACCAATTACACCACCAACATACGCTTACGAACCCAACTCAGAAAGTGAAAGACGAGCTACTATTAGTTCATTTGGAAGCTCATTAGGAAGCTCAGAAAGATATGATCACAGACCAGTACGAGGGTTAAAAGACATAAATGAAATCTATCAACATGCAAGTGAAGTAGAAACTTCAAGTTTATATTTCATAGAAGAAGAACCCCGTAACTACAAGGAAGCATCAAAAGATGAAAAATGGATTGAGGCCATGAGAGTCGAATTAGATTCAATTAACAAGAACAACACATGGACTCTTACTACTTTGCCCGATAATCAGAAGGCAATTGGACTCAAATGGGTTTATAAAACCAAGAGAGATGCACAAGGAAAGATCATCAGATATAAAGCAAGATTAGTAGCAAAAGGTTATGTACAAGAACAAGGAATAGACTTTGATGAAGTATTCGCACCAGTTGCTAGGATTGAGACAGTTCGTTTAATATTAGCACTAGCAGCATATCATGGATGGCAAGTACACCACTTAGATGTAAAATCAACATTTTTACATGGAGAATTGAAGGAAGAAGTCTATGTTACACAACCTGAAGGATTTATTCAAAACGGAAACCAAGGAAAAGTATACAAGCTAACAAAAGCTTTGTATGGCTTAAGACAAGCACCAAGAGCTTGGAATGTAAAGCTTGATCAAACCTTAAAGTCATTAGATTTTAAGAAATGTAACCTAGAACAAGCAGTCTACACGAAAAGAAGCAAGAATTCAACACTTATCGTTGGAGTATATGTAGATGATTTAATAATCACAGGCACCCCGAAGAAGGAAATAGACTTGTTCAAATCCCAGATGGAAGATAAATTTGAAATGAGCGATTTAGGATTGCTAGCATATTACCTTGGGATAGAAGTTACACAGACAGGAGGAGAAATTACAATCAAGCAAACCAGATATATTAACAAGATCCTAAAAGAAACAAGTATGGAGGATAGCAATGATACAAAGATACCATTAGATCCTGGCACTAAGTTGGTCAAGGCGGAAGATGGAGAACCAGTTGACGCAACTTATTACCGAAGTTTAATTGGAAGTCTCAGATACTTACTACATACAAGACCGGATCTTAGTTACTCAGTCGGACTACTCAGCAGATTTATGCAAAACCCGAAGGAACATCACCTGAAGGCAGTGAAACAAGTAATCCGATATGTCAAAGGAACAAAAGAACATGGAATAATATACAAGAAAGAAGGCGGCTGCAAGATAACAGGTTATAGTGACAGTAGTTATGGAATCAATACCGATCAAGGAAAAGGAACTACTGGAGTCGTATTTTATTTTGGAGAGTCACCTATTACCTGGTGTACTCAAAAACAACCGACAGTGGCACTCTCATCATGTGAATCAGAATTCATGGCAGCTACTGCAGCAGCATGTCAAGCCTTATGGTTAAAACGTTTACTTAGTGAACTGACTGGAATTGAAGAAAAAAGGATAACGCTCAGAGTTGACAACGTATCAGGAATAGCACTTGTGAAGAACCCAATATTTCATGGAAGGAGTAAACATATAGACATTCGCTATCATTTCATTCGTGAATGCGTAGAGAATGGACATATAGATGTGGAACACGTTAGCGAAGAACTACAAAGAGCAGACATACTAACTAAAGCTTTACCAAGACTCAAGTTTACAACTATGAGACAAATGCTCGGAGTTCAAGATCTCGGACAAAGCAATGATCAAGATTAAGGAGGAGAATGTAAACCAAAGTATAATCTCGACATGGCTTTGAAGAAAATGTGAAGGACCAATATTGTAGATTAGAAACTTATTAACTGCTAGTTATATTTTCTGTAAATTATGAAAGGATGCAACGATTCATGCATACCTTTAGTGAAAGAACATATCGTTTGGATTGTGACTAAACCGAACCATCACAAAGGTTCATTACACCCATTCGAATAGACATGACTATTAGTGAAAGGTTACAATGGTTCATTACACCATTTGGAAACCTATAAGTACTTGATATTATGTATTGTTACAATGGTTAGACAAATAAATAAGTTATCTATAGTTTTATACTTGTTTGCATTGTATATTTGACTCAACCAAAACCGATCCATATTGATACACGGCTGGGACAACAAGTTTTTAGACATGTTTAAGTATGATTTCATGTGGTCTTTTCTATGGTGTATATATTACGAACAGCAACCAAAACAACCATTTCAGATTAGCATATTACGTTTAGGTTATAGTGCTTTAGATATTCAGATTAGCTTTGGTGAAAAACAAGAGTGTTTGGTGATACCTTTACTGATTCGAAACCAGAAAAGAACAAGATTAATGGATACAAATCCACCCCTCGAATTACAAACCCAATTGCAGCCCTAGACTCCCTCGAATGAACACCACAACAACAAATCTTCAACCTTGGTCTTGAGAGGAAAACGATTCACCAGATCTTTGTGTGTTTAATATTTTTGTGTTTCGTATGAATGGGAGGGAGGAAAATAACGTGAGATTAGGGAGGAGCGGGGTGAGTTAAAAGGAAACTTATAATTGCCTTATAATTTGTTTTGATTCTATTGTTAAGTGTCGATTATTAGAGTTATGATTGAGCCGAAATTTATGGAATTATATCTCTTTTAATTGTTGAATGTTGTATGATTCAAAGCTAAGAAAACGTGTAATGGCCTAGGGAATTTAGGAAGGTTTCAATTAGGTAGCAAATTCATATTATTAATGTATAACTTAGGTTAGTTTATATTAATTGTAATTATATTTATAACATATAGTTTTTAGGTGTCAAAATAATTATTACAACTTTGGTAAAAGATCAAATTAGACGTAAAATTAGGAATCCGAATTTCAGGGTTTTACATATCTACTATCTAGACATCGGTCATATGGATTCGTGCCAAGGATGCGTACTTGTTGAGGATTTATTAGGTCTATGAACATTAGTTGGAGAAATTCGTGTAGGGTATTATTATTTTTCGTGGGAAAAGTTAATCAGCTGGTCTTCAAAGAAGCAGAATCACACTACATTATCTACTACAGAAGTTGAATACTTATCTCTCTCCAATTGCTGTACACAAGTGAAAGACACCAACAGTTCTTATTCTGAGTTTTGAATTGATTGTTAGCAGAAAGAAATGGTTCTACGTCTGAGTCTCTAATCGACGGTTATCAGAAAGAAATAGTTCTTCGTCTGGGTTACGAATCGACAGTTAGTAGAAAGAAAGGGTTATCCATCTGGGTCACGAACCGATTGTTAGTAGAAAGAACATGGCCACATGGTTTCTTTGTCTGTATTTCAAGGCGGTTGTTAGCAGAAAGAACATGGGATTTCTTCGTCTGGGTCATGAGTCGGTTGTTAGTTGAAAGAACATGAGATTTCTTCGTCTGAATTTCAAGTCGGCTGTTAGCAGACAGAACATGAGATTTCTTGGCCTGCATCTTGCAACACTGTCCAACAATAACGAATCAAGCATACAGCAGTCAGATACCATTTCATCAATGAACATGTAGACAGACGAAATGTGGAACTGTACTTCGTCAAAACTGACTACCGAATTTCTGACTTCTTCACCAAAGCTTTGCCACAGAAAAATTTGTTTATCTACGACATTGTCTAGGAATGGCAAGCAAGCATGAAAATGATAATGATAAGGTCAAAGAAGTCACCAAAGTAGCAGTCAACAAATGCACAAGTACATCTGGTAAAACAAAAAGGGTAATTCATTACTGATTGATGGCTGTTGATTAAATCACAGATCAACACCCGCTTTTCAAAGAAAGGACCCTGAACGTACACTTCAGTGTGTCAATCCTTCATAAAAGAAGAGAAATCTTCTTATTTATTGTGAGCAAAATTTATACACGATTTTACAAAAAGATTTTCTTTCAAAGACATTTTTATAAATTTTTTGCTCATAATACCCAAATCTCGAGCATGTTTTTCTGATTATTAATATAATATTTTTTAACTCGAGTAAGAATAAAATTTCAAAAACAATGCTACCCACCTCATTAATAGGTAAAAAACAGCTTAAAATCTTACGCTATTTTTGAGGGGGAGAAAATGAGAAGTTTGTTTTTGAAATAAATCAATAAGTTGTTAAAAGTTGTTGAAAAACCTAAAACGAAAATGTTGTTGCAATGAAAAAATGATGAGAAGAATGTTGTTAAAACAGTTGGGATAATACCATCACTTCAAGGGGGAGTGATAGATTTTATTTAAACATTTTTGATATAACACAAACGTTCATTCATTTGAACTAAAATGTTTTCAAAACTTGTTAAAAATAAAAGGTTAACAAAAAGGACTTTATGATAAATTTTATTTCGACATTTTTGATATAACGCAAAAGGTCATTTAGTTGAACTAAATGTTTTCGAAACTTGTTGAAAAATAAAAGTTAACAAAAAGGACTTAATGATTAATTTCATTAAAATTTTTTTTGATATAACACAAACATTCATTTATTTGAACTAAAATGTTTTCAAAAACTCTGTTAAATGTATAATGTTAACAAAAAGAACTTTGTGTGAAAATGAGCATAAGCCAAGGGGGAGTTTTGATTAAATTGTTTAAACTATCTTTGAACACTCCCCTAGTCCAAAACTCTTGCAGAACTGGGTCAAAAGTCAAAAGTTCAAAATCTTAAAAGAAGTTATTAACTCACCCATTTGACTGCGAAAGAGACACACAAACCTTTTACTATCACAATCCTCTCTCACTCACAGAACATTCCTATCGCAAAACTCTTACAAAATCAATGATTTCTTGAATCTAGTGTTTCCACTACATAAATGAGTTTTCAAACATCGTTAACTTGTTGTTTTATATCTTTGTTATGTATTTCACACTCTGTTATGCATCACATTGATAGAAATAACTTGTTAGCGTTACGTTTTAGGGAATACACTATGATCAATATTGGTTTGTGATATAAGGAGTTTTGATGAAATTCTTGTGGTTAAATGACTAATAAATAATGTTTAGATCATGATTATGAAAGAAAATGGGAAATTAAACGGTCTCATTGCGAGAGCAATCTTGCAAAATTTTGTAACCCATCATTTCTAAATGTTGCTTTCCCAAAAATTTCAAAAGTATTTAATAGACTTTTTTAGAGTATTATACTTTATAAAACTCTTATAATTATTTTTCTTAATTTTGACAAAGTAATATTTTGATCAAAACATGTTTACAAAAAGTCATTACTTGTTCAGAAACTTAAAATTTTTGTTAAATGTATTTTTCAAAAACTTAAAGTTTCACAATTGAGCACACTTTTAACACAAACGTGCATTTCTCAAGTTCAAAAATCACAATTTTAAATGAGAAATATCAAACTTTTTCTGAAAGGAAGATTTTAAACTTGTGAATACAAATTGCATATGATGAGTTTAGTATTGATTAGACTATGATTGTATCCTGAATTACTTTTAAGTAATTCGTGATGCATATGTTTAATTAAAATAATTAGACTTTACTATGATTGTACTTTGTTAAATATACACTTTGTGAATGACATTTCATTATGTCAGTGTGAATGTATGATTTTGATGGATTCAAATTTAAGTTATTTCTCGGTTGCCAATGCTATGAATTTTCAACATTTAAAACAAATTCACGCAACCTTGAATTATTTTTCTCTCAAATCTGTTTATTCAAATGGTTTTGAGATAACTCGACACTGTCATAACCAAGAGTATCTCATCTTCAAGGTGGCTATTAGGGCTAGTTGTCATGTAAAAATTGATAATGCATCCCTTTAGCTACGCAACGTAATAGAGTATTCAAGGTTTAGATACGTTTCGGGAAATCTCACTCTTATGCAACAAAAATATCTTTTGAGACAACTTATATTGATTTAACTAAGAACTTCTCATCTTCAAGATAGTTATTAGGAATAGTTATCACCTAAAAGCTGATAATGGACTCCTTTAACTAGGCAACGTAATAGAGAGTTCAAAGTTTTGCCATTTGTTAAGAAATCTCATGCTCGTGCAATTAAATTATGTTAGTAAATGTTTTTCTAAAACAAGTTATCTAGTACGTACTAGATTACTTAAGTTTGAAACAAATGTTGATACTTTTTCCCAAAACTTTATAAAGGTTAGATAAACGTATATTTTAATGCATGAGCAATCTAAAACAACGTTATCTCTAAACCTTCAAATCTTTAGAAATAGTATCACAACAAACAAACTTTTGGTGAGGAAAAACAAAAACAGACAGAGAGAATTAAATCGCATGTGAAAAGAAAAGAGCATGCGCTTATGCTATAAAAGCAATAAAGCATAAGAAAAGAAAATGAAATGAAATATGCTCGAAAAAGAAATGCCAGAGCATATAAAAACAGACAGATTGAAATAAATGAATTTAAATTTATCCAGGTACTCATCAGATATCATATCAGTTTCAAAATCACATCTCACAAAAATGACTCAAGAACAAGAACAATCACCACAACACATTCAGGAAGAAGTCAACGAAGTTTTCCATTCTAACAGATGAAGAACTTCTTCCAGAAAAGGAATTTCTCAAAATTGGAGTTTCCTAACCATCAGTTTATCCTATATCCTTTCACTGTGATCACTCCACAATTGTTGAAATTCTCAAGAATCATTCCATATTTCCGGCAATCACTGAAAATGTTTCCAACATTATCATATACCTTCAACAATTATGGCACCACATCCAACTCGTGGAAGACAACAAACCTACAACTCTTACAACAAAATATGGAAACCTATATCTTTGAATTCACAACATCATTGCAAAAGAAATTCGAAGAAGAAGGGAGAACCATTTGTACCTTTTGTAAAGTTCATCAAGCTCATCGTTGCAAAGTTGATGAATAGATGTTATAACATCTCGGCAAAGACATAATGCTACAATACTTTAGCATTATCCATATTTTAAGTGTTATTGTTTCTTGCTGCTAAAAACACGAAGGTAGTAAAGGAGTTTGTACGGGTAGATAGCATTTCTATGGAAAGCTCTAAACCGAGCGGACCTACCCATGAAATGCTTAGGAAAGTTGTGTCTAGCGCCAAATTAGGTTAAGAAGGGGAGATATTAAATATAAGCATATGTTGGAGACATCACTGAAATAGAAGGCATAAACGACTAAAGAAAATGTGCTAAAAAGAAAGTGTCAAGTGAATCTGCGGAGTTGGAGGAATTTATGGATGAATGTTGCTACGTGAGTAGAACATCTTGAGAAAACAAACGAAGGTGCGAAAATGGATGCCTTATGGAAGGAAAAGGGGGTGAATCAAGTGCAAAGTGAACCTTTTAAGGAATATAAGGATAGATTGTTGGATAGGAATAGAAGTGATCGTATGGATGAAAAAGATGGAGATTATAAGTGGGTCGGTGCTTAAACACTTAGAAAGAAGCTTAGGACGTAGAAGAAGTTTGACAACATTAGTTCTATTAGGACCTCTAATTTAAACCAACTCATTTTATGATGCTTCTACAAATCCTTCTATGGATTTTAGAACGGGCATCGTGGATTCTTCTAAAGAATCTTCACGAGGATCACCCAGAAATCCGGCCAGAGTTAACATCACGCCAGCTCTGAAAGCCGGTCGAAGAAGTCATGTATCATGTGTTGCTACATCGATAAGTTCGCTAACGAGTACTCTATGTGAGCTCGGTTAGTTACCAATTACCAAGGAAGAGAAGACCCCATCACCATCATCGTCATCAGTACCAACATATGAAGAAACAACAACTTGAATAACAACAACAACAAGTACAACAACAACAACAACAACAACAACAACAACAACAACAACAACAACAACAACAACAACAACAACAACAATTACAACAATTCCTACATCAAAGGCAACATCAACTGCAAAAACTCATACATCATCAACATCCACAGTGAAGACTACCAGACAATTACCTCTCAAATTACCACATCTGCAACATCAACAACACTCATTCCAACTGCTCCAAGGAAGATACACAGATAACCTTTCGGTATCATTAAAGGTTTCATTTGTATCTGAACCCTATTAAAACCCCATAGAAATAACGGACAAACAAACTTGCCAAAACCTATCTTGATACCTTCATCAGGATAAACTCTATCAGGATCATCCCGAGGGGGAGAAATGACATACGAGATTAAAATCTTCAATAGCTACTGGTACTACAATCATACTACATCATCTCACCAACAATCACAAAAACTCTCATGCTTATCAAAACCTGTTGAAGATGTCGAAGAACACTCCATAGAGTTAATTCCGAAAGATGTTTTTAAAGATGCTGTGCAAGAAGATGAAAGGGAAGCATCTGAAGTATGTTAGGCTAAGTTACAATGAAGGGGGAATAAGGTCAAAGTAGGAGTTGGATAAAGATGGGTCAGTTGAAGAAGATAAGGAGTTAGAGGTGTAAAGATGAAAACCCAACAGTTGAAAAGCCCGAGGAGGTATCAGCTGCATCTGGTAAGTCTGCTGCTGAAAGTAACGAGGAATATGGCGCAAGGGCTAAAACATCAATTCAAGATATCCTCTACAATGAATGAATAATCAAAAGATTGAAGATAAAATAATCAGCTGATAACTGATGTGTTTGAAGCCACGTCTATTTCGGAATCGTGCAATCTTAAAGACTTTGACCACAGTTTTATGGGTGATATCTTCAAGAAAGTCAAAGTTGCACCGAAACCTCCCGTTACTCACCAGAACATCCCAAATGACATTGGAAGATTTATTGGATCAGATGTTCTTCAAGCAGCTAGAGATGGATGTTAAATATCAAGCACTGATAAGTAAAGTTTTGTAGATGATAAATGAATGGCCAGAACTTCGAGCATTATAAAAATGCTAGAACCAATTCATTGGAGCTAGAAGATACAAAGTTTGGTTGCCTTACATTGGAAGACTGAATGATCTACCCTTTGGTGGAGATTGTTGGAACACGAAAAGTATAAATCATGATGCAGGGGCTTCCATGAAAATATGATTAGGGAATGTTGTAATTTGTTGGAACATTGGGATACCAAGCATCTCTTTGCTTATCTTCAACGATGCTGCTCACCAACCTCAGAGCAAAAGATCAAAGCCGAGGCTTATTCGGAAGAGAGAGCTTCAAGGTCATCGTCAACACTAGTTGAAGACATCAATGTTCGCTAATCTAGACTACCTGTATTTAGGGGGAGATTGTTGGAACACGGAAATACAAGTAGTTTACTAGATTAGATATTCCACCCCCGAGACACTTGTATAGTCTCGGGGGGGGGGGGACTAAGAATGTTGTGGTATCACATATTATGTTAGGAAGGGTTGTAAGGTATCACACCCATATTCTTGTAATAAGTATAAATACCCTCACAAGTTTTACTTGTGAGGTGTGTGTTTTGCTCTTAATAAACTTTATCTTTCTACACCACTCTCTCTTCCTTCTCTCTAGTCTTTCTCTCTCTAACATCACCACCACCATGGGTGTGTTTGCCTATTCTGGTCGACCTCCCGACACCACCATACCATCACCTAAACTAGATTTCTATGGACCAACACATAGGCAAAATGATAGTCTGAGTAGTGTTGACCATAGTAAAAAAGGTAGTCCTGTTTCTTTCTAGGATAGCCAAAAAGAAAATCCTGTTGGTGTTGAGCATAGCCAAAAAGGTAGTCCTGTGGAGGTATGTGAAAGTGAACAAGAGTTTGGTAATCAAGAAGAGGAAATACATACACCTGTTGAGCGTATTTAAAAAGGTAATTCTCTCTTAATTTGTGAGACTGATGAGTTAGGTTATGACAATGTGAGTGACACAGATGTTCTGAGAGTGGTGAGGATGTTATTGAGAACATTCAAGATGCAAACATAGTTGTTAATGAAGAGAATATTTTTGAGGAGCCTGATGTTGATATCAATGTGTTCAAATTGATTGAAGAAATAGAGTTATCCGATATAGGTAGCTCTAGCCAGATACTAGAAGATTGGTTTAAGAAAAATGAGATATAAGACCTCTTGAATGATGATGAGTTTGCAAGTGGTTCTGATAATGAGGTTGAGTATTCAATTAGGAAGAAAAAGATGAGGGTATACAAGAAACAAAAGTTAACTGAGGCACAACAAGTAGATGAAGAAGAATTTTTTTTCTTCTGTGGTCAAACTTTTGTAACTGCAAAAGAAGTGAAAGATAAGATCAACCTGCATTCAATACAAATTAGGAGGAAATTGCAACTCATTAAGAATGACAAACAAAGAATTAGGGCTAGGTGTGTCGGAACAATACCAGTATGTGGTACAAGTTGAGGTATTGGACTGGGAACTGTCCCAAAGAGGAAAACTGGTCTGTTAACTTGTGGCCGCGAAAGGGATGTATATTTGCGATCACAAAAGGAGGAACCAAAAGAGTGCCCATGGTTATTGTATATAGCAAAGGATAATGATAAAGATTTATGAAGTGTTAGAACTTTCAAGGATGAACACAAATGTTTGCAATCAAGAGAGATCAAAGCTTGTGACTACAAGTTTCTCTCAAAGCAAATACTTGACCAAGTTCTAGTCAATCCGGATATTCCAATCAGGGTTGTTCAAGATCAACTCAGTAAACAGTTTGAAGTCCAAGTGTTTTAAGAGCAAAAAACAAGGCCGGAATTGAGATTAGGGGTGACCATAAGCAGCAATATACCATTCTGAAGGACTATGTTGAAGAGTTGCAGAAAACAAATCCTAATACAACAATTATGATAAGTGTGCAAACTGCAACAGATCCATCAAGTCCAACGAGAGTTTTCAAAAGAATGTACGTTTGTTTGGGTGCTCTGAAAAAGGGATATAAAGCTTGTTAAAGAGAGTTTTTAGGATTAGATGGAGCTTTTATGAGGGGTCCTTTTCCTGGTCAGCTTCTTATAGCTGTTGGTATTGATAGCAACAATGAAATTTACCCTTTAGCCTATTTTGTTGTAGAAGCTGAAAACAAAGATGCATGGATTTGGTTTCTTGATTGTCTAGCAGATGATCTTGATTTGCAACCAAATTCACACTACACTTTTATCAGCGATAGACAAAAGATGATGTTAATTTATAATTGATTATATTCGGTTATATAATTCATAAATGATTGGTTTATTAGTAATGGATTGATGTTCCTTTGTGCAGGGTATCATTCCAGCTTTAGAAACAATATTCCCTTGTTCCAAACACAGATACTCTTTGAGGCACATCCATGAGAATATGAAATTGCAATGGAATTCTACAGAATACATGGCACATTTGTGGAGGTGTTCAGCAGCAACAACCTGTCCAACAATTTGAGGCATCAATGCTTGCATTCAAGAGTTTTAGCGAACCTGCACATGCTTAGTTAAGTAAGATACCGCCATCCCATTGGTCAAGGTCTCATTTTTCAGGTACTACCCAAAATATGTGTGTAACTGTACAACTTTTATTGTTCAACATTGTTTTCTGTACTACTAAAACATGTTATATACATATGTAGGGAGAACTCATTCTGATGTGTTACTTAATAACATGTTTGAAGTAAATGGGAAACTAGTGGGAGGTAGGCACCAACCCGTCATTACTGCTTTAGAATACATTAGTGTAATAACCCATAAAATTTTATCAATATCATTTCCACCACAAGGTATTTTCATAGGTAAATTTTTGCTTTTCATTACATGCATGACTTTCTAGACCTGCTCACGTATCCACCTATGCCCAACACCACTATGTTTACATTATGTAAACACCCCAGTATGTCAAGTCTAGATCCTAAACATCATTTTACTTAGTATTCTGTCACTCTACTATACTATATCTATCAGAATCCCTAATTGAACCCTATGTGTTTATGGTTATCTTTAAAACCCTAATTGTTTATCTAAACTAGTTTAAAAGTGTTCAAGGATTATGTATGAGTTACCTTAGCAACAATAGGATACCTTAGCTCCCCTAAACCCTAGTACAACCCCTTAGAACTTAGGTACAAGTCCTTTATGCACAAAATCTTAACTAGGTCATAAAGTCCCAGAATTAGGTCTAAACTATCCCAAATCTTAACCATAAACTACCACCACATAGTATAAGCCTTCTAGGACTTAATCTTAGTCACTAAACACTCATAGGACCCTAATATAGGCACTAAACCCTAGGCTAAACCCTAATCTCTTACTAAACAAAACTAGGTCTAAACTAAACCTAAACTAGTACAAAACTAAACCTAAGCACCTCAACCTAGCTACCTAGTAGCTTATCCACCTACTTGTCACCTTAAGCAAGCAACCTAGCACCACCCCAAGTAGCTTACAAGTAGCTTTGTAAGCTACTTGTCAAAAACACCACCATGGCAAAACCATGGCCACAAACACCCCTACACCGCCTCTTAGGCCTCCCCTATCCTCCCTTAGTCAGCTCTAGCTGCTATAAATCACCTCCCCCTCCTTACAACACCTCACCCCTATTTCTTGCTCAATACTCCAAACGTACCCTATAAATACCTCACTACCCTCTCCCTTTTAAAACCATCCCTTCATTCTTCACCACCTTACAATAGACCTAGAACTCTTATTAAAGTGAAACGTTGCCGAGAAACCCTAAACACCCCTAACGCCTCACTTTTGATCATGTAAGCCTTTATACTCATTATAATAGCTTTAGTACTGACCTAGGATAGTTATAAGATGCCTTAGATTACCTAGGAACCCTTGCCTAAGCCTTGCTCATTTTCTTTTACACGTTTTCCTTTTAAAGCCCTAATTATGGACTAATTGCTATTTGCATGCTATAATCCCTTTTCATAAGCTATAAGCTGGTCTAGGTCACTTATATAAGCTAATATTAATAAGTCATAAGCTTAGAAAACTCTTTGTTTTATAGAAATATAATTTGCATGGAAAAAGGACTAGTTTTGCAAATGTTTTTATGCATAGGGGTATATATGGTAAATTTATGAAGATATTAAGTCTAGGGACTATTTTTGAAATGTTTTAGAAGTACTAAGTATAAGGACCCTTTTTGCCAAGTTATATAACCTTAGGATTAAAATATATATAGTTATAAACATTTAGGACTAGTTTTGTATTCTCTCTCTTACTTTTTTGCAAAATGTCATTTTAAGAAAACATTATCATTATTGCATTCTCTCTCTTACTTTTTTGCAAAATGTCATTTTTACCCTTATTCATTTAATTAAATCTTTGAATGATGTTTGTAATTTTTAGTATTATTAAGTGCAATATAGTAAACTTGATACATTATTCTCAACTATATTTGGAAGTAGACAATAATTTTGGGACAACCAAAAATGGAAAGACGGACTATAAATTTGGGACAGAGGAAGTAAATGTTAGTAAGTTAAGGGTATAAATGGTAATTTTTGAAAACTTATAAATCTAAGGGTCATTTCTGTCATTTCTCTAAATATATAAGTATAGGGACTAAATTTGAATAATCTAGGAAGTTAAAACTTGATATATATAAGTACAGGGTAGATTTTGTAAATATATAAACTTAGAGGTTAGATAGTGTCAACTTATAAACTTAAGGGTATAAAATGAATTATTTGCTTAATAAATAAAATTACTATCTTTTTATGTAATGTGTCACAATAATAGGGATCTTCATGTGAGGGGTTTCATTTGTGTATTCGTTTTGACGAGTTTGCTGGGTTTACAACTTAAAGTGCCCTGGCTCCTCAAACGTTTACTAAAATATGACCTTTGAATTACGATGGCCCGAACGGTGTTACATTATATTTAAATCTAGTACTTAACAACATGGCACAATAGTAGGGAGCTTCGTGTGAGGAGTTATATACTTCTGAATTATGATGGCCCGAACGGTATTATGTTTGCAGCATAATACAATAGTAGGGAGCTTCATGTGAAGAGTTATACTTCTAAATTACGATGGTCCGAACGGTGTTATGTTATAACTAAATCTAGAAGCCCTAAGTGTGATTACTTGAAAAACCTAAAAACAATAACTAGGAATTGACATACACACACACACACACCAAACATTACCCCCCAGGATACGTGAGTAAGCAGTCTAATCCCGGATTCACTTTTTACATCAATCAGATTCCCTAAAAGCCGAGGTGAGTTCATAGCCTCACTCTTTCTAAATGCTTTATAAACCCTGTGAGGGGGTTACATGCTCACTTTTTCTTTAAACCGAATACACGTCTTTTTCTTTGGTTATTGCATGAGTATTACTATCTACCATTACATAACTAAAATTCATAAACCATAATCACTTGTGGGGGTATCCAAGTGAACGTGAGTATAGTTGATAGCTCTATTGGAGTTTGAGAACTCCTGTTGGTTTGCCCCAGCCGGGTACCAGTAAGTACTATACTTGAAACCTCTAAGGATTAACTTTGGCAAGTTATCCTTCTCGTCCCCTCATGGTTTGGTCTGTAGACCCCATGACCCGGACTGTTAACGTGCGGTTTCATAAGCTTAGTGCAATAACACTCTCTCCCCAGTATTGAACTGATCATACAATACTGACACAAATTGTTTAAATACGGTTTCTACCTACTTTCCATGGGTGTATAACAACGTAGCCCATGCTTTACTAAACTCGTATTCAACTATTTTTAACTAAAACCTATGAATATCACTCAACCTTTGGGTTGACTCTTTAAGCATGTATCCTAGGTAACTAAAAAACTTATGGCACGGAGTGGCACTGGACTAGCAGGACTTTCAAGCCGGTTATCATTCAAACACAACATTTCACATAGACTTTGGGACCTCTTCTTAATAAAAACTCTGATATTTTAATGAATGATAACTCATTTTATAAAAACGTCTCTTTTCGAGTGGTTTTCTATTATTGTGACTATGATTCCATGAGGTAATACCCTAGACTTAACATCCGCTGCGGTCTGTAAAAATGGCGGTGTTACAGATTGGCATCAGAGCCTTAGTTGTAGAGAACAAGGTCAAAACCTAAACTACAACTACTTTTCCTAAACCCAAGAAAGTCCTCAGTGCCATTGCCTTTCCCCGAAACACTATGTGCTAATGGTTAGTCTAAGTAGATATCCCATAACTGCTATTTTTATAAGTAACTTAGGTTATTTTCCACCGGGTTGTTATATAGTCATCAATACTCCCCCTATCCAACTATCATCCCATCTAGTTTACATGCGGAGAATGCTCTTCCCTCTCCAAATATTCTAGATTATTGATGCGTGTGGATTGCAACGCAAAAGTTTTACTTCTCAAGGGATCTTGAGAAGCTTGCAATCCCCACTAGGCAAGTGTACCTGACCGATGTAGTATAGTGTAGTGGTAAGTATCGGGGGACTGATCATTCTGCACAGGGAATAGCGTTCGTTAGGATTGAAAATGATCTAAACTAGGTCTAGGGGTGAGGGATGATTCTTTTTGTATTTTTTTTTATATTTTATGGAAAGCAAGTAAAATTCTCGGGTTTTGGAAGAGTTGGTGGAATTAGTTGCTAGTAAACTGACCCAAATACTACAAATGCAAATAAAAATAAAATAACTGAAAATAGATGTGAGAGGCTTCTAATATGGAGACAAGCGTGTTTGCTTAGGTTTCACTACTCCCTAGTTATCTTTTACTGATTGATAGGTTTGTTACAATTGCGTGGATGCCGGGTTGTATTCCTTAATACCATTCGTGGGGCTGTGTACGATCTTCCCCAACTCTATAAGCTCTTATCTCCTCCTAAGACGACACGTTAAGCGGCCAATCCTAGGGATTATAAACAGTGGCTCATGCATTAAATACAACCAAATAACCGTAATACACATCCGATTCATGTTTCTTAAGACGTTCAAGCATGTTACCATTGGAGTATTGCCAGTTTTCTTAAGCCTAAAATCGATAAACATTCACCCACAACAATTAACAACAAACCATTCAATAAATAATCAATAACTAGGTTTCATTAGACCTAAGCAAACACAAACAAACCTAGCCTAGCATGTTAAAAGAAAGACAAGCGTAAGATAAAATCAAACAACACATAGACATATTGAATGACTGATAGATTACTTATCTTCAATAAATCATGGAAGAAAAGAGGCTTTGAAACCTCAAAATAGTTGCAAAAGTCGACTAGGGTTCGTACCCTAAGTTCCTACCAAAAGTCCTCCTTTTAATGAATGAAAAATAGAAAAGTATATATAGATTTTACAACTTGACGGCGTCACCTTTTAGGATGTGACGTCGTCATCCCGCCATGTTTCTTGATCGCCTAGATCTACTCTTGACACCGTCTGGTTGGAAAGTGTTCTGGGCCGTCTCTCTTTAACTTAAAACGTGACCACCTTGGTGAAATATGTTATGAACAACTCTTTTGTCATAAAATGACCTTTTTCCTGTTTGTGCTGATTTAACAAAAGTTGTAATTGGTTTTGCACTTGTAACAAGTTGTCTTGGGTAAAAGATCTTGGTTGGCCTATTAGTACAAGTTGATTGTGTTTGTACTGTTCTGGGAAACAAATTACTTTTGAAATTAGGGTGATTGTTTCTTTGAAACATATTTTCATTCCCCTTTTGATTTGTATTCCCTGAGACGCTGGTTTTTCCAAATACCACTCTTCTTCCCGGGTGGTAACCACAGTAAGCATGCAAATGTTCAAAGCTACCACAAATATAACATGCTTTATTATTCATAACAAAATTACTACCAAGTTGATGAGATTTAAGATTATTCCAGTTCCTATAGTTTCCTTTAGGACTTTTTGATCTGGATTTGGACCTATACATCTCAGTATACTTGATTGGTGACCTAGGTTGTTTAACTTGTTGTTTGGGTGACTTAGTTTCATTCATAAGAACCTTAGGTTCAAAAGTTTCCTCTTTAACATTAACATTTAACACTACTTCATTAGCTAAAGATGAATCACTAGCACTTTCAAAAACTTCACTCTTTGGCTCAACCTTTTCTTCACTACCACTTTTAACAAATTGAGGACCATAGTTAAAGGTTGGTTGAACTCTTCTAATCCTGTATGTGCCAAGTCTATACCGGGAGGTGCTGGGACACCTCTTAGTGGTGGAGGAACTGACTTGTACCCTACACCTGATTTTGCCTTATTAATGACATGTGCTTCCCAAATTCTATCAATACTTAGAGACTGATAAGCAAGTGTATCACAGGTTAATTTAAAATTTTCATTAGCCTTCTTGAGCTTTTCTAACTCTTCTCTAAGGGCCTCATTAACAACTATCTTATAGTCTAAATCTCTCATTAAAACAACTATTTCATCCTTATATTTAGACTCATTAGCCCTATAATGTTCTAACTGTGCTTCTAAAACAGACAAGCCTCTTTTATGATTAAACAGATTATAGTTAGAATCCATTAACTCTATTGCTTATTTCTCTATTAGTTCCCTAAGTCTTTCACAATCTTTTAAAGGTTTACAAGATTTAGAACCAACTATCATTAGAATGTACCTCAGAGTCAGAGAAGGCCACAAGAGCAAACTCTGTAGCTACCAATCCTGCTTTAGAAGATGCTTCTTCTTCATCTGCCATAAAACTCCAATCATAACTAACTCCATCAATAGCTAGTATGGCTTTTGGTTCTTCCACAGATGGATCTTTCTTCTTTTCTTGCTAGTACAAAGTAGATATGTTATCTTGCTTCCTTGGTTTTCTGCATTCTCTAGCAATGTGTCCCAACTTATGATAGTTGAAACATTCTACTTTCTTCTTGTCAAAGCCTGCAGTTTCAATACCAATGATAGTAATTTGCCTTCCAGTCCTTTGCCAGAACTTCTTAGCCCTCATGCTAAGAAGTGCAACCTGCCACTTGATATCCATCTCTTCCATATCATCATCATCTATTTGCTCCATATCTTCAAGTGTTAGAAGCAAACCAGTAACTTGGCTTGAGAGGAAAGCATTGAAGGTAGGATCTCCAAGTCCAGCAATCTTCTTTTTAGAATTAGCAGTTGTAACACTTGTACTAACAGTGGAAACAGCAAGATCAGCAGTGGAATTTTCTTCATCACTATCTTCATCAGAAGAGTCATTAACAGAGGATGAGAGAAGTGCCAGGTTCCCAGAGCTTGTATTTAACTTTCCAGCCTTCTTCAATCTTTGTTCAATAATTTTAAAATAATTGTAAAGATCATTAAGTTTCATAGTTTCAACTTCTGGTTTGTTTTCCCAGACAATTACATTGGTGTGAAACTCTAAAGGCAAACTCCTTAAGAACTTCAACTTGAGGTCTTCCTTGTCTACCTCAATGCCAAACACAGTCAGTTGTGTTACAATCTTCTGAAGTCTTGTAAAGATACTATCAATAGACTCATTGTTGGTTGAAGAGAAATTTTCATAACTTTACTTCAACAATGTTTTCTGAGTCATAAGTAGTAAGCTTCTTGCCTTCAAGTCATTCTTCATTTGAAGCCTTTCTTCACTGGTGACTGGGTCAGTATTCAGCTTTTGAACCTCTTTGCCATCAATTGTTTCAGAAGAAGTACCAGGCTTGAATGAGTCATCAAATATGATGATCTCCCATAGAGCATAATCTTGTATAAGAAAGTACTCCTCTATCATGATTCTCCACATCTCAAACTCATTGAGTTTGAGCTTTGAAAGCCTTGCTGCAACATTGGACTGGTTGTTTTCCATCTCCATTGGATTTATTAAAGTGAGTTGTTTCTTTGGATCTTCTAATTCAAAGTATCAGAACCTATCTCTGATACCACTTGTGATGGATCTAAACATACGCCTTGTGTTAGATAGATACTTTGAGTATATGCCAACTAGCGATCGGAATTTACTAGTTAACATTTAGAAGATGTTGTATGTGGAATGTATGAGTGTATATAAGAAACAACACAGTATATTCACCACCAAAACAAGCTTCAATATTATTAAAATAATGCGAGTGATCTTTGCTATCACTGTGGTTACAACCTTGAAGCTATTGTATTTATTCGTATATTTCTTATCTATTTCTATTAACCTAGAAGCTCCTTTTATAACACACAAGGAGTCTTGTACAAGATAGCTATACTAGAACAATATATGTATCATTCTAAACATATAAAATATTCATGCAATCCATTCTATAATTATCTTGAACGCGTCTTCACATTTGATCATAATCTCATAATCAGTACTAACTTACTGAGCTGAGCAGTACAAACTAAGTTTGTACTGTATGTGTAAACTTCCAACAGTTTCTTCTTTAAGCTTGACAGTTCCAACTGTTAAGTATAATTCCTAATCATGAGTCATCAGGAAGTTGTCCAACTCAAAATTTTCATCTAATCGTCGCCAAGGATTCTAAGATATCGGAAGAGGTAGAGTGGTATAAAATGCTATGCGGAGGAGTCTCTTCATGACGGTGGTCGGTGAAATGAAACCTTCTTGATCAAATCATGATGTTGGATAAGGCTGGATCAAATCCTGAGAAGACCCTAGGGTGCATTTGGTTAAGGATGGATTTCATAGGACGACAAAGGAATAGAATTGATCCCAATGCAGGTTCACGAACATAGGATGAGAAACTTATTTCTCCATGGAGATTTAAGCAACCATTCCCAGCATCACATGATTTCTACCTGAATTATACATAGGTCGCCAGTCTTTGTATAATTTAAGTCAAATGATGTCATGTCAAGTTTAGTTACAAGAACAAGTGATCAACTCTTTCACGTTTTGAGAACCGTATTCGAGTTGATGTCAGCAACTGATAGAGGTAATGATGCGAATAGTCGCAGATTAATGAAGTAAGGCATTAGATACTAATGATGATTGACAAGAAACGAACATATAAAAGATAAATGGATAGATAAAAGGTCTTAAACTCGCAATATTCAACTAAGCTTACATCCCATAAGAGCATGAACTAAGGTCACTGCATCTCGCCGTGATTCGTATAGACATATTACGAGGGTCTTACAAGTTACAACATTGAAACTTATGAAATTATAAATCTAGATCTAAGGGATCTAAAGTAGTCATCCACAACGTCGCTCCTTATTCTCCATTTCTCCTTAGTCTGGTGTTTCCTTGGTAGTTCCCATTCCACTTATTCTTTGACTTCATTGTCCCTTACATACACTCCTAAAGTGTCCCTTCTTTCCACAACTAAAGCAGGTGATGTTAACAACTCGTCCTAACTTAGAAATTGCCTGGGTGTTTCCGCCACTCTTAGTATTGTGTCCAGCCTCTGCGTGATCGTCGCACTTTATCTCACACTCTTTATAGAGGTGATGTATGAAACTGTCGCACCATGGTTTGCTCCCCTTGTAGTTCTGTTGCCTTTCTTCTTTGATAGCATTACCCTTGTCGACCTCTTGTTGTTCACTCAACTGTTTCTTCCCCTTTGCGAACTTTTCCCACATCCTCTTGTTCTTAATTATCTCAGCAACAGTGTCTTCAATCTCTGGGTTCATTCGAGCTCGTGTCCAGTTTATGGTGTCATGAAGGCTAGTTGTCTCAGCCGCAGTTACATCACCTCTGATTGGCGTGGGCAATCCCACAATGTAATGCTCGCTCTCTCTAGCCTCACTCTTAGCCAACTCTAGGCACAACTGGACTAACTCAAGGAAGCGATGAATGTAGGCCTGTAGATTAGTACCTCTCATCTTATTATTCTAAAGCTCGAACTCTCTCTTCTTATCCTTGGCATCACTGCCGAATTCCATAAGCAACATCTCCTTGAGTTATCTCCAGATCATTGTGTAGGCCATGTTGGTCCCGATGGTCTTGAGGTGAGTGAGCCACAGATGCCACGGTTCACCTCCAAACAGGGAGGATGAAAAATCCACCATGTCTTCTTTCTTGCAACGTGTTGGTCCACGTAAATCTAGTTTAGGTGATGATATGGTGGTGTCGGGTGGTCGACCGGAATAGCCAAACACAACCATGGTGGTGGTAATGTTAGAGAGAGAGAGAGAGAGACTAGAGAGAAGGAAGAGAGAGTGGTGTAGAAAGATGAAATATTATAAAGAGCAAAACACGCACCTCACAAGTAAAACTTGTAAGGGAATTTATTCTAAGACATGCATTTGGGTGTGATACCTCACAACCCTTCCTAACATAAGTTGTGATACCACAACATTCTTAGTCCCCCCGAGACTATACAAGTTTCTTGGGGGTGAAATATTGTAACACCCCCATTTTTACAGACCGCAACGGATTTAGGTCTGGGGTATTACCTCATGGAATCACATATACAGTAATAGAAAATGACTCGAAAAGAGACGTTTTTATAAATAAGTTATCATTCACTAAAATATCAGAGTTTTATTAAGATGAGGTCCCGTGAATCTAAGTGTGAAATGTTATGTTTGAATGATAACCGGTTTGAAAGTCCTCCGAGTTCAGTGCCACCTCCTGCCAAAGCTCCGTAACGGCTATATACCTAGGATACATGCTTAAAATTCAACACTAACTGTTGAGTGAGAGTCATAGGTTTAAGTAGTAGTGTGAATACAAGTTTAGTAAAGCATGGGCTACGTTGTTTTACACCCATGTAGAGTAGAAGAAAGTTGTTTATGTCAGTATTGCATGATCAGTACAATACTACAGACAGGGGTTTGTTGCGCTAAGCTCATGAATCACACTTACAGTCCGGGTCATGGGGGCTGCAAACCCACCAAGAGGGGAAAAAAAGGATAACTTGCCAAAGTTATTCCTTAGAGGTTCAAATATAGTATTGGTACCCTCTCGCAAGAGGCATACCAACGGAGGTTGTCAAACCCCAATAGATCTATCAACTATACTCGCGTTCGCGTGGGTAAAATATCCCAAACGATTAGATTCATGAATTTTGGTTATGTAGTGGTGGCAGTTAGTTTGCTCGTGCAACAACCAGAGAAAAAGACTTGTATTTGGTTTTAAGTAAAGCATTTAGTATGTATCCCCATCACAGGGTTTGTAAAACATTTAGAAAGCATTTAAAAGGTGTGAGGCTATGAAAACTCACCTGAGCTTTTAAGGAAGGATGATTGATATACTAGACGTCCTACTTACGCAATCGGGTGTAGTATGTATGTCAAGTGTGATCGTGTTTGTTTATGTTTTTAATATTTTGTTTCTTAAGTAATTATTCTTAGGTTTTATTAGATTTAGAGATAACATAACACTGTTCAGGTCATCGTAATCCAGAAGTATAACTCCTGACATGAAGCTCCCTATTATTGTATTATGTGGTCAACATAATACCGTTCGGGCCATCATAATTCAGAAGTATATAACTCCTCACACGAAGTTCCATATTATTGAGTTATGTTGTTATTAGAGTTTAGTTATAACATAACAGCGTTCGGGCCATCATAATCCATAATTACATACTCCACATATGAAGCTCCCTAGTATTGTGTTATTAAACATAACACCGTTCGGGCCATCATCATTCAGAAGTACATAACCCTCACATGAAGCTCCCTAGTATTGCGTTATATTATCAAGTACTAGATTAAATATAATGTATCACCGTTCGGGCCATTATATCTCAGAAGTATATGCAATAATCATTCGAGGAGTTAGGGCACTTTAATTCGTAAACCCAACAAACTCGTCAAAACGAAATATCCACATAGTACTCCTCGCATGAAGCTCCCTAGCATTGCGATACATTATATAAAAAGGATAGTACCTTTTTAACATTAATACTTTTATTATTATATATTTTAATTATATATATATATATATATATATATATATATATATATATATATATATATATATATATATATATATATATATATATATATGTTTATTTATTTTATATATATATATATTTATATTATATTATTTATATATATTAAATATTAAGTTTTAACTATTTGCATATATACCCCTATAGTATAACTTTATTAAAAAATCATTTTTAACCCCTTTAGTTATTAGTTTTAAAAAGTTACGATATTTACCCCCATGCATGTTAAACGTTACGAAACTAGTCCTAATTCACGTAAAGTGTATTTTTACGTAACTAAATTTTCTAGGTTATGTTTATCTATTATTAGCTTATCTAAGTTACCTAAATTAGCTTATATAATCATGTTTTTAACTTGTTTTAGGGTTTTTAGTTATTAAGTTTCATGCAAGGTTTTCTATATGACCTAAGACTCCTAATGACTATCCTAAGTTAATATTTAAGTTTTAAAAACTAGTTTAAAGACTTACTTGACCGAAGGTTTAGACTCGCGAGGGGTTTCGGGTCTCGCGGTAAGAAAAGGACTCGATAAAGTTTTAAGACCAAGCTGTTTTCACTCCTAGGCTTCCTAGAGACTCCATGCTACTGTGTGTCGGACCAAGTATTTAGAAAAGTGAGGTGGTGAAGAAAGGAAGGGATGGTTTAGAATGGGGTGGTGTCGATGGGTATTTATAGGGTGTTTTGGAGTGGTGGCCAAGCAAAGGGTGGTGTGGTGGCAAGAGGAGGAGGGAGTGACTAATGGATGCTATGGGTGAGTAAGTAAAGCTACGGTAGTAGCTAGGGTGGTGTGGAGGTTTTGTGACCGTGTAGTGTTAAGGAGGTGACGAGGTGTAGATGTGGCCGTGCGGTGGGCATATGTTGGTAAGGCGGTGGTGTTACTTAGGGGTTAAGGGAGGTGATGTGGTAGTGAGGTAAGGGTGATGGAGGTGTAGTGGTGTTTGCTTAGGGTTTAAGTAAGGTGACGGGGTGTGAGGTGAGGGTGACGGGGTGGTGATGGAGGTGTGTGGGTGGTAGCTTATGGAGTTATAAGGTGGTAAGTCATAGAGCTGCTTCAGGTGTTTAGTAGCTAAGGAGGTGACAAGGAGGTTGCTTGGTGTTTGGGTTTCGGTCGTGACACAGTAGCAGCGAGAGACAAGGAAGAAGGAAGGAAAACATGTAACCAAGATGGTGGTTTTGGTCAAGACTAAATGGTGGGAAAAAGAAAAGGGTTTTGTTTTGGTTTGGTTTTGGGTCGAATCACAAAAAAAAAAAAAAAAAAAAAAAAAAAAAAAAAAAAAAAAAAAAAAAACTAAAAATGGAGTTTTTGGGGTTGCTTTGTTTGTTCGACCAAGAAGAAAGAAAAAGAAAAAGAAAAAGAAGAAGAAGTATGGTTTTGTTTTGAACTTCATGTTACTAAAAAGGGTCACGTTTTTTGTTTGTAGCCTTAGGCAAAAACAAGAAAATAGAAATTCGGCCTAACCTTTTTGATTTTACAAAAAGGGGGAGTTCTCTACCCATTTAAACTTCTTTCACGAAGATTATTCGGCCTAACCTTTTTGATTTTACAAAAAGGGGGAGAAGAGAAATGGTAAACTCTATAATACTTGTCTAATAACAAGTTTTAAATCTTTTGAGTTTAAGGTTTTGTAATAATCAAAAAGGGGGAGATTGTTGACATAAATAATGCCTAAAAACATTATTAAGTTTTTATCAATATCTCTATGTTTTGATCATTACAAAATATAACCTCAAAGAACTAAAACTTATGACATAAACAAGTATTTGGTGATTAATATTTCTCTTTACATCCAAATCACTTAAGGTATGAATAAACAAAGTGTTTAGTGCAATGTATGATCAAAGGGGTATTTAATTAACTAATACAAAGTTTATTTAATTATATAATCTTATTATATATTTTTGAAAAACACTTTTGGTAATAAGGAAAAATGTTTTAATCATACTAAATATATGATTTCAAATATTTAACCAAAATCAGTTAGTTTTTCACCAAATAAACTTTCCCCACTAAAAGACAAAGTTTCTGGCCGTTTCAGCTGGGCGGCCCCCTTAATTATAAAGGGCGGTCCCCTTAAATTTAAGGGGACCGGCCATGATTTAAGGGGACCGGCCACGCTCCTCTGTCAGAAACTTTTGCCTATAAATACCACCTTAAACCTGGATTTTTTCCCCACCTTTTGCACTTCAGAACTTTCTGTTCTAGATCTCCATTTCCAATCTATAAATCCTTTGATCATACATTCTTAAATCTTTGTTTCAAAGTGATCCATACATAATCCATTCAAGTGCAAGGGGAGAATACTTCTATCCCTCAAGACAAGAAGTATTACAACTAGTTGTGATCTCCACATCTAAGTTGTTTGAGCATCATCATTGATTATTATTTCATAGTGTGATTAGTTGTGAATATTTGTTAGAGAATAGTTGAGAAAAAGATAAGTTAGGAAGAAGATTGGTGTGTAGAAGAATTGGTGTGTAGAAGTATTGGTGTGTAGAAGATTGGTGTGTAGATTAATGGTGTGTAGAAGATAGGTGTGAAAGAAGTGGTGTGATTAAGTAGTGAATTGGTGTGTACTAGTTGTGATCTAGGTGTGAAGATATTGTGGTGTGTAAATTGGTGTGTAAGGCTTTCTCCGCCATAAGGGAGCTTGTTGATATAGTGAAGAAAACTCTCGAGCTAGGTGCTCGGGGAGTGGAGTAGGGCAAGGAAGGTGCCTTGTAGCCGAACCACTATAAATCGCTTGTCTCTCGGTTTGATCTTTCCATCTTTTACTTATTTCATTACTTACATAATTATTGCTTCATAGTATATATACTTAGTGTTGTTCATATTGTGTATAACTAGATTTCATATACCATCGAATCTATATTTTATAAATCAACGAAAACTTTTAAACAATTTGTTTTATAACAATTAGAACGACGTAAAACTATTCAACCCCCCCTTCTAGTTTTCCACAATTGGTATCAGGAGCCACGTCTAGCAAGATTTTTAAAATATATTGTATTTTAAAACTTGTAACGATCTATGGAATCTGAAAAATATTTAGAAGGGCAATCTATGCAAAGACCACCACTATTTGAAAGTGATGGATTTTTATATTGGAAAAATAGATTCGAAACCTATGTGAAATCAAAAGATCTTGATCTTTGGCATATTATTACCTTTGGTGATTTTCCTCCTATTCAATATAATGTTGAAACTAAAATGGATGAAATTGTAGATTTTGAAAAACAAAATGATGATTTGAAAAAGAAACTAGCAAAAAATAATGAGGCTAAAATGGTTATTTATAATGCGTTACCACGTAAAGAATATGAAAGAATTTTTATGTGTAAAACCGCAAAAGAAATTTGGGATTCTTTACTAATCACTCACCAAGGTAATAGTCAAGTTAAAGATAACAAAATAGATCTTCTTGTACATCAATATGAACAATTTACGATTCCGGAAGAGGAATCAATTGATAATGCTTTTGCTAAATTTAACACCATCATCACAAGTTTAAAAGCACTTGATGAGACATTTTCTAGTAAAAATTGTGTTAGGAAATTTCTTAGGGCATTACATCCGAAATGGCGAGCTAAAGTCACGGCTATTGAAGAATCAAAGAATTTGATGACATTATCACTAGATGAGCTTATCGGCAACTTGAAAGTCCATGAAGAAATTATAAGAAGAGATTTGGAAACGGTCAAAGTCAAGAAAGAACAAATCAAATCCATTGCTCTAAAAGCCAAAATGGAACCTTGTGAAGATGATGATTCAAGTGACGAGAGTGAAGATGAAGAATATGCGATGGCCGTAAGAGAATTCAAGAAATTCTTCAAGAGACGAGGAAGATTCACTAGATCACCACGTGACGAAAGAAAGGTGTTCCAAAGAAATAGGAGTGATAATTACGTGAAAAGAAAGTGCTTTAGATGTGGAAGTCCAAATCATCTCGTTGGAGAATGTTTAAAGCCGCCGGGTTATGAAAATCAAAGCGCATTTGTTAGTGGAACATGGAGTGATAGTGATAAAGAAGAAGTGGAAAAACCAAAAGAAGAAAAGTGCTTTGTGGCAAATGCAACCGACGAAATATGCCTTGGAATTGACTTGGAGCCTGACGAATGGATCAAGGATAGCGGATGTTCGAGGCACATGACGGGGAATCGCAAGCTATTCTCTACATACAAGGCATACAATGGAGGTAACGTTATTTTCGGTAGTGACTTGCGTGAAAAAATTATTAGCAAAGGTACGATTTCTCAAGACTCACTTACTATTGAAAATGTTGAACATGTAAATAATTTAACATATAACTTACTTAGTGTAGGCCAAATATGCGATAATAAATGTAGAGTTATCTTTTCCGAAGAAGATAGCGAAATAGTTAAGAATGGAAAAATTATAGGTAGAGGTATTAGGAAAGGAGGAGTATATGTTATGAAACTAGGAAACAAACCTGAAGATAGGATATGCCTAACGACCCTAGATGAAAACTCTACATTGTGGCATAGGAGATTAGGACATGCTAACATGCAACAAATACAATCTTTGGCCTCTAAGGAATTAGTTAGAAATTTGCCTAATCTAAAATATGACAAGCATTTTTGTGATGCATGCAAAATTGGAAAACAAGCTCATGCTAGTCACAAAGCTAAGAATATAGTATCCACTACTAGGTGCCTAGAATTATTACATATGGATCTTTTTGGTCCATCCGCTGTGCTGAGCTATGGAGGAAACAAATATACCTTAGTAATAGTAGATGACTACTCACGATACACGTGGACTAGGTTTTTAAGTGACAAAACCCAAGCCTTTGAAAAATTCAAAATATTTAGTAAAATGATTCAAAATAAATTAGGATGCTCAATAGTTGCCATTAGGACGGACCATGGTAGGGAATTTGATAACGAAATACAATTCGGAAAATATTGTGAGTTAAATGGAATATCTCACAATTTCTCCGCTCCTCGTACTCCTCAATCAAATGGGGTAGTAGAAAGAAAAAATAGGCCACTACAAGAAATGAGTAGAACTATGTTAAATGAACAATCCATTCCACAAAAATTTTGGTGTCACGCCGTAGATACATCGACTTATATTTTAAATAGGGTATCAATTAGAAGAATTCTAGGAAAAACTCATTATGAGTTATTAAGAGATAGAAAACCAAACTTAAGCTACTTTAGGGTATTTGGAAGTAAATGCTATATTTTAAACACTAAGGACTACCTCACTAAGTTTGATCCAAAATCATATGAAGGAATATTTTTAGGATACTCACAAAATAGTAAAGCATATATAATACTTAACAAACACTCCATGAAAGTAGAGGAATCACTAAATGTAACATTTGATGAAACACCACCACCTCCTAAAACGCTACCTTTAGAAGATGATAATTTAGTCGAAGATGAAGCTATTGAGGTTAGTAAAACAAAACCCATAGGAAATGATAATGAAGACATCCACTTAGAAAATAACGAAATTGTTAATATTAAAGAATCTAGATCACATCCATTAGATAATATAATAGGACATCTTAACCAAAGAACCCTTAGGTCACAAGCCCAAGATAAAAACAACTTCTTTTGTTTCCTCTCAGCAATAGAACCTAAGAATATTAGTGAGGCTTTAAAGGATGAAAGTTGGATTACAGCTATGCAAGAAGAATTAAATCAATTTAAGGCAAATGATGTTTGGGAACTAGTCCCAAATCCAAAGGATATGACCATCATAGGAACCAAATGGGTATATAGAAATAAGTGGAGAATGGAATAGTTACTAGGAATAAAGCTAGGTTAGTTGCCCAAGGTTATAATCAACAAGAAGGAATTGATTATGATGAAACTTATGCCCCCGTAGCTAGACTAAAATCAATTAGGATATTACTTGCCTATGCTTGCGCCCTAGATTTTAAGTTATTTCAAATGGATGTGAAAAGTGCATTCCTTAACGGTTTTATCAATGAGGAGGTATATGTGGCACAACCTCCAGGATTCATTGACTTCGCAAAACCTGATTATGTTTATAAGTTAAAGAAAGCTTTGTATGGACTCAAACAAGCTCTCAAAGCTTGGTATGATCGATTAAAAGCTTTTCTTATTGAACATGATTATTCCATGGGAATGGTAGATAACACTCTTTTCACTAAAAGGAAAGACCCAAATCTCATCATTGTTCAAATATATGTTGATGACATTATATTTGGATCGACTTGTCAAGACATGTGTGATGAGTTTGCCAAAATCATGCATGATGAGTTTGAGATGAGTATGATGGGTGAACTTAACTTCTTCCTAGGATTACAAATAAAACAATTAGATGATGGAATATTCTTTAACCAATCTAAGTACATTAAGGAAATGCTTAAGAAATTTGGCCTAGAAGACTCAAAACCCATGAAAACACCCATGTCTACGGAGGTAAAGCTCACAAAGGACGATGAAGGTGAGTCCGTAGATAACACCAAGTATAGAGGAATGATAGGTAGTTTACTATACTTGACGGCAAGTAGACCCGATATCATGTTTAGTGTCTGCCTTTGTGCCCGTTTTCAAGAGGATCCCAAAACCTCTCACCTAGAAGCGGTTAAGCGTATCTTCCGATACGTTAAAGGCACTATACACTTAGGATTATGGTATCCTAAGGAATCCGGCATAGAAACCATTGTCTATGCGGATTCGGATCATGCGGGAGACTACGTAGATAGAAAGAGTACTAGCGGTATTTGCACGTTTATGGGATGTTGTCTAACGTCTTGGTTTTCGAAAAAGCAAACCGCTCTTGCTATCTCTACCACCGAAGCCGAATATGTAAGCGCCGGAAAGGCATGTCAACAAGCACTATGGATGAAACAAGCTCTCGTAGACTATGGCATTAGGTTAGAAAATGTCCCAATTATGTGCGATAACAAAGGTGCGATAGATTTAAGCAAAAATCCGGTACAACACTCTAGGACTAAACACATAGAAATACGTCACCATTTTCTTAGGGATAATGTACAAAAAGGAAATATATCTATAGAAAAGGTTGCATCGGAAGACAATATTGCGGATATATTCACAAAACCCCTTAAGCGTGAATTATTCAACCACTTGCGTTTAGGATTAGGAATGATGGAACAAGTTGACTAAATTACATTGAATTAATTCTAAGTTATACTTGCATGAAAATTTATTTTTCTTTCATTCCATCTTCTCTGAGTCTAGGAATCTATTTCGCACAAAACTTAAGATTGAGAAGATTTATTTTCTTGGCATAATTTTTTTTTTTTAAAAACTCAATCAATTCTCTCTAATCTTTATTCTCACAATCTAGGAATCACATGAAAATCATTTTCATTGCATTGTTGACTAATTCTAAAAACATTGTATTTCAAAATCATGCATAAACTCTCACATAAATTGTCAAGGTATATAATCTAATATATGTCTTTGACATTCATGATCGAGCAAAAATTGAATCAAGGAGATCATTTGGATTGTTTCTTAGGATCGTTATTTCTTTTTGCTTCTAGGTGTCGAAACAATCACAACTCCACATTTGTTGCATATAGACACTCACTAGGACAAATTCACTAGTAATGGTGTCATCTTGATCCATCATTAGTCTTTCACTCACTAATTGCCCTTGCCTTTAATTCAAGATAGGTGCCTTAGGAAGCTTAAGTGTGCTTGCATTTACTTACCTCCTATTGCTTATTATGTGTTGATTATTTGCTCTTGTGCCTATGTGTTTTTGCATGATATCTAATGTTAGATTAGATGCTATATTGCCTAAAGGAATTGAACTTGCTTGAATCCAAGGCCAAAAACACAACCTTTCTGCAAATTTTCTGCCAAAAACCCAATTCTGGCAATCTGGAAATCACCAGATGGGCGGCCCCCTTAATTATGTAAGGCGGCCCCCTTAATTTTAAGGGGACCGCCCCCTAATTAAGGGGACCGGCCATCTGATGGTCGGGTTTACAGAATCTTTTCTGCTTTTTAGCCCATTTCAACCTACATTTCCCATTTTTCACCAACACATTTTGTCCTAATCCTCCAAACAAACTTTATCCATCCTTAAACACACAAATCTTACACTATAAATAACCCCAATCCTCAAAGCTCTCCATTCATCCCATCATGAACTCTCCAAACAAACCAAAATCAAAAGCCTCAAGGCTAGCAAGGATGACGGAAAAACCCGTTTGGCGATGAAAAAGTCCTCGAAACAAATCCATCATCACAAATGAAGTTGGAAATCATTCCTCACCACCAACCTCTTATTTCCCAAACTTTGCATCAAACCAACAAAGGCATTTATTTGATCCACTTTACAAACCATACAACATTGGCCAAACATCTTCCTTCAAGCCAAACTACACCTCTCAACCTCCAACAACTTATAATGATCCATGCAAGTTTGATCAACCATCAAACTACTCAAACCCAACTCATCCATACCAAACCTATGATCCCCTCCACATTGCCACGGAAAAACAAAAGTTCCATGATGAAATAAACCAAATCCATGATCTTAGTGATCTCCTTGCTATGCATCTTGCACAACGCAACAAAGGGCTACCTCCATCATCACCCTATGCAAATTGCCTTCCCCACTCTCTTAACTTGGATCAAGTTACAAATCACACTCACTTTTGCCCTTGTTGCATATTCCTTCAAAAACAAATCCTCTACTTGAGTGAAGATATTTCTTGGATTGAATATCTTCTCATTCGTAATCATCCAATACCACCCTTAACACGATACAACATCGTGAGATCCACTTCTTCCGCTCCATACAACACCCCATATCCACCTCAATCAAACATCTAAGCTCCATGCTTATGTTTTCCTTCAAGCAAATAAAACAAATCAACCATGGGTTGCAAGCAAGTCCAAGTGCTCTCTTAGGCAATATAGGACTATATCTTTTATTTTGTTTTATTGTAATCAATATGCTACAAGCATATTGAATGTTGTTATGCTAATTATTTCTATCATGCTTGAATGAATCTATTTTTATTTGCATAATTGTTGTTTTTGCATATATATGTGTGTTGTTCTCTTCAAAATATTTTTGTAGCCAAGATTCCAATTGCTCGTTCCCTTTGTGCTCTCAAACGAGGGGGAGCATACATCAAGGGGGAGTTCTCTACCCGTTTAAACTTCTTTCACGAAGATTATTCGGCCTAACCTTTTTGATTTTACAAAAAGGGGGAGAAGAGAAATGGTAAACTCTATAATACTTGTATAATAACAAGTTTTAAATCTTTTGAGTTTAAGGTTTTGTAATAATCAAAAAGGGGGAGATTGTTGACATAAATAATGCCTAAAAACATTATTAAGTTTTTATCAATATCTCTATGTTTTGATCATTACAAAATATAACCTCAAAGAACTAAAACTTATGACATAAACAAGTATTTGGTGATTAATATTTCTCTTTACATCCAAATCACTTAAGGTATGAATAAACAAAGTGTTTAGTGCAATGTATGATCAAAGGGGTATTTAATTAACTAATACAAAGTTTATTTAATTATATAATCTTATTATATATTTTTGAAAAACACTTTTGGTAATAAGGAAAAATGTTTTAATCATACTAAATATATGATTTCAAATATTTAACCAAAATCAGTTAGTTTTTCACCAAATAAACTTTCCCCACTAAAAGACAAAGTTTCTGGCCGTTTCAGCTGGGCGGCCCCCTTAATTATAAAGGGCGGTCCCCTTAAATTTAAGGGGACCGGCCATGATTTAAGGGGACCGACCACGCTCCTCTGTCAGAAACTTTTGCCTATAAATACCACCTTAAACCTGGATTTTTTCCCCACCTTTTGCACTCCAGAACTTTCTGTTCTAGATCTCCATTTCCAATCTATAAATCCTTTGATCATACATTCTTAAATCTTTGTTTCAAAGTGATCCATACATAATCCATTCAAGTGCAAGAGAATAATACTTCTATCCCTCAAGACAAGAAGTATTACAACTAGTTGTGATCTCCACATCTAAGTTGTTTGAGCATCATCATTGATTATTATTTCATAGTGTGATTAGTTGTGAATATTTGTTAGAGAATAGTTGAGAAAAAGATAAGTTAGGAAGAAGATTGGTGTGTAGAAGAATTGGTGTGTAGAAGTATTGGTGTGTAGAAGATTGGTGTGTAGATTAATGGTGTGTAGAAGATAGGTGTGAAAGAAGTGGTGTGATTAAGTAGTGAATTGGTGTGTACTAGTTGTGATCTAGGTGTGAAGATATTGTGGTGTGTAAATTGGTGTGTAAGGTTTTCTCCGCCATAAGGGAGCTTGTTGATATAGTGAAGAAAACTCTCGAGTTAGGTGCTCGGGGAGTGGAGTAGGGCAAGGAAGGTGCCTTGTAGCCGAACCACTATAAATCGCTTGTCTCTCAGTTTGATCTTTCCATCTTTTACTTATTTCATTACTTACATAATTATTGCTTCATAGTATATATACTTAGTGTTGTTCATATTGTGTATAACTAGATTTCATATACCATCGAATCTATATTTTATAAATCAACGAAAACTTTTAAACAATTTGTTTTATAACAATTAAAACGACGTAAAACTATTCAACCCCCCCTTCTAGTTTTCCACATAATATTATAGTTATAGTAGATTAGGGTGTATTAACTTAAAGTTTTATACTTGACATACTATACCGGTAGTTGCGCATGCACGTCTATTTAGCTTAAAAATTAAAAATTTTATAGTAAAAATACCTGGTGTGGAAGTCGTAGTAGAAATAGCATTGATAGAAATTACGGGTTGTGACAGTCTCACCTCCTTGGAGAAAATATCGTCCTGAGATTTAGTTAAACGTAGGAGTAGAAGGAGAATGAGTTGACGATTCGAGAAAGAGAAAGTGATATGAAGAGAAAGATCGGAGTTGTACAAATGGAATAAGAGGTGTTTGTACATGTGCGAGATACTTAGAATCATTTATTTATATTCTTTTACTCACAAGTAGAGGCGTCCCAATTCTTGTAAGTAAGAGTTTATAAATTCATGGTCTATTGATTTATAACTTTCTCATTAAAATATAGGAGCTACCTAATTCATTTTAATAGGATAATAATTATAAATTATCCTTAAATAGTATCGGCGGAAAAGGAAGAGGGTTGACCACACTTAAGGAAATGTGGTATGGGAGTGTTTTGGGAAAGAGGAGTTTGGGAAACTTGATGGGATTGCCCCATGAAGTTAGGAAAACATTGTGGAATGTACAATGTTTGATTAAACCTGTGGGTTATGGGCCCACTGATTAGACTTGGGTTGTCAACTAGTCAGCATTAGCCATGTCAGTAACTCAGGTTTCTAGTGCTGCAGTACTACTGTTAGCAACTAGTTGCCGGATGGCACCCTGAGTTATGGCTTTGCAAGATAACACCAGATTTAGGAGGATAATATCATAAGTCAGTCATAATGAGGATTACGAAAACTCCAACTTAGATATTCTTACAAGTTCTAGCTAAATAGAAACTTGTGAAATGACGAGAAGTACAAGTTCTAACTCCTAGAACATTGTAGGATGAGGTAGGAAAAGAGTATAGAGTAGGAAAAGTAGAGTGAAGAATGACGGAGGAATTAAACGAAAGGATGGGAGGAAGTGAAGAAGTGAAAAGGAAGGAAGGAAGGCAAGGGATGAAATAGGAAAGTACGGAGGAGTAGGGAATAACAGAAGAGTAGGATTTAAAATGGAAGAGTAAGGAAAGATGAAGGAGTAGAATACTTGGAAGGATGGTATCCTAAGGAGGATTAGATTCACTAGATTCTCGTGAAGTTTGTTTCCCTCCTAAAGGTCTCGGTATAATTCTTAAGGAATTATCTAGTTTTCTAAAGATAGCCTTAAAATCTAAAGGTGATACTTTTTACCTAATTGGTGAAGGTGATCCTATAACTAGGGGTTGGTCACTATTTCTAGGTAAAGTTCTTGGTTTAGTCTTTTGACCTATGTTGTCTATCCTATGTCCTAAGTACTTAAAACCGGGTAGGGTAATATCCATAGTATCTTCCTAGTGGGATTCTAATGTGTAACCTAAGGTGTGTCTATTTCCTAAGATGTAATCTAAAATCCTCGAATGTCTTATTCCTAGTTGTAACTATGGTAACCTTAAATTCTAAACCTAGTTCTATAAACTTAGGGTAGGCTCGGGGTATCCTAAAGGTATATTATTCCGAGGGGTTTCTAAATACTTAAAGTCTTATGGGAAATCCTAATAAGGGTAGGTTACTAAGTGTGGGTAAACTATATACTCAAAAGGGTTTGTTCCTATTTCCTATCCTATTACTAAACTAGATGCTAAAGGCTTAAGGTTCTAGGTTGGTGATGTTCTAATCTAATCATATGTTAATCCTAAGTTTCCTATTGTATCATAAATGTTTCTAATCTAATTCTAATATCCTCGATACCAAGTATAATTCTTATCCTAAACTAAATCCTAAAGATGTTTTCCTAGTTTCTACCTATCGGGGTTCTAGTTCGGTTTCTAACCTAGTTAAATCTTAAAGGTTCCTAATCCTATTTTATAATCCTAGGTTTTCCTAAGGGCATCCTAAAATTATTTCTAACCTAAATATGGGGATCCTACGGGTTTTCTAATAGGGGAAACTACTTCGGGGATCATAGTGATCTAGGGGAGTAAAGAGGGAAGAATAGAAGTATGCTCGTATATAATACTATTATATACTTGCATATAGGAGTAGTTAGGGGAAGACTCTCTAACTAGGGGAAACTAAGAAGTTTTGGAGGAATGGGGATTAAAGACGGAGGAAGGGTAGTTTAGGGAGGAGTTGTAACTCATGACATACAATGTCATGAATTAAGGAATGAAATCAAAATCACATAAGGTCATAAATAACTTGTCATAACTAGAAGTTTAACAAGTATCACTATTTATGCCATATGTGATTAGGAAAGATGAAGGTTTTGGGCAGATTGCCGGGTATGAAAAAGGAAATGGGGTTTTTGTGGGGAAGGGTGTTTATAGGGAGTGGATTTGTTTGTCGGAGCCCACTTTATCAACACTTACTAACTACCCAAAGGGTAATATCCTAGGTTTAACCTAATAATGCCTAAAGTTCAAGAACAATATTCTTAAGGAATATTCTTCTATCTTATGAGGTGTTGGGTTCTAAGGTGTTAAAACTACCTAATCTAAATTCCTAAGGGTTGTAAGTACTACATTTTTAGTAGTATTACTTATGGGGTATACTATAACAAGTACCTAACTTGTTATATTTCCTAAGGGTGGGAAACTTTCCTAGGGTTTAGGGTATTCTAAGGTATCCTAATAAGGTTTCTATCCTAAAAAGCACTTAAGGGTTTATAACTAAGGCAAAGTATCCTAATTTATTTTATAGGCATCCTAGTTAGTACCATTATGTATAGTACGTATCCTAGGGTGAAATTTTAACCTAAGGCAACTAAAGTGTACTAAGATTATCTAATACCTAAAGTCATAAGGACTTCCTATATCTAAGTGGGTAAGTGGTCGATTATTATCTATTTTCTAGGGCATAAATCCTATTGGGTTACTACCTAACTATTGCTATGACCTTTTTCTATCTTCAATAAAAGGTCAGTAAAGGGTTTACCTAATCTATTTGGGAGATTCTAAACCTAATTTTCCTAGGGTTCTAAGGGTGTCCTAAGGGAATCTCTTCCAACCTCAAGTTTTCAAGATAAGGTGGGAAGATTTGTAAGGGTATAGGGGAATACTAAGGTATAGGGTGGTTTCCTAAATATTCTAGGTTTCCTACTAAGTAAGTGTGATAAAGGGTGCATGGGTCTCCTAAGTAACACTGATCCTTCGGGTATAAAGAACCTTTCGGGATCAAATGTCGGTGAGGGTAATATTGGAGTAATAGTGGGTAGAGAGATAAGAGATAGTGGGGAATTATTGAGAAAAGGCAAGAAATTTAGAGAGGCTAGGGAATCTAAACTATTCCTAAAGTTTTCTAAAGAGTAGGGGAAATAGTGTTTTGAGGGATAACCTAGTACATTCGGAGAGGAAAGAGCAGTCTCCAGATGTAAACTAGATGAGACGGGGGGTAGAGTAGTAGGGTGTAGACATAGATAATAATAAAAATGATATGTAGCAGTTAAGCAATTAAGTACTATACTAACTTGTAGCCTATGTTGTTGCGGAGGACGGCAGTGGCACTGAGGACTTTCTCGGGTTTAAGAAAATTAGTTGTAGTTTAGGTTTTGACTTTGTTCTCTACAACTGAAGCTCTGATGCCAATCTGTAACACCCCCATTTTCAAAGACCACAACGGATTTAGGACTGAGGTATTACCTCATGGAATCACAAATACAGTAATAGAAAATGACTCGAAAAGAGACGTTTTTATAAATAAGTTATCATTCATTAAAATATCAGAGTTTTATTAAGATGAGGTCCCGTGAATCTAAGTGTGAAATGTTATGTTTGAATGATAACCGGTTTGAAAGTCCTCCGAGTTCAGTGCCACCTCCTGCCAAAGCTCCGTAACGGCTATA